>CM038674.1:470393847-470793523 GCA_021605145.1 Aegilops bicornis | reverse complement strand
ACAAAATAGGGACTACGGTAGGCATGAAATGAAACTTCTTATCTTAGCTCCTCCCTCACTATTCCACAATATATGATTTTCAGTGAACGATCGCGCAGATTCACCCTCCTCTAAAGGAAGAGGAGTGCCTACTTCGTGAAATATTCTTTCAACCTTGGAAGTCAACTCCGCAATAATGTCTTCGGGATGGGCGGCTTACATTGATGAATTGGAGCTAGTTCTGTGTCACCCTATGTTATGACTGTTACATGACGAACTGCATCCAGCATAATTATCCATCACTAATCCGGTGCCTACAAGCTTTCCATATACTGGTTCTCATTTATTTACTTTTCCGTTGTTACTGTTACAATCACTACAAAAATACCAAAAACATTACTTTTGTTGTCTTTACTTTTGTTACCGTTACCACCACTATCATATTACTTTGCTACTAAACACTTTGTTGCAGATACTAAGTTTCCAGGTGTGGTTGAATTGACAACTCAACTGCTAATACTTGAGAATATTCTTTGACTCCCCTTGTGTCGAATCAATAAATTTGGGTTGAATACTCTACCCTCGAAAACTGTTGCGATCCCCTATACTTGTGGGTTATCAAGACCTTTTTCTGGCGCCGTTACCGGGGAGCATAGCTCTACTCTTTGAGTCACTTGGAATTTATATCTGCTGGACACTAGGAAGAACTTGAGAGACCCTAAGACAAAAATTTATCCCTCAACTACGAGGGGAGGTAAGGAACTGCCATCTAGCTCTGCACTTGATTCACCTTCTGCTATTCGTTCCGATATGTCGCATGTTATTGATGATGCCACTTCTGCTATGCATGATACTTATAATGAAACTACTTCTATGCTTGATACTACTGTGTCCCTTGGTGAATTTCTAGATGAACAAATCTCTAGGTCTAGAGAGAGAGAAACTATTGAAACTGATAATATTGATGAAAGTGATGATGAAGATATGCCTGCTATTCCTGAGGGTTATCTTTTTGATATGGAATCTTCTGCAGCTATTATTGCTTGCCAGGATAGATACGAACTTAAGAGGCTGCTAGTTAAATGGAGTAAATAATCTCTTAGGGACAGGATGAAACCCGACCTGCTTTTGCTACTTCACCTATCTGTGTTCCTGATAAGGATTATGAATTTTCTGTTGATCCAGATATAATTACTTTGGTCGAATCCGATCCTTTTTATGGCTATGAATCTGAAACTGTTGTGGCACATCTTACTAAGTTAAATGATATAGCCGCCTGCTTACTAATGATGAGAGATCGCGCTACTTTTATATACTCAAAATATTTCCGTTCTCGTTAAAGGGTGATGCTAAGATATGGTTTAATTCTCTTGATCCTGGTTGTATGCGTAGTCCCAAGGATATGATTTATTACTTCTCTGCTAAATATTTCCCTGCTCATAAGAAACAAGCTGCTTTCAGGGAAATATACAACTTCGTGCAAATTAAAGAAGAGAGTCTCCCACAAGCTTGGGGATGCTTCTCAAGTTACTTAATGCTTTGCCCGATCATCCTCTTAAGAAACCTGAAATACTTGATATCTTTTATAATGGACTAACCGATGCTTCCAGAGATTACCTGGATAGTTGTGCTGGTTCTCTTTTCAGGGAAAGAACATCGGATGAAGCTGAAATTCTATTGAAAATATGTTGACAAATGAAAATAATTGGGCACCTCCCGAGCCAGCTCCTGAGCCCATTACTGAGCCTATTCCTAAACCAACTCCGAATAAGAGAGGTGTTCTATTTCTCAGTCCCGAAGATATGCAAGAGGCAAAGAAATCTATGAAAGAAAAAGGTATTAAAGTGAAGATGTTAAGAATTTACCTCCTATTGAAGAAATACATGGTCTTAATTTATCACTTTGTTGAAGAAGTATATGATCTCAATTCTTTATTCCTCAAGAACCTCCCGATCCCGATATCCCGACACGGTAGTAAAGGTAAATTCTCTCTACAGATACGATAAAGCTGAAGTCCCTCCTACTAAAATTTCTAGTCAGTGCTTTGATGAGTTTGATAACTTTATGTTTAAGCAAGATGACTTTAATGCTTATTTTGGTAGACAATTAAAACAAAATACCTTTATGATTAAACGCTTGGGTGATTATATGGCTAATATTAGAGGTGAACTTAAACTTGTTAGCAAACATGCTTCTATGGTTACCACTCAAGTAGAACAAGTACTTAAAGCTCAGAAAGAAGTGCTTGATGAAATGAATAGTAAGAAAAATGATTATGCTGTTAGAGTGGCTACTACAACTGGTAGAATGACTCATGAACCTTTGTATCCTGAAGGCCACCCTAAGAGAATCAAGCAAGATTCTGAGGGAAATAATATTGATGTACCTAGTTCTTCTAAAAGGAAGAAAAAGAAAAATGATAGGACTTTGCAAACTTCTAGTGAACCTATTGCTAAACCACCTGAGAATCCAAATGATATCTCTATGTCCGATGCTGAAACACAATCTGGTAATGAACATGAACCTAGTGAAAATGTTAATGATGATGTTCATGATAATGCTCAACCTAGTAATGATAATGATGTAGAAGTTGAACCTGCTGTTGATCTTGATAACCCACAATCAAAGAATCAACGTTATGATAAAAGAGACTTCGTTGCTAGGAAACATGGTAAAGAAAGGGAACCATGGGTTCAGAAACCCATGCCCTTTCCTCCGAAACCATCCAAGAAAAAAGATGATGAGGATTTTGAGCGCTTTGCTGAAATGATTAGACCCATCTTTTTGCGTGTCACGATTGTTATGCTCAAAATGAATCCTTATGCTAAATATATGAAAGATATTGTTACAAATAAAAGAAAGATACCTAAGCTGAAATTTCCACCATGCTTGCTAATTATACTTTTAAGGGTGGAATACCAAAGAAACTTGGAGATCCAGGAGTACCTACTATACCATGCTCCATTAAGAGAAATTATGTTAAAACTGCTTTATGTGATCTCGGAGCCGGTGTTAGTGTTATGCCTCTCTCTTTATATCGTAGACTTGACTTGAATAAGTTGACACCTACTGAAATATCTTTGCAAATGGTTGATAAATCAACTGCTATACTGCCGGTATTTGTGAGGATGTGCCTGTTGTGGTTGCAAACGTTACTATTTTAACGGACTTTGTTATTCTTGATATTCCCGAGGACGATAGTATGTCTATTATTCTTGGAAGACCTTTCCTTAACACTGCAGGGGCTGTTATTGATTGCAACAAAGGCAATGTCACTTTTCATGTTAATGGTAATGAGCACACGGTACACTTTCCGAGGAAACAACCTCAAGTTCATAATATCAACTCTATTGGAAAAATTCCATCGATTATATTTGGAGGTTTTGAATTTCCTCTCCCTACTGTCAAGAAGAAATATGATATACTTATTATTGGGGATGTCCATATCCCCGTTGACGTAACATAGGTTCATTCGAAATTTCTCCGGTTTCATGTTAATCGGAATGAGTTTGTTAACAAGACTTGATCAACCTTGTTAGTGAATTCCTTTTGATGAACATGAGATGGATGAAACTAGAAGCACAACCTTCTGTACCCTCTTTATATTTTCAGTTATTTAGTAGAAATAAAATAAAAATAGTATTTTTACATGCATCTCCCGACTTATCCGTGCAATATAAAAATACCCGAAAATAAAAAGTCCTCAGAATGCCATGCCAATTTAATATGATTTTTTCGGGAATATTTGAGGATTTTTAGTGCAAAAATCACCGCGGGGGGAGCTGCCACCTGGCCACGAGGGTGGATGGCGCGCCCTACCCCCTGGGCGCGCCCCTACCTCGTGGGCCCACGGCGGCCCTCCTCCACTTATCCCTGCACCCATCTTCTTCATCTGCCTCACACAAACCCGAAAAACCAACTCAAGCACGAGTTCCAGCCACTTTTGCTGTGATTTTCGATCTCCTTGCTCAAAGCACCTCTCGCAGAACTGTTTGGGTGATTGTTCCTTGGTATGTGACTCCTCCATTGGTCCAATTAGTTTTTGTTCTAGTGCTTTATTCATTGCAAATTTGTGCTGCATAGGTGACCATGTTCTTGAGCTTGCATGTCAAATTTATATGGTTCCAAGTAGTTCTAATGCTTGATATAGGCTCTAGGAACTTGTAGGAGTAGTTGTTATCAATTTTATTGAAGTTGGTTCACTTTTGTTTGAAGTTACTAATTTTTTTAGATTATTTCAGAAAATAATGAAGAGACTTTTGAGGGGCTCGTCGAGCCGAAGCTCGAAGGAAAAACAAAAGGAAGAAGAGCAGAAGCCCAAATACAATTTGCCTCGTACCACGGAGGTCCGGCTGTGTGAATGGCCTTCAGATGACTTCTTGAGAAGAGCCGGGATTTATGAGGATTTCTATCTATTAATTGAGAATGTCGGCCTCACCGACTTCCTCCGCGACCAACGTCATCCGTATCTCTTACTCACAAATACTTTTGTGCAGAACTTCTACTTTTTCCCTAAGAAATCACCTCCATCAGTAGAGTTTCATTTATATGACGTTGTTAAGGAGATGTCATTAGCTGAATTTTTTGAGGTTTGCAAAATACCCTTTGAGGGCACCTTAGATGAACCACACCGTAATGAAGTGGAAGCTTTTATTAACACTATCACTGTGGGAGAAACCAGGAAGGTTTCTGATGCAAGGATTACTAGCATACATTTTCCTGTTTTACGCTACTTTGCCTTATTTGCTAGTTGTTGCTTGATTGCTCGCGGAAACTATGGAAACCTTAGTGTTCCTGATATTATTATTTTGTTCCATGGTTTATACCGCAATAACTATGTTAGTTTGGGTGGAATTGTTGCTAGACGGTTAAGTCTGAACCGTACTAAGGGCCCCATCTTTGGAGGCATTTATGCTTCACGCCTAGCTGAATATTTTGATATACCTATTAGGCATTTGGAGAAAGAAGAAACATCGTTGCCCCGTGCTTATTTAGATTATAAGAGTATGCTAGCGCATGACTTTCTTGTTAAGAGTCGTGAAGGGGAGCTCAAATATAAATTGTACTTTGATAAACATCACCCTGAGACTATTACGTTGCCTGCTCCCTCTTTGTTTAACTTGTCTGCAGGTCCTCACATTGTTCCGTGGGCGGCTGTTCAAGCCTATCAGAATCCTGCACCAGCCCCGGAACCATAACCACAAGATGAGCCTCCACGACAGTCTGTTTATTCTTGGGATCCGGAGGTGGTTGCCAGCCAGTGGCAGTCAGAGTCCTCCTCATCACAGTATGATCCCAACTATTCTTCGTCTCAGTACGACCCCAGCTACACCTACGGGTATCTCGCCGGGCTATCCTCGGCAATAGACCAACTTAGGCCAAAAGCCTAAGCTTGGGGGAGTACGTATTTCTCACCGACATTACATTTATGTTCACACACACTCATTGCTAGATGTCGGTGTTCATACTCTTTCACTGTAATATCCATGCTAGTTTATTTCCTTTTTCCTGCCTTCTTCTTGTGTGTTTAATAAACCTTAAGAAAAGCAAAAAAAATAGTAGTAGTTTATTTTTCCTGCTGTAGTAGTAATAATTAAAAAGAAAACCCAAAACTATTTCCCGTTCTTCTTTTGCTTGTTGGGAGTTTCCCCGTGTAAATAGTTTTTATTTCTTTTCTTTTGTTTGGGGGTCGAGAGGAGAAGACCATGATTAAATTGTTGAAGTGGCTCTTATATGCATTATTGTTGATTTAACCAAGAGCCCATATCGCCTTGTCTTCTCCTGTTTATTGAATGCTCGCAGATTCCAGCTTAGTCCATTGCACATGCACTCTTATTATTATTCACACCGTTCGGTCGTGCAAGTGAAAGGCAATTATGATGATATATGATGGGTGACCGAGATGGGAAAAGCTGGTATGAACTCGACCTCTTTTGTTTTTGTAAATATGATGAGTCCATCGTTCCTGATTCAGCTTATTATGAATAAACATGTTTGCAATGACAATTAGAGATCATAGTTGCTTGTGCCATGCTTGATTAGCTATGAGTTATAATTGTTTACCTTGCGTGCCAACATGCTATTAAAATGGTTGTGATGTGGTATGATGGGGTGGTATCCTCCTTTGAATTATTTAAGTGACTTGACTTGGCACATGTTCACGCATGTAGTTGAAACAAATCAACATAGCCTTCATGATATTTATGTTCATGATGGATTATATCCTACTCATGCTTGTATTCAATGTTTATTAATTTTAATGCATGTTCATGACTGTTGTCGCTCTCTAGTTGGTCGCTTCCGGTCTTTTGCTAGCCTTCACTTGTACTAAGCGGGAATACTGCTTGTGCATCCAATCCCTTAAACCCCAAAGTTATTCCATATGAGTCCACTATACCTTCCTATATGCGGTATCTACCTGCCGTTCCAAGTAAATTTGTATGTGCCAAACTCTAAACCTTCAAATAATCATTATGTTTTGCATGCTCGAATAGCTCATATATCAACTAGGGTTGCCCTTATCTTCCATGTTAGGCGGGTTATTCTCAAGAGGAGTGGACTCCGCTCCTCACTCACGAGAAAATGGCTGGTCACCAGGATGCCCAGTCCCATGCTTTATGCAAACTAAATCAAAATAATTACAAACAAAACTCCCCCGGGACCCGTTGAATGTTGGAGGCACTTTCGTTGTTTCGAGCAAGCCATGGATTGATGCTTGTGGAGGAGGGGAGTATAAACTTTACCATTCTGTTTGGGAACCGCCTATAATTTGTTTAGCATGGAAGATATCGTCATCTCTTAGTTGTTATGTTGACAATGAAAGTATGCCGCTCAAAATATAATTTATCTCTATTTCAAAACTGAGCTCTGGCACCTCTACAAATCCTTGCTTCCCTCTGCGAAGGTCCTATCTATTTACTTTTATGTTGAGTCATCACCCTCTTATTAAAAGCACTAGCTAGAGAGCACAGCTGTCATTTGCATTCATTACTGTTAATTTATATCGGGTATGACTATGATTGGATATCATTTACCATGAATTACAATGTCTAGTCAGTCCTTGATCTTTGAAGGTGCTCTGCATTTATGTTTTGCGGTCTCAGAAAGGGCTAGCGAGATACCATCTTGTTATATCACATTATGATTGTTTTGAGAAAGTGTTGTCATCCGAGATTTATTATTATGGCTTGCTAGCTGATTATATTATTGATATGAGTAAACATGAGACATGAGAATTATTGCAAATGTGGTTAGTTATAATATTTGCTGAAAACCTGAATGCTGGCTTGACATAGGTACAACAACAAGAGCAAACAGAGTTTGTAAAAGTTTTTATTTTTCTCTTTCAGTTTGTCAACTGAATTGCTTGAGGACAAGCAAGGGTTTAAGCTTGGGGGAGTTGATACGTCTCCGTCGTATCTACTTTTCAAAACATCTTTGCCCTTGTTTTGGACTCTAACTTGTATGATTTGAATGGAACTAACTTGACCGATGGCTGTTTTCAGAATTGCCATGATGTTGTTTTATGTGCAGAAAACAAAAGTTCTCGGAATGACCTGAAACTCCACGGAATATCTTAGAATAAATAATAAAAATCCCTCGCCAAAGATGAAGACCAGGGGGCCCACACCCTATCCACGAGGGTGGGCCCCCCCCCCTCCTGGGCGCGCCCCCCTACCCGTGGGCCCCCTGGACACCCTCCGACGCCAGCTCCAACTCTATTTATTGGCTTTCGGGGAGAAAAAATTAGAGAGAAGAAATCATCGCGTTTTACGATACAGAGCCGCTGCCAAGCCCTAATCTCTCTCGGGAGGGCTGATCTAGAGTCCGTTCGGGGCTCCGGAGAGGGGGATTCGTCGCCGTCGTCATCATCAACCATCCTCCATCACCAATTTCATGATGCTCACCGCCATGCGTGAGTAATTCCATCGTAGGCTTGTTGGACGGTGATGGGTTGGATGAGATTTATCATGTAATTGAGTTAGTTTTGTTAGGGTTTGATCCCTATTATCCACTATGTTCTGAGGTTGATGTTGCTATGACTCTGCTATGCTTAATGCTTGTCACTAGGGCCCGAGTGCCATGATTTCAGATCTGAACCTATTATGTTTTCATGAATATATGTGTGTTCTTGATCCTATCTTGCAAGTCTATAGTCACCTATTATGTGTTATGATCCGACAACCAAGTGACAATAAAGGATACTTCTCGGTGATGACCATAGTTTGAGGAGTTCATGTATTCACTATGTGCTAATGCTTTGTTCGGTCCTCTATTAAAAGGAAGCCTTAATATCCCTTAGTTTCCAATAGGACCTCGCTGCCACGGAGGGTAGGACAAAAGATGTCATGCAAGTTCTTTTCCATAAGCACGTATGACTACATTGAATACATGCCTACATTACATTGATGAATTGGAGCTAGTTCTGTGTCACCCTATGTTATGATTGTTACATGACGAACCGCATCTCGCATAATTATCCATCACTAATCCGGTGCCTACGAGCTTTCCATATCTGGTTCTCGCTTATTTACTTTTCCGTTATTCTTGTTACAATCACTACAAAAATACCAAAAACATTACTTTCATTGTCTTTACTTTTGTTACCGTTACCACCACTATCATATTACTTTGCTACTAAACACTTTGTTGCGGATACTAAGTTTCCGTGTGGTTGAATTGACAACTCAGCTGCTAATACTTGAGAATATTCTTTGGCTCCCCTTGTGTCGAATCAATAAATTTGGGTTGAATACTCTACCCTCGAAAACTGTTACGATCCCCTATACTTGTGGGTTATCAATCATCGGCGACCTCGACCCGGTCGGCGCCCAGGGCCAGCGTCCCGCCGCGCTTGGGTTCGCCCCCTCCTCGGGTGCGGGCGCCCACTTCCACGCCCCTGTGCCCGTTCGCCCGTCGCCCGATTGGCTCTATGGGCCACTGCCCAGTAGGCCCCGCCCCTGTAAAACAAAATAATAATAATAATAGTAAATTATTTAGTTATTTAATTAATTAATTAGTTAATTAACTCGGGATTAATTAGCCTAATCACTTGATTAGTTGAAACTGGAATTAATTAGCTAGACCTAGTCAATGAGAGGAGGGCCCCACCCCTGTTGACCAGTCAAACGTTGACTGGTCAACTGTGTTCCCCTGGCCCGCATGTCACCCTCTGGTACACTTCTGTGTACACAGATCTAGGTGCACATAGCATTTTAGCTATTTAATTCGGGTTAATAACAAATACAGGATATTGTTTAAATCTTTTGAAAAATCATAGAAAATAATCCGTAGCTCGGATGAAAAAAATTTATACATCAAAGTTGCTCAGAAAAATATGACAAATCCGAATACGCGGTCCGTTCGTCCGCCACAAGTACCTAGCATAGCGAACATGCAACTTTCCCCCTCTGTTTCATCTGTCCGAAAATGCCTAACACTGGGGAAACATTCCAGATGTTTCCCCCTTTGCCGGTATCATGTAGCACTGCGTTAGAACACCCCTAGCCGTGCGTGTTACCGCCGTCATGCATCTGTGTTGCACCTGTTTGCATTATATTTACTGTTTCTTCCCCCTCTTCTCTCCGGTAGACCCCGAGACCGCTGCTGATGCCCCTGTGATCGACTACGTCGACGACGACCCTTCTTCCCTTTCAGCGGAGCTTCCAGGGAAGCCCTCCCTTTGATCATCCCTATATCGCCCATTCCATTCTCTCATGCTTGCACTAGATTTTGCTACTGTTATTGATTGCTCCTATTCTGATGCATAGCCTGCTTTTGTACCTGCTATTGCTACCTACTTGCTTATCCTAAACTGCTTAGTATAGGTTGGTTAGTGATCCATCAGTGACCTCCACATTGTCCTTGTTGCCCCTGCTTCATCATCGATGACTCGATCAACGTGATCGACAACCGAGCCCCGACACCACACATCACATCACGCCCCTTTTTGTTGCTCGACTCTGCAAAGTTACCATCGATTGCCGAGGGTGAACCTCATACATCACTCCTGATGAGATCTCTGCAGTGTAGCTATTCGGTCGTGGTCATCAAGGGTGATTTCCTCTTTCACCATTCTCGATATGGCTCTGTCGTGCAACCTCAAGTGTGAACCTCGAGGGTGGTCCCTCTTACGTTCACCTTGATGATTACATTGAGTGGAATCCACCGGGGGTGATTCCTCGGGTTTTCCCCTTGATGTCTGGACACACGGTTACCTTGACTTTACTTGAGAGATTGGTGAAAGTCGGGCGGGCCCGGAGAGCACCCGAGGAGTTGTTACAGTGGCGGCTGGCTGTTTAGCGGTATCACCCAGGAGGGGGTGATAGCTCCAGACTTGTCCCGACAGCCATCACTTCTTTTTATAAAGCACTAATAGGTTTGGGTATTTTTTCTGAATTGGCCTTTGGCCTTTACGCACTAACCACCACGCGAGAATAGTTATGGGCCTCGACGTCGCAGTATCAGCCGAAGCTTTGTCGACGTCGATTCAGCATTGCGACGCGGTGGGCGGCACCATCCTGTAGTGGTGGAGCTGGTCCGCCTCGCCGCATAGCGACCGAGTGCAACTAGCGATGGGCCCAGACCCCAGAGTGCTTAGGATGTAGACCGGCGGGGACCTCTCTGCTGAGCCTAGGTAGGGCTGCGACGTGTTGATCTTCCGAGACCGGGCATTAACCCAGAAAAGTGTGTCCGGCCAGAGCGATCGAGCATGTTGGGTAACGTGGTGCACCCCTGCAGGGAAGATATATATTCAAATACCGTGTCCACGGTAATGGACATTCATACTTGTATCCTGATCTTATACAACTAGAAATGGATACTTGATATGTGATGGATATGTGGCTCCGAGATTGCTTTCTCGCAGGGAGTCGAGGAAGGATCTCTGGGCCTTAATGTTACAACATGGTTGTTAATTAAAATGCTATTATTTACTCTTCTACATGCTGCAAGATGATTGGAGCTGCTTGAAGATGCTAGTCTTCGATAGACTAGGCCTTCACCTCTATTCTGGCATTCTGCAGTTCAGTCCTGACACAAATTTCTTCCATTTGATACCAATGCATACTTAGTATAGATCTGATGCTTGCGAGTACTTTGGATGAGTACTCACGGTTGCTTTGCTCCCCCTTTTCCCCTTCCTTCTTCCTTCTGGTTGTTGCAACCAGATGGTGGACCCCAGGAGTCAGATGCCACCCCCGCCGACTACGACTACTACCTCGAGGGTGCCTACTACTACGCGGAGCCCGCCGACGACCAGGAGTAGTTAGGAGGTCCCAGGAAGGAGGCCTTGCCTCTTCAATCGTTGATGTTTGTGCTAGCCTTCTTAAGGCAAAACTTGTTTAACTTATGTCTGTACTCAGATATTGTTGCTTCCGCTGACGCTTGTGTATCGAGCTTGTATTCGAGCCCTCGAGGCCCCTGGCTTGTAATATGAAGCTTGTATTATTTGAATTTGTGTCTAGAGTTGTGTTGTGATATCTTCCCATGAGTCCCTGATCTTGATCGTACACATGCGTGTATGATTAGTGTACGGTCGAATCGGGGGCGTCACACCCTACTACAAGATACGCCGGATATAGAACCGACACAAGGGGATACAGGAGATGCTCAACTCGACGAACTGATGCCGGAGGCGGCCTCTCGCGAGGAGGACCGCCGAATCCAATAAATGCTTTGTGTTGGAACTACCGCGGTTTGGGCAACCCCGCGACAGTTCGTGAAGTCCGTGATCTCACGGCTAAATTTGCCTCGGCCGTGCTATGCCTAGTAGAAACTCAATTGTCGAGTGCACGTGTCGAGATTTTAGCACAATCTTTCGGTTTTGATAGATCTTTTGCAGTTAGTAGTTCGGGGAGGATAGGAGGTCTTGTTATTTTTTGAAATGATTCAATAAAATTAGAAGTTACGGGCTACTCGAAGTATCATATAGACACTAGTATATCAGATCTTGGACCTTATCCATGGAGGTTAACATGCGTGTACGGAGAAGCACAGGTGTTGGAAAGATACAAAACATGGGAAACTCTATGTTCTATTTCTGGGACTTCAACGCTGCCTTGGGTAGCGCTCAGAGATTTCAATGAAGTTCTTACCCAGTCAGAACATGAAGGAGTAAACTTGAGAGGACAAGGTCAGATGGATGGATTCAGGGACGCCCTGGATATTTGTGGCTTGCTGGATTTGGGCCACAAAGGGATATGGTGGACTTTTGAGAAAAGGGTTGCGGGCGGGACATATACAAGAGTTTGTATTGACTGGGTAGTCGCAGATGCAGCATGGAGTTCTGCTTTTCCTTTTGCTGAAGTTAGAAACGAGACGGCAACATGCTCAGGTCATGGGCCTATAGTTCTTAAGTTAACGGGTGAGGAGGATACCAGGAGGAAGGCGAAGAGCTTCAAGTATGAAGTTATGTGGGAGAGACATCCAGAGCTACACTCCTTCGTAGAAACAACTTGGAATGGCAAACCAAAGGGGTTTTTGGCAATGGAGGTCAAGGACAAGCTAGAGGATCTCAGCGAAAACTTGCACAGCTAGGATAGGCACACGTTTGGTAATGTAAAGAAAGAGATCAAACAACTCACTAGAGAAATGGATACTTTAAAGGACTTGCCAGGACGGACAGAACATATCCATCTTGAAATCAAGGTAGTTGACAGGCTGGTCGAGTTATACCACAGAGAAGAGATCCCGAGTAGACAGCGGTCGCGAGTAGACCGGCTTACTTATGGAGACAATAACACGAAATATTTCCAACAAAGAACTTCGATGAGGAGGAGGAAGAACAAAATCACGGCCCTGGCTAGGCCGCATGGACAAATAACGGAAGATGTAGAGGAGCTGGAAGTGCTGGCAACCGAGTTTTATAAAGGGCTCTACACTTCCGAGGGGTGTAACAACATGAAGTGTTGGATTCGGTTTCGGTGAAGGTTATGAATGATATGCGGGCACAATTGGACGCAGTGTATACAGAAGAGGAGGACAAAACAGCGCTCTATCAAATGTTTCCTACGAAGGCGCCGGGTCCTGATGGTTTCCCGACGCACTTTTTTCAAAAACATTGGCGTGTTTGTGGGGAAGAAGTCACTAAGGCCGTCCTGGCGATCATGGAGGGGAATGAGAGTGCGGAAGGCATCAACCAAACTTATCTGGTCTTAATACCGAAGGTAAAATACCCTTTCCTCTTATCACAGTTCCGACCGATAAGTTTATGCAATGTGCTTTATAAGATAGCTTCCAAAGTTATCGCCAACCGCCTGAAGTCTGTACTCCCCAAGATAATTTCAGCGGAACAGTCGGCCTTTGTGCCAGGCCGCTTGATTGCGGATAATATCATTGTAGCCTATGAGTGCTTGCATTTTATGAAGCGTAACAAAACAATCAAACACAGACATTGTGCTCTTAAATTGGATATGATGAAAGCATATGATAGGTTGGAGTGGGATTACTTAAGAGCAATAATGTTGAAACTGGGTTTTTCTTAGAGATAGGTTGATGTTGTCATGAACATGGTCACATTAGTTTCATATTCGGTTTTATTTAATGGAAAGAATTTGGAGGAGTTCATACCTAGCAGAGGAATTCGTCAGGGAGATCCCATCTCCCCTTACCTGTTCTTATTGGCAACGGAGGGCCTTTCAGGCCTCTTGAAAAATTTAAGCCAGTCATCTCAACTGGGTGGGATACAAGTGGCGCCCTCGGCACCACCCGTTAATCACTTGTTGTTCGCAGATGATAGCATGTTGTTCTTTAAAGCAACTGGATTAGGGGTGAATGAGGTGTCAAACCTGCTGGAGAACTATTGCTAGGCTTCAGGTCAGAGAATCAACCCTACGAAGTCTTCTATCTTTTCTAGTAAGGGGTGCCCAACCACTATTAAAGATGAGATTAAAAACATCCTTAATGTTTCCAATGAATCTTTGAACGAAAAGTACCTAGGGATGTCTTCTGATATAGGTACATCTAAGAATGGGGCTTTTAAGTATTTGAAATATAGGCTATGGAGCAAGGTGAAGGGTTGGATGGAAAAATGCTTGCCATCTCAAGGAAAGGAAGTTCTAGTGAAATCAGTGGCACAAGCAGTGCCAGTTTTCTCAATGTCATGTTTCAAGTTACCAAGGGGCTATGTGAGCACCTAAATAAGTTGATAAGACAATTTTGGTGGGGCAGCAAGGAGGGTAAAAGGAAACCAGCCAAAATTTATGGGAGGGTTAGGGTTTCGTGATTTTGAGCTATTCAACCTAGCTCTCCTGGCCAGACAGTCCTGGAGACTTCTACAGCAACCAGATTCTTTGTGTGCGAGAATATTGAAGGCAGTTTTCTACCCTCAAAACGCAATTCTGGAAGCTGAACTTGGCAACCGGCCATCACAGGTATGGCGGGCTATTATGGAGGGGAGAGATGTCCTTAAGCAAGGGATCATAAGGAGAATTGGAGATAGTTCAACAACGAGAATTTGGACGGATAACTAGATACCAAGGATCGCTACTATGAGGCCGTTAGCTTGTCTCTCGGCCAACCCCCCTCATTTAGTAAGCAAGTTGATTGATGCACACAATGCAGCATGGAACAGAGAAGCCTTGGATGCAAACTTCATTGCAGCGGATACCTTGGCAATCTTGGCCATCCCGGTTTGTACTAGGCAGATGGATGACCATTGGGCTTGGAACTTTGAAAGGAATAGACTATTCTCGGTAAGATCTGCATACCGAATGCTCGCTGACACAAAACATAGAAGGGAGGAGTGGTTAGAAGGAAGGTCCGGTTCCTCAGATATCGAAGCAGAAGCCAAATCTTGGGGACTTTGTGGTCTGTTCAAGTTCCTGGAAAAATTCGGCATTTCATGTGGAGGTTTTCCAAGCTTTCGATCCCAACAGAGGACGTAAGACATGCTAGAAAAATGTCGGATGATGATAAGTGCCAGCTTTGCGGGTCGAGAGACTCATGGCGACATTCACTGTTTGAATGCTCAGTTGCTAGGTGTGTTTGGGCCCTAGTAGATGAAAACATACTTGACTTTATATAGGCGTCGGCGGAGCCGAATGCCAAGGTGTGGTTATTTTCAGCTATTGATCATCTACCTCGAGATAGTCTGGTGACGATGGTGGTGACCATGTGGGCAATATGGTGGGCGTGGCGGAGGGCAATCCATGAGGGAGACTTGCAAAGCCCACACGCGACTCATTCATTTGTAAGATGCTTTCTCGCAGAACTCGCAACTCTCCAGAGTGGGCCGGGGCCAGCAAATGGCGAGACACATGCAGCTACGAGGTCAGCGGCCAGGCAAGGATGGAGGGCGCCCGAAGTTGGAACTGTTAAAATTCAAGTCGATGGGGGAGTTTCAAGAAATGGGAGAAGAGGGGCAGCCGCTACCATAGGCAGGAACCATGATGGTATTTTCCTTGGATCTTCAGCAATGGTTTTCGATGAAATAAGTGATCCATCGATGTTGGAAGCTTTGGCTTGCCGTGAGGCCCTTGCCCTAGCTCAGGATCTATATGTAGACCATATTGTTGTTGTGTGTGACTGCAAGACAGTTGTGGAGGAAATTAAGAAGTGGTCAGAAGGAAAATATAGCACTATTATCAAGGAGATCCAGGCCCAAGCCAGACAATTTGCTCAATGTGACTTCATCTTTGAAGGTCGTCAAGGGAATGTTGATGCTCATAACTTAGCTAAATTCAGTACTTCTTTAGTTCGAGGGCGCCACGTGTGGCTGGGAGTACCCCATGATCCCTTCGTTACTCCTGTAAACCGAAACAATAATCAATAAAGTTTGGTTTACCACTCAAAAAAATTTGATCGTGCCGAAACAATAATCAATAAAGTTTGGT
This sequence comes from Aegilops bicornis, assembly GCA_021605145.1. Classification (NCBI taxonomy): domain Eukaryota; kingdom Viridiplantae; phylum Streptophyta; class Magnoliopsida; order Poales; family Poaceae; genus Aegilops; species Aegilops bicornis. The sequence continues at coordinate 470,777,711 of CM038674.1, read as the reverse complement.
TTACCACTCAAAAAAAAATTTTGACCGTGTCCTCGCACTAGGGTTTAGGGCGTTGTTTGCAGCCGCCGCCCAGCCGCCGGCTGCCCGGCTACCGTTGCCGCTCCCGCTCAGGTAAGGCGCTCACCACGCCGCCGCCCCTACCCTATCGGTTGCATTGATCTGTCGTCTTTGTTCGTTGTTTGTCCAGTATCTAAGGACTAAGGCAGAAGGAGGAGGCTTCATTAGATCAGATACCGGGAGAAACGAAGATCGGATAGAGGAAGGTACTATAGTACGTGCTTCTAGCTATAAGTTATTATGAATTAAAATCCTACTATTCTAGTATGGTGCGTTAGTGTTGTCTATAAAATAGTGTATTACTCTATCACGGTGATTGCATTAGGATATTGGCTCTGCACAATTTAGCAACTGAACAAACGATCAAGGAAATTGGCTCTGCCGTACATCCTTGCTACTTCACGCTCTTCTTGCAAATTTTGGCAATCAATTCCAGATTAGATCAGAGGCGACGTCAGAGTGATCGTGAGCTCGTTAATTCTTCGGCCAACTAGCCAAGGTTAGCACAACTAACAACTGCTTGCTCATCTCGATCAGTTCCCACCTTATACCTATCATATTTGTACATCAAATTTCAATTCTTTTAATTATGTGACTTGTGATGTCACTTTTATGATTTATATTTATCAAGAGAAAAGGGTCGCCAAACACCAAAAATATTATTTTAGCTTACTTGTCAGAGGGCATGTTTTCAAAGTAAAACGAGAGACGACTTGCTTGAGCATTGCATGAAAACTTGCTTCGAAAGGAATTCACAACTGAATTCTCTTCTAATGAAATTGTTAATATACTTTATGTTATTGAAAATCACCGAGATTATATAACTAATTTAAATGTAACTACCACATCTCTATACTCTACAGCAATGAAGCGGTATTTTTTTCCAACTTTGCTTGGCCTCCTCTATGTCCAAATCTTGGCTCCGTCCCTGGTCAGAAGCGGGCGTGGGATCGATCCGAACTCATGCAAATCCCCTCACGTTTGTCTCCGGTTTACGGGAGAAATCGTGTTCGGACTGGCCATGGACCGATCTGCATCGCGTTGGATGATTTCCACCGTCAAAGCAAAGACGGGTCCGAACGCATGCCGAAGGTTTGTGGGTCGGGTATAGTAGGATTGAAAAAAAGGATGAGCCTTTTTTTGCACCGTGAAAATAACTAATTTTCAAACTTATATCTTAACAAATGGATAAGTTGACTCCAGAAAAGTATGCATTGCCGACACAGTTTCCATTTTATTTATCGCGAGCAGAAACTTCCAAGAAAAAAAACAATTTCGGACTAAACTTAACAAACGGATAAAGTTGACTTCAGATATTCCCGCAATAAAAAGAAGGCACCATATGATACACATACATTAACCGATTGTCTAGAACAAACCGATCGTGTTTAAAATAATGAGAGACCAAATTATAGCCGTTGTTGAGGTGGTGTCGGCTGAAGCCTGGGCTGCACGTCCTCGATCACACACTAGTGGTCAGCAATTCTCCGATGTTCACCGGCCACCCAAAAAGCCAGGTGGTGTCGGCTGAAGCCTGGGCTGCACGTCCTCGATCACACACTAGTGGTCAGCAATTCTCCGATGTTCACCGGCCACTCAAGAAGCCAGACCTTCGGATGCGGTCCACCGCTCACCATAGTCAGAACGGCCAAGCATTTTAATTTGCTCGCCGCACTGTCCGTCGGCCCCCCCCCCCCCCCCCCCCCCTTCTGCCCACCCACGCCGCATTAACTAGCCGAGATAAATACACGGCACGTATCATGGATGTTCCCTTCTTTACTCCCCCCGTCCCCCGGCATCCCTTGTCCCGTCCCTCGTACGTATCCGGTTGTGTGTGCGCTGAGATTTCGGCAAGCATACCATCCGATCCGAGTGATTCATTACTCTTGGATCGATTTCGCTACCAGTAGCTGCTTGTCCGTACAATACGGCGCAGTATACGGGCGGACAACGTTCGTGAATACGTGCGGTGAAAAGCAGTTAACTGAAACCAATATAGAACATAAAGGGCCTGCGCGCAAAAGCGCCCACTAAGCAAGATCATTGAAAACGAACCCTGGGAAAGAGGGGACAGAGGAATCCAAGCAACGGTCTCCTGGGGTTGGCAGAAAGAAAAGGAAAAAAAAAGGGAAAAGAAAAAAAGATCGAGCCACCGTCTCCCACACTCCTGACCCTTCTCTCCCCCCAAATCGATCGTCGTGGGGAGCAGTCGCACGCGGTGAGGCCGGCGCCACTCCCAGACCCCCTCCCCCCACCTCACGACTCCAAAACCCCCCACTCCCCTGCGAATCCCCCGCCAGAAATCCCGAGCCATGGCCGCCGCCGTCCGGAGAAACGTCGCTTCCTCGCCCTCCGGAGCCGCCCGTCTTCGCCAAGCCTCGGTATGTTATTAATAACTCACCCGCTTTTCCTTTATTATGCTATTGCTTGAGCATTACTGGTCACCAGAGGGGAGGGGAGGAGACGGGAGCTGCTGTTGCGGCTGGTTGGTGGCGACGTCGATGTGAGCCTGCTGGGGCTACTGTTTCGGTTGTTAGGGAGTGCTTAGGTCAGGCGATTGCTTCGTGCAGATCTGCTAATAACTGCGAATTCCTCGGGAAGGAGGATGGTTAGCGTGACAGGGGCGCCATAGATTTGGCATTATCGGTGGTTCTCCGGTTGTATCCGGCCATCGGACATGCTAACCACTGTCCTGAATCCTGATGATGCGCGTAATTACTGGTAGCCAAGGGTCCACATAAAAATGCTTGCCTTCTCCTCCACCCGCAGCAACAGCAGCAAGCTCGTCAACAGACTTGCCCGGCACTCAAATCCACTGGGACAGGACAGATTCGTGCATCCCCTGCCGTGGTGGCTTCTTGTCTGCTTCTTCTTTATTCCTGTACGTATCATATGTGCCTTGCTTCTTGGCTGTGGTCTTATAATGCTGCATTTCTGGCAGATGCTGTAGGGAGAGGTGCTGGAGAGGGGGCAGGTAAGTGGGAGGGCGAATGGGGGCGATTGGAGGCGACGAGTCTGTGCAGTGGGACAAGATGAATGGAGCTGAGGTGGTGAATGGCGGTGGAAGTGGCGCAGGAAGCCTCGATAGGATACAGGTGTTCGTGAGGGTCAGACCGCTGAGTGACAAGGAGATTGCAAGGGGTGAGCCTGCGGAGTGGGAGTGCATCAATGACACCACCATCATGTTCCGGAGTACCTTCCCGGATCGACCCACCGCTCCAACCGCATACACATTTGGTCAGTGCTCTTTTGATGCTACACCTTTTGTGTTTTTTCATTGCTCTGGTTCTTCAGTATGCTTAATTAGTCTGTAGTACTGTTTTTTGGAAGCATTTTCATAACACCTGATGTACTATAATGGCTCTCAGAAGCAACACTCAAACATCATATTTCCCTACACAATTACATGTATACTTGATGTGTATATTATTACTGCATAGTGATCATGCCTTTATCTTTTGTTGACGTATTGTTTAAATCATTCCAATGTGCGCAATTGCTATGTAAGGATCTCACATGAGTAGCAGTCATTAGTTGGTAAGACTTATAGTTTGGTTACTTTTTCCTAACATGTGTCTTTGTTAAACATAAATCTCTTGAATTTGCAGACAGGGTATTTCATTCCGAGTGCAGTACGAAAGAAGTCTACCAGGAAGGGGTTAAGGAAGTTGCCCTCTCTGTAGTTGGTGGGATTAACTGTGAGTGCAAACTACACAAAAGCATATGAGTCAAAAATTGTGAAACATAATAGCATTTGAACTAAATCAGAGTGTGTTTTCTCTCTCAGCAAGTGTTTTTGCGTATGGGCAAACAAGTAGTGGGAAGACATTCACTATGACTAGAGTGACAGAATGCACAGTAGCAGATATATATGATTATATTAACAAGGTGATCAACTCCCAGCCAACCATAGCTTCCATGATCAGGTTTTGATCTCGATTGTTACAAAGTCCTCAAATCAGTGTTTCCTTTTCAGCATGAGGAGAGAGCATTTGTGTTGAAATTCTCAGCAATTGAAATATATAATGAAGTTGTTAGGGATCTTCTGAGTGCAGAAAATACTCCTCTTAGACTTTGGGATGATGCAGAGGTAATAAGGTGTTCTGTTTCAGCATTCTTAACTTTGAGTGATGTTATGCTCATGTTTGCTAACCGGTTTAGTGTTGTTTATTCTACAGAAAGGCACCTACGTGGAGAATCTTACGGAGGTTATATTAAGGGATTGGAACCACCTCAAGGGACTTATTTCTGTTTGCGAAGGTTCAATATTGCTTACTAATAGCAGCTTGCATTTTGTCGATCTTATGGTTATTGTATGTTCTGATTTGTGCTTTATGTGATTGTAATAGCTCAAAGGAGAACCGGGGAGACCTTCTTAAATGAAAAAAGCTCCAGATCCCATCAAATACTTAAATTGGTCTGTCCTTAACTTGATTATATTTAAGGAATACTTTGATGTATATGTGTTCCATTCATCATAGATGTGTGCATGTTTGCTCACCGTTTAATTTTCATCTACCAATTCAGACTGTTGAAAGTTCTGCTCGTGAATTCCTAGGAAAGGACAAGTCAACTACCCTTGTGGCTAGTGTGGTAAGAAAGACGCCACAGTTTGTTAAGTTTATACAATCTGGAGAAAAAGTGTAAGCGGCAATTATTCTTCCCATGCAGAACTTTGTTGATCTGGCAGGAAGTGAGCGTGCATCTCAGGCTATGTCAGCTGGCACAAGGCTGAAAGAAGGTTGCCACATCAATAAAAGTTTGCTTTCCCTTGGCACCGTCATTAGGAAGCTAAGGTTGGAAATTCAGCTCACAGTGTTACTTTGCTTTGATTCTTCACATTATAAGAGTAATTACTTATGTAGTCATGGGATTGTTACTTGCTGACATTTCAGTTATTTGTTTTTCATTATTCAGCATGGGGAGTAATGTGCACGTACCATATCGAGATTCCAAGCTTACACGCATATTACAACCTTCTTTGGGAGGCAATGCAAGAACCGCGATTATTTGTACACTCAGCCCTGCAACAAGTCACATTGAGCAATCAAGGAATACACTGTTTTTCGGGAGTTGTGCAAAGGCCGTAGTTACAAATGCTCAGGTTAATGTGGTCATGTCTGATAAAACACTAGTTAAGCATTTGCAAAAGGAAGTTGCCAGACTGGAGAGTGAGTTGCGGCAGCCAGTTTCAAACTCTAGTCTGGAAGCACAGGTGAAGGAAAAGGACAACCAAATCAGAAAGGTACAGTGCATGGAAAACTCTAGTCTGTTTTCTTTAGTTCCTGAATAATGGAAATTGATATTGCCTCCCTCTGTATTTCCCTTGGAATACACACAGATAAACTCATTTTTCTTTCTATCCATTCATGATATTGCATGTCTTCCGCAGATGGAGAAAGAAATAAAAGAACTGAAGTCGCAACGTGATTTGGCTCAGTCCAGGTTGCAGGATTTGCTGCAAGTTGTTGGTGATCGTGACCCAAAGCACCAGGTATTTTTACTTATGTGACTTCTAGTTATTACCTTTTGGCCTTACTACTCCAACACTGATGTATTTTTTTTCTCTGTATGTTTAGGTCTCAGGAAAGCGTTCAATCAGAAGTCCTCCGTCTGTTGGAATGCCCCCAAGCGCTAGCAGAGATGACAGTTCTCAGATCTCTCATGATGATTCAGATCATTACAAGGAAGTGCGATGTATTGAGCCAAATGAAACGAGAGGAAATGAACGTTTGTCTTTGTCAGCTGGTGAAAGTACCAGCCCACAAGCTTCAAATAGGAATTCTAGCATGCGTGGTAATGATTCAACAGCTTCAGTGAATTCAAGGAGTCTTGGGGAAACTCCTATTACTTTGGAGCAACATTTGGAGAACATCAGAAGGCCTTTTATCACTAAAGGTCTAGGATCTTCAACACGCAACCCATCAAGTTGTAGAGTAATTGGTAGAAGCAGGAGCTGTAGATCACTAACAGGGTCTACTTTACTTGATGAGATGGAGATGGAGGATTGCACACCAGTAAACAGAAGTTTGGTAATCTTCCCAGGAAGACCTGATGAGTACCAGAGAAGAGGATCTGCATTAAACTACGATGCAGGGAGTGAGACTCTTTCAAGGGCAGGATCTGAAATTAGCACTTCGAAGGGAGCTAGCAAGACAGGTGATGCAGAATTTACGGTATAGGTGAATTTGTTGCTGAACTTAAGGAGATGGCTCAGGTTCATTATCAGAAACAGGTAGGTGACAAGGTGCTGGGTTATCTTTTAGGCCTGATTGTATGCTCTTACCCCTGCAGCTCATTTATTTTACTTAAAAGAAACTGGGAATCATAATTATGCTAAGAAACTACTCCCACCCTAAAGAAATATAAGAGCGTTTAGATCACTAAGATAGGTGATGACAATTTGGAAATGAAATTTTAAGCATAATAGTTATTGACGACTCCTTGAGATCTATCACTAGCAGGCCTGCAGCATAACAGTTTACATACTACCCAGACCTGCTGATATGTTTTACTTCCATTGCACCAATACCTGAATAATTAATTGGTATATGTATTCCGTGTTGTAGAGTGCGAATGGAAAGAGCATCGGACTAGACCCAATCATGGATGGTTTGCAATCACCTTCTCGATGGCCATTGGAATTCGAGAAGAAACAGCAGGAGATCATCGAGCTCTGGCACGCTTGCAGCATTTCCTTGGTCCACAGGACTTACTTCTTCTTGCTGTTCAAAGGAGAATCAGCCGACTCGATTTACATGGAAGTGGAGCTGCGAAGGCTGTCGTTCCTCAGAGACACCTACTCTAGGGGAAGCACCCCCAGCAATGTGACCGTAGGCAGCCTCAGCTCTTCCCCCGTCGCGAGGTACGCGGCAATCATCAATGCACCAATTATCTGTATTCCTTTTTTATAACCTAGACTAGATAGATGAGAGAAAGGACGAACACACACCTGACCGAGAACGTCCGATCTATTATGCAGCGCCAAGAAACTTCAGCGCGAGAGGGAGATGCTGGCGAGGCAGATGCAGAAGCGATTGTCCGTGGAGGAGAGGAACCACATGTACACCAAATGGAGCGTGTCGCTGGACTCCAAGAAGAGGAAGCTGCAGGTGGCTCGCCGGCTGTGGACGGAGAGCAGGGACCTGGAGCACGTGAGGGAGAGCGCGTCCCTGGTGGCCAAGCTGATCGGGCTCCAGGAGCCCGGGCAGGTCCTGAGGGAGATGTTCGGGCTCAGCTTCGCGCCGCAGCAGCCGCCCACCCGGCGGTCCTCCAACAGCTGGAGATATGGGATCCCCTCGTTCGGCTGATTGATTGATGATTGGGTCCGTGACGACACGAGACGAGAAGATGACAGGATGATGCGGCTGACCAAAAGATCTTTTTTTTTCTCTGGTGGTTTTGTATCTTGGGGTGTTGCCTGTTCTGATTTTCCATAGGTATCAGGACACGCGCATGCGGGGGGTTTGATCTTGGTGCATGCCCTTTGCGTGTAGGACGACCGGTTTGGTGTGCGGTTTCTGAGCAGGCGCCGCCGGTCTGATTGCTAACATTATTAACGTGTCACTGCGTATCCAGACGCACGCTCTTGTGTTAACGTGTTGTTGCAGTTCCCACGGTTTGCACCACTCATCTGTCAGAAATGGTTGTTCCGATGTGTATCGAAGGCTTGTAGAAAATTCAACACGTGTCGTACGTTGCAGCCACCACAACGAGCTGACCCTTGTTGGAAGCGTGCTGTTTGATCTGCAATTGTGCTTTGTATGGTTTCTCTGACAGGGTTTTGTATGTGTTGTGTGCGTGTTGTTTCTTCAAGTGTACTGTTTTCTGTTCTTTTCAACCGGACGGTGGTCTTGTTCTTCAATCAAACAAAAAAGCACAATGTGATCCTTTTCAGCCAAAACCTGAATGCTACTACTATAAACTACTCTCTATGTGAAGAAATATTAGATCGTTTAGATTGCTAATATGTAAGTGCGAGAATTCAAAGTCCAGCCCAGTGATGTGATAGTTCATATACATTCAGTGCCCTTTTCACTAAACAAATCTCCCTTTCACATGTCCCAGAACAAGCTCTAATATTAACTTTTGTGTGCAACTCCATGAGCCTGGCTGCGCTCCTAATCCGGGCCGCCAGGTACTGAAGGTCAGTTTGGTTCGATCCACCTGGCCTTCGTGCCTGGCGTGCGCCTGAAACGATCAAGGAATCGTGCCTGGTGAGGCTAGCCTGGGGTGACTTTGTTTTGTATGCGTCCTTTTTTCCGAAACGAGATAAAAGATTTGTCATTTTCATTGATTAAGCAGAAAAAAGTTGCCCGGTTAATTAACGGAAACCCGGGCAAAAACCGTCACAATACTTCCATCGAAAGGGTGCATCGGCCGACCTGGCACCCACAATACCACACACACCGTCGAGGAGAGGACACCATTGAGGTTGCCTGCAATATCATTGTCATCACCTTTCCCCGAGCAGGCGACTCCGGCTTCGCCGTTGAAGACCCGTCAAGACCCCTCCGAACGAACGACACCCGAAGACCTCATCGGAAAGCCAAACAATCTCGAAGACTGGCAGGTCCGATTTTGTTGATGCACTTCACGGGAGGAAGTTGCAAGTCTTGCACTTCGGAGAGCACCGTCAGCTGAATCCGCCCTCATGGAGTCATCATTGCCGCAAGAGCTTTGTATTCGTCCTGGCCTGGCTTGCTATTAGAAGCCTATAAATAATTGGTGAGCCATGCTTTCACTAGACAACAGGCAAAGCATAGTCTTGCTAAGTCTCAGTCGACTAAGAATTCGTTAAATCTCAATCGATGCTATATTCATTAGATCTTACATTATGATCGGTGCAAAATTTTATTTTAAATTTCTCTCTCTTTCTCGCATGTTATGTCATTTAACAGAGACTTGATTAGATCTCAGTCGATCGATACCCTAAGCCCATCCTGCAGGGAAACACTGAATTAGTACGGCCTGAGCCAAGGCGATCTTTTCCCAATTTCTGGCTTAAGAAAGGACAGCGCCCATACTTTGGCGTGCAGAAAGCAGGTCTAGAGAGTCCAACTATTGTCATACTGATAAATAGTGTGTTCATGCTCACAGGTCAAGAATCTGATCCTATGATCAATAAAGTTGGAGGTATGGAAGTATGGTCTAGAGAGTCCAACTATTGTCATACTGATAAATAATTTGTTTACTAATTTGGAGATGCTCTTAGTCATCAATCTCTAGTACTCCATGATCGCTTCTTTTCTGTGGGGTGCAGCCAAGTTGTTTCTTGCGTGGGCCCCGGCCTGTGAGTCATGAGACCGCGGGTAAACAACGTGTTCATGCTTTCGCCGGCGTCCAAAGTTAAAGCTCCACATACAGTCCTCCGTCTGGGTTGTCATGAGACCGCGGATGATAAATAGTGTGTTCATGCTCACAGGTCAAGAATCTGTTCGCTGTGGACGGGACGAGCGGCGCTGGCGGAAGCTTCGGGCTGGATGGTCGGTCGTGAGATGGAGATCCTCCGTCTCCACGTGCGTGCATTGCAGTCCGACGGTCACAGCTCTCAGGCCAACTTCAACGAGCGACCCTATTTGGTCCGGTCATGTTTGTTCGAATCGAGACGGACATAAACTACAATCACACGCGCGACCATAACCGCAAAAAACGTTCGTCTAGTGTCTGGACCAAAACCCGGCGTACATTTAGACCTGATTTGCGTCCAGATAAACACTGGCCGGACGCACGCGTAGTGTCGTTGTCCGCTCTAGGCCCGTCTATCGATCGTCCAGCTGTCCCCACCGGCCCATTAGATGCTCATGCCCGACGAGGCCTGCAAATCGGTCGTCTGCCTTTTTAATGTAAGTCGTGGACCGGCCAATTCACACATTTCCACTTTTGTCGCTATCTGCCACCTCGAACCTCAAGTCCTCAACACCCCAAAATCAAAGCTCCAACCGCCGCTCCAACACCTCCCGCCGGCCGCTTCCTGTCATGGGAATGTGGAAGCGAATCGCCGGCAAGAAGGGGAAGCACGACCACGAGGTGGGTCCATCGTCAACGCGGAGCGCTGCCGCCCACTCCATCTTGCCGCCCACCTTCACCATCACCCCACTGGCGCCCCCATCTCATGTGCAGCCTTATCTAAAGATCGACATCTGCCAACGCTGCTGGGAGACGGGCGCGCCGCTGTCGTGGAGCAATGTCCATCTTCCAACAATCGACACTGAGCCCAGACCGTGCGTTTCACTGAGCGAGTGATCGCTGTATGTTGGAGACCAATCGTTGCCACGTCCGCCTTCCGTCGGACCTCCTCAACAGCGCCAGCTACGCAGTTGATTCCCCGCTCTGCGACACGTGGCTCCGGGACGAGCACGACCTACGGCGGGAAACCTATTTTGCCGGTCGTGCTCTGAGACAGCCACAAAGACTTCTCGCCACCCGCTGCGTCTCCAAGCTCGCCTTTAGTCGCACGCCAGGCATGCCACAAGACTTCACACCTTCTTCACTGCCCCACCACCACCACCTCCCACCATGTTCGCAAAGGAGGAGGAGGAGTTGGTGAGGAGGCGCTCGAGACTCCGTCCGGAGCACGATCAGCGTAATGGGAGGGCCTTGACGAGATGCTGGCCCTATCGGCCGCTGGCAACATCGCCATCCCCGAGCTGCAGGTCAAGGAGGAGGTGTTGTAGGAGCCCCCCCGCCGCAACCTGGAACCCGCCCTTGGTGGGGCAGTCATGGTCATGGACGAACACGATGCCCTGCACACCAAAGTATGTATCTGTGCCACCCGTGTGGGTGGGCGAGGACACATGGTCACCGTCCCCCCTAGGGCCAAAAGTAGTGAAGGCGCCTCCCGTCCTGCGTGGACCTCCCCATGAGCGACGAGAACGAGGACATCGACGACTGGATACGTCCATGGCGGCGACGACCATCTAGGTTTTTTTTAAGTTTATTTTTAATGTGTGGTCGTGAGACTATATATATATATATATACCATCTAGGTTTTTTTTAAGTTTACTTTTAATGTGTGGTCGTGAGACTATATATATATATATATATATATATATATATATATATATATATATATATATATATGCGGCGGCCGGTTGGCCACACCAACAACCGGACGACAAAAACCAGACACAACTTTCTGTTTTATCGACCCAAGCGGATACAAATCAAACAAAACGATAGTCCGCGTCCACGCGTTGAAGTTAACCCCAAGTGATGACGTTGCTCGTCGATTTTCCTTGCCTTGTGGCTGCTCTGCATGCATGCGACTGTGCTGGTACGAACACGGCTGCAGGCTTGCAGTCAGTTAAAATAGGTGATGGCGTACTTTTATCACTTTCTTGTACATTCAAAGACTTTCTCTGCACAGTCAAAGGCAACGACATGTAAACGTCACAACGTTGGAGCTGTGACCAACTATTTTATGTCACGGCATCTACAGTCAGGTTATCCTAAAAAGAAAATCTACAGTCAGGTTGGGCTAGTTCGGTTCCCTATTTATGGGCCTCTTGGGATACAGAACTGAGTGGAAGGGTCAGATTGAGAAATACGCGGACTCTCAGCAGGATTTTGGGTGGGCAAAACTCTCAAAAACCTTCACTAGTTTTGCATCCGGTTTGAGAAAATTCGGACACATGGATTCACCAATGTTCGAGGAACCACATTGTATGACAAGAAAATGTTCGAAGAAGGCAAAATTCACATCACAGCTAAACAGAGGCCAGCGTCGTTCCTCCCTAGGGGCGACACGGCGGCGACTAATCGCCAAGGCCTCCGTCCACCACGCCCAATCCGCCCGCCGTCATGGGCGCCTCCGCTGGCAAAGCTCTCATGGAGCGGCGGCGGGGCTCCTTTTCTCATGGCGGCTCCTCTCACGAAGGGGATCTCTCGAGCGGGCGACGTCGGAGGCGGCGGCCGAGGCAGCGTCGTGCCTGCGGGCGGCAAGTGGGCGCCAGGCGGCGGCCTCGGTCCGGCTCTGATGTGGCGGGGTGTGGGCGGCCTTCGGCGGGCGGCGGCTCGGATCCGGCCAGGCGTGGGCGCGGTGATGGGCCGGGCGCGGTGGTTGCGAGCATGCATCGGGCGCGGTGACCGGTGGCGTGGCGGGTGTGCTTCTCGAGTGCGAGGTGTCTTTGCGGAGGAGATCTGCTTTCGCTGCTGCTTCGCTGCAGCTCCGATTGGATCTGGTGCAAAGGTGCATCGATCTGGGTCTTTGCGCTTAGCGATGCGGCATGGGTTGTTGCGGTGGAGGTGGCTACGGTGGTGCCGCGGTGGTGGACGGCGGCTTCGCCAGGTGATGCGTGTGCGGTCGCGGTGGATCGTGGGATCCCGCAAGAAGAACGAGGTCGGCCTCAGCAGGTGGTGGCTGGTGGGTGGCGGTCGGTGGTGGTAGGTGGCCGGCGCATCTTCGGGAGAAATCTTTGCTCCGGCCTTCTTCGGAGCCGGCGACGGCGGTGCCCGCGGGTGCCATGATCTTTCTTGGAAGCGTCGCCGTGGAGGTGTGCTCCTCCTCCCCACGGCTTTGACTCCGGAGGGAAACCTCAGATTCGCTGGGTCGGGCGATGGAGGCGTCTTCGCGTCTTTCTCCTCCTTGGGGGCATTGTCTTGGAGCCGGCTCTGTTGGGAGGCCCGGTGGATTGCGGCATCTTCGCCCGTGGATGGCGGCATCTTCGCGCGTAGTTTCTTGCCGAGGCGGGCGCTGGTTTCTGTTTGGCAACGATGATGTCGTCGAGAGGAGCTCGGGTCGCGGCGTGGACTACGGTAGTCGGTTCTTCCCGGCGTGTCCGAGGTGCTTTGAGGGCACGGTCGGCGCAAGTCCTGCATATTTCCCTGGTGAGGCTCCCGTCAAAGTCGGAGTTGTCTCGGCTGTTTGCGCGTGTGGCCATCTGGTGGCATGTGCCGTCGTGGCTTCTATGCGGCTGTTTGCGGGTTGGCTTCACGGTTGGAGCTCAATGGTGAAGTCAGAGTCGCTCATTCGAGGCAACCGGTGATGACGATGACGCTTGCGACTCCTCGACGAATGCTTTTCTTCTTTGCAGCTTTGTGTCCCATGTCGGTGGTCAGGTTGGCCGGTGATGCCCATGTCACGTGGGTTGAGTTGTATCGGTTTTAGTGCGGTTTTCTGTTAATTAACCGGGCGATTCTTTTCTTCTTAATCAATAAAAATGACAAATTTTTTGCCTCGTTTCAAGAAAAGAAAACGTTCGAACATGATGGTCCGCACGTTTGCGGACACTATAGGCCACGGCGTTGGAGATGTCCTCATCACGCTTATGTGGCAAACTTTACGAACAACCATACAACAAGTGAAAATGTCCTAATGTGATACGTGAAAATTACTGGAGTATACGTAATAAACATGACAATGCTCTCCAATTTTGGCCCAGGGAGGGAGAAAATCCTAGAGGTTAAAACTGCTGAACTTAAAACATCAAACCAACTCACATAGAGGATTGAACACTTGAGGCTTTGCGACTCTTGGGGATTGCGCCAAGACGACGCCTGCTCGTCTTTTTGATACGCTCGATGAGGTGACGAGGGGCAACAAACTTTAAAAGCCAGCATTAACCTTCTCGGTACTGCCAGGGGAAGAACATTGACCAGAGTTAAGTAAGTAACGCCATCCATCAGTTGGTCTAGGAAGTAGGGCATGGTACTCTACTCTATTCTGAATCTGAATTCTGATGGAACATGCATTCAGAGTCCGTTTTCTAAACCAGCGAGCCTGCGTGAGATGAGGTATGGCGCAAGGCATCTTCGTGCATGCATGATCATGCATGGTCACTCAGGCCTACTAGTACTACTCCACTCCCACTCAGAGGCAGTAGCAGCCCGTCAGCTCCGATGAAAGAAAAGAAAGAAACCATACAAAAAGCCAAGGCCATTGCCAAACCGGACGCAGCTTCGGTGCCTTAAAGGCACCTGCTTTTGGGTCACTGACATGTGGGCCAGCCGCCTGTTGGACCCACATGTCATAGACACAAAGGTAGGTGCATGCCTTAAGGCACCGAAGCATCATCCTGCCAAACCCAGACAACGACGCCTCCTTGCAGGCTCGCCCTCCTTCACTCATTCACTGTCCACTCCCGCTCCAAGCCGTCGACAGCACTCTCCAGAGATCGAGGCCATGGCCATGGCACGCCGAACCAACCACACCGCCTCGCCCCCCATGAACGCCACGGCGGCGACCATGGTCATCTCATCTCCGCCTCCGCCGAGGCCGCTGCCCCACGCCACCGGCGACGCCTGGGGCCCCTACTCCAGCTCCCGGGCATTCTTCTCCAACGTGGCCACCATCCTCATCATCCTCGCCTGCGTCTCCCTCCTCGCCTTCTCCCTCCACGCCGCCGCCCGCTTCCTCCTCCGCCGCCTCGCCCGCCGCCGCGCCCCGCGTGCGCGGGCGCAGGCGCAGGCGCAGGGGCAGCCGCAGCCGCCGAAGCCTCCATCCGACGCCGCGGCCACCGAATTCTCTGTGGAGGCCGGGGCAGGGGCGGGCGTTCAGTTGGCCGGCGGGTGGGGCGACGCGGAGTGCGCCATCTGCCTGTCGGAGTTGGCGGACGGCGAGCGCGTCCGCGTGCTCCCGGCGTGCGGCCACGGCTTCCATGGGGCCTGCGTGGACGGGTGGCTCGCGGCGCGCGCGTCCTGCCCCACCTGCCGCGCGCCGTCCCGGCTGTCGCGGGCCGGAGAGCCCTAGCCAAACCAGGCCGCTGTCACCTCCGGCGCTGGGTCGGTCATGGATCCATCGTCACTCTGTACCGCCGACAAGAAGCGACATCAAGTGCGTCGCGGTGGTGGAGCTTGCCGGAGCTCAGCTCTGTCGTCGCGTGATTTGTAATCGAGTGCTGCTTGTACTACTCTTTGAGGGCGTCTGACAATGCAAATCGATTGCAGCCATCAGCTCGGATCGTAATTCGCAATCATCCCTCTTGCGTTCTCATCTCATGTCAAACTTGCATTGCATCGTTCCACTCATCCGTTGGATTCTTGCGCAGCCGTTGATGAAGGCCTGCATTTTTTGGCGTCCGAGCATAGCAGGCTCGTCGTCACTCGTCAGTGACAAACTAACGAGGCAGCTCTGCTCTGGGTCGACGGATTCCTTCCGGCGCTAGAGTGGATACGAGACAAGAAGAGAAAAGCGGTAAAGCAGAGGAAGACGGAGTGATAGAGTGGTGTAGGCTCCGTAGGGCGCTGCTGCGAGAATATTACTAGCGGTGGGGCTGCTTTGCGACCATTGTGTAGAGGTTTGGTTGGGTTTCGGCGCGGCAGGTGGCATCGGCGTTCGGCGGGTGGTCGCGGTGGAGCCGGGTCGGTCTGATTGGGGTGCGTTGGGCGTCGCAGTCGTCCCGTTGGGAGCAGCGCCATTGGAGTATTTGGCGCCAAGCACCAGGGCTCTCAACCTCTCCTCCGCCGACAGGACAATGTTTTTGGAGGTAATAGCACCCCAGATATCCTAACTTGCACAGGATGTGATGATCTAGTCACAAACTTGAATCAAGCCATACCCTAACTTGCATCTCATGTGATGTTTTAGGCTCAGGCCAATCACAGCGCGCCAATTGGCTGGGCCGGTCAGCGCGCGCAGTTTTGCACAAAACCCCTTGCCGTTTGCCTGATTCAACCCGCAGTATAGCACAGCTGAATTAAATCTGGGACTAACCGGGGGCGGGGAGCGTCCATATTACTACATGACGCTGTATAACATCTTCGGAGGAGAAATAGAGTACATATCTGCAAAGTGTTACTCATGCCTGACCAATGCCATGTTAACCAGTAAACTTCCACACTTTCAGCAGCATTGGTCGAAGGTGAACTCACCGACGAGGGCCTCGAGTATGTCGTCCTCGATGGCGACGCTGATGTCGAACGCCTCGGTCCGGCACCCGTCACACCTCGCCGCCGCCACCTGGTCCAGCTCCTTCTCCGCAGCACGGTCCGATGAAACATCGCTCCAGCTGCCGATCTCTTCGGATATCTCCCTCTTCAGCAGGTCTTTGCTCATGGTGAGAGGCATTCGCAACAAAGCCTTGTACACCCGCATTTCCCGAAGTCGCGGAACTTCGAGTCCAGCGACTCGACGATGCAGTCGAACAGGAAGTTGGTGCGTTGAAAGTTATTTTCTTCCTGGAAGCCGAAGCTGCTCTCTGATCCATCGCCAAAGACGGCCTCAACGGTCTCCAGCATCTCAACGATGAATGAATGGAGTGATAGACTTGACGGTGTGCCACAGAAGAGGCTGCTGTCCAGAAGTAGCTCAGCATTTGCAATGGCTTCTCCGATGCTGTTGAGCCTGCCTTCTAGGAATTTAAAATCATGCTCTGGAGAACTTTGACCACATGGTATTTCTGCATTGCTGCCGTGATCATCAGTCTTCATTGTGTCGATGGACATGGACATATCTACGATTTCAGACTCTAGATTGAAGAGATCTTCCATTTTGTTCTCCATTGAAATAAAGAATTCAGTACTCTCTGCAGACAAAAGAAGAAACCATACATTATCATCATAACCTATACTCCATTACACACGTCAAAACCTACTAATTCAATCCATTCTGTAAATCAGAATTGTTTTAAGCTTCTCTCTAAAGAGAGTTCATTTCAGCCGAGCAAAGTTAACTAGAAGATAGCGTAACAGAACACTGTCTTATAATAGTTCGAATATTAGTGATATATGTAAACTATTTGTTGTTTCTTCCGCTACTCATCGTGGTACATACCTTTAATCTGCAACACCGCGTCAAGATGTGCACTAAAGCAATCAATTTCGTGGCCAAATGCATTTTATGCAAAACATAGCTATTCATTTAAGGTTTCGCCAGCATATAAACATATATTCTTACTTCAGATCAGCAACAGAAGTAGAGTAAATAAAGAGGAAACTTTATTTTGTAGCACACATTTTTTTCTTCAGAAAAGGCCTTTCAACCTAGCTTTATAGATAACTAAAAGTAAAATGGTTTGCAGGGGTTACTAGCTACAAAGTATCCTTACATCCTAGTACAACATTCAAGGTGATACTACAAAAGTATTTACCGATCTTTTCAGTTGGACTTCCTGAGGAGGAAGCATCGTGTGAGAAGCATGCTTTGAGGACAGTTGTTGGGCTCGGCTGATTGGGCTCGTCATTTGTGCACGTAGCAGGAGAATCAGCCCCTTGGTCACCCTGGAACTAGAACAAAAGAACATTTTCAAATTTCAATAGCAAGCTAGACAAAAAGTAGTGTGACCACTGATCACAGTACAATGAATGCCAAGTCATCCAAGTTGGTAAACCATTACTTCAGTAAAGACCAGGGAACATCCAATCACATTCCGAGGAACATTTTTTAACAACAAATTCACAAAATGTACCAGGCATGGATTCATGTAAGTGCTTCCTTAGCAGTCTCTACCATTAGACAAAGTGATAAGTGTTGGGAAACGTAACAGAAATTTAAAATTTTCCTACGCGTCACCAAGATCTATCTATGGAGAAACCAGCAACGAGGGGAAGGAGAGTGCATCTACATACCCTTGTAGATGCTAAGCGGAAGCGTTCAAGAGAACGGGGTTGAAGGAGTCGTACTCGTCGTGATCCAAATCACCGGAGATCCTAGTGCCGAACGGACGGCACCTCCGCGTTCAACACACGTACAGCCCGGTGACGTCTCCCACGCCTTGATCCAGCAAGGAGAGAGGGAGAGGTTGAGGAAGACTCCGTCCAACAGCAGCACAATGGCATGGTGGTGGTGGAGGAGCGTGGTAATCCTGCAGGGCTTCGCCAAGCACCGCGGAAGAGGAGAAGGGAGAGAGGTAGGGCTGCGCCTGGAGAGGTGAAAACTCATGTCTTGGGCAGCCCCCACACCTCATGTATTTATAGGGAAGGGAGGGCTGCGCCTCTAGGGTTCCCTCCCCAGGGGTGGCGGCAGCCCCAGATCTCATCTGGGTGGCGGCGGAGGGGAGAGAGGCGCACTGGGGTGGGCCTTGGGGCCCATCCGCCTAGGGTTTGTCCCTCCCACTCTTCCTCGCGCCTTGGGCCCCTTGTGGGCGCACCAGCCCACAGGGCTGGTTCCCTCCACACTTGGCCCATGCAGCCTCTTGGGGTTGGTGGCCCCACTTGGTGGATCCTCGGGACCCTCCCGGTGGTCCCAGACGTTCTGAAAAACCCAAACTTTTCGGTGACCAAAACAGGACTTCCCATATATAAATCTTTACCTCCGGACCATTCCGAACTCCTCGTGACGTCCGGGATCTCATCCGGACTCAACAACATTCGGTAACCACATACAAACTTCCTTTATAACCCTAGCGTCATCGAACCTTAAGTGTGTAGACCCTACGGGTTCGGGAACCATGCATACATGACCGAGACGTTCTCCGGTCAATAACCAACAGCGGGATCTGGATACCCATGTTGGCTCCCACATGTTCCACGATGATCTCATCGGATGAACCACGATGTCAAGGACTCAATCGATCCCGTATACAATTCCCTTTGTCTAACGGTATTGTACTTGCCGGAGATTCGATCGTCGGTATACCGATACCTTGTTCAATCTCGTTACCGCAAGAAGTCTCTTTACTCGTTCCGTAACACATCATCCCGTGATCAACCCCTTGGTCACATTGTGCACATTATGATGATGTCCTACCGAGTGGGCCCAGAGATACCTCTCCGTTTACACGGAGTGACAAATCCCAATCTCGATTCGTGCCAACCCAATGACACTTTCGGAGATACTGTAGTGCACCTTTATAGCCACCCGATTACGTTGTGACGTTTGGTACACTCAAAGCATTCCTACGGTATCCGGAGTTGCACAATCTCATGGTCTAAGGAAATGATACTTGACATTAGAAAAGCTTTAGCATACGAACTACGATCTTTGTGCTAGGCTTAGGATTGGGTCTTGTCCATCACATCATTCTGCTAATGATGTGATCCCGTTATCAACGACATCCAATGTCCATGGTTAGGAAACTGTAACCATCTATTGATCAACGAGCTAGTCAACAGAGGCTTACTAGGGACATGGTGTTGTCTATGTATCCACACATGTATCTGAGTTTCCTTTCAATACAATTTTAGCATGGATAATAAACGATTATCATGAACAAGGAAATATAATAATAACTAATTTATTATTGCCTCTAGGGCATATTTCCAACAGTCTCCCACTTGCACTAGAGTCAATAATCTAGTTCACGTCGCCATGTGATCAACACTGATAGGTCACATCGCCATGTGACCAACATCCAAAGAGTTTACTAGTGTCTTAAACTAGTTCACATTATCATGTGGTTAAGACTCAATGAGTTCTGGGGTTTGGTCATGTTTTGCTTGTGAGAGAGGTTTTAGTCAACGGGTCTGTAACATTCAGATCCGTATGTACTTCGCAATTCTCTATGTCATATTGTAAATGCTGCTTCCACGCTCCACTTGAAGCTATTCCAAATGGTTGCTCCACTATACGTATCCGGTTTGCTACTCGAGTCACTCGGATAGGTGTTAAAGCTTGCATCGACGTAACCCTTTACGCCGAACTCTTTATCACCTCCATAATCGAGAAACATGTCCTTATTTACTCCAAGGACAATTTTGATCATTGTCCAATGATCCATTCCTGGATCATTCTTGTACCCTTATAGTGACTCATGGCAAGGCACACTTCCGTGCGGTACACAAAGATAGCATACTATAGAGCCTACGTCTAAAGCATAGGGACGACCTTCGTCCTTTCTCTCTTTCTCGCCGTGGTCGAGCTTTAAGTCTTAACTTCATACCTTACATCTCATGCAAGAACTCCTTCTTTGACTGATCCATCTTGAACACCTTCAAGATCATGTCAAGGTATATGCTCATTTGAAAGTACCATTAAGCGGTTTTGATCTATCCTTATAGATCTTGATGCTCAATGTTCAAGTAGCTTAATCCAGGTTTTCACTTGAAAAACATTTTTCAAATAACCCTATATGCTTTCTTAAAATTCTACATCATTTACGATCATCAATATGTCAACGACATATACTCATCGAAATTCTATAGTGCTCCCACTCACTTCTAAGGAAATACAAGATTATAATAAAATTTTTATAAACCCAAAAAAATTGATCATCTCATCAAAGCACACATTCCAACTCCGAGATGCTTACTCCAGTCCTTAGAAGGATTGTCGGAGTTTTGCATATTTGTTAGCGTTCTTCAGATTGTCAAAACCTTACGGTTGTATCACATACAACCTTTCCTCAAGAAAACTGTCAAGGAAACAATGTTTTGACATTCTATCCGCAAGATTTCATAAATGATGCAAGAATCGCTAATCCATTTCCAACAGACTCTTAGCATCGCTACGAAAGTGAGAAAGCCTCACCGTAGTCAACTCCTTGAACTTGTCGGAAAACATCTTAATGACAAGTCGAGCTTTCTTAATGGTAATTCTTACCATCATTGTCCGCCTTCCTTTTAAAATCCATCCGCACCCAATGGCCTTACGACCATCAAGTATTTCTTCCAAAGTCATGGATCCGTTCTCGGATTTTATGGCCTCGAGCCATTCGTCGAATCCGGGCCCACCATCGCTTCTCCATAGCTCGTAGGTTCATTGTTGTCTAGCAACATGACCTCTAAGATGTGATTGCGTACCACTCAAGTAGTACGCATCCTTGTCACCCCACGAGGTAATGCGTTAGTGACTTGATCCGAAACTTCATGATCACTATCATAAGCTTCTACTTCAATTGGTGTAGGTGCCACGGAACAACTTCCTCGTGCCCTGCTACACACTAGTTGAAGTGACGGTTCAATAACCTCATCAAGTCTTCACCATCCTCCCACTCAATTCTTTCGAGAGAAACTTTTCCTCGAGAAAGGACCCATTTCTAGAAACAATTACTTTTGCTTCCGGATTCGAGATAGGAGGTATACCCAACCATTTTGGGTATCCTATGAAGATGTATTTATCCGCTTTGGGTTCGAGCTTATCACGATGAAACTTTTTCACATAAGCGTCGCAGCCCCAAACTTTTAAGAAACGACAACTTAGGTTTCTCCAAACCATAGTTCAAACGGTGTCGTCTCAACGGAATTACGTGGTGCCCTATTGAAGTGAGTGTGGTTGTCTCTAATGCCTAACCCATGAACGATAGTGGTAATTCGATAAGAGACATCATGGTACGCACCATATCCAATAGGGTGCAACTATGATGTTCGGACACACCATCACACTATGGTGTTCGGTGGTATTAATTGTGAAACAATTTCCACAAAGGTCTTAATTATGCGTACAAAGCTCGTAACTCAGATACTTATCTCCATGATCATATCATAGACATTTTATCCTCTTGTCACAATGATCTTTAACTTCACTCTGAAATTACTTGAACCATTCAATAATTCAGACTTGTGTTTCATCAAGTAAATATACTCAACATCTACTCGAATCATCTGTGAAGTCGAACATAACGATATTCATCGCATGCCTCAAAGCACTCATTGGACCGCACACATCAAAATGTGTTACTTCCAACAAAGTTGCTACCTTGTTCCATCTTCTTTGAAACCGAGGCTTTTCGGTCATCTTGCCTATGTGGTATGATTTGCATATCTCAAGTGATTCAAAATCAAGTGAGTCCAAACGATCCATCTGCATGGAGTTTCTTCATGCGTATACACCAATAGACATGGTTCGCATGTCTCAAACTTTTCAAAACGAGTGAGTCCAAAGATCCATCAACATGGAGCTTCTTCATGCGTTTTACACCAATATGACTTACATGGCAGTGCCATAAGTAAGTGGTACTATCATTACTATCTTATATCTTTTGGCATGAAGATGTGTATCACTACGATCGAGATTCAATAAACCATTCCTTTAGGTGCAAGACCATTGAAGGTGTTATTCAAATAAATAGAGTAACCATTATTCCACTTAAATGAATAATCAGTATTGCGATAGACATAATCTAATCATGTCTATGTTCAACATAAACACCAAATGACAATTATTCTGGTTTAATACTAATCTTGATGGTAGAGGGAGCGTGCAATGTTTGATCACATCAAACTTGGAAACACTTCCAACACATATCGTCAGCTCACCTTTAGCTAGTCTCCGTTTATTCCATAGCTCTTTTATTTCGAGTTACTAACACTTAGCAACCGAACCGGTATCTTAATACCCTGGTGCTACTAGGAGTACTAGTAAAGTACACATTAACATAATGTATATCCAATATACTTCTATCGACCTTCTGACCTTCTTATCTACCAAGTACCTAGGGTAATTCTGCTCCAAAGGCTGTTCCCCTTATTACGAAGCACTTAGTCTCGGGTTTGGGTTCAACCTTGGGTTTCTTCCTTTGAGCGACAAGAATCGATTTGCCGTTTCATGAAGTACCCCTTCTTGCCCTTGCCCTTCCTGAAACTAGTGGTTTCACTAACCATCAACAATTGATGCTCCTTCTTGATTTCTACATTCGCGGTGTCGAACATTGCGAATAGCTCAAGGATCATCATATCTATCCCCTATATGTTATAGTTCATCACGAAGCTTTAGCAGCTTGGTGGCAATGACTTTGGAGAAACATCACTATCTCACCTGGAAGATCAACTCCCACTCGATTCAAGTGATTGTTGCACTCAAACAATCTGAGCACAAGCTCAATGATTGAGCTTTTCTCCCTTAGTTTGCAGGCCAAGAAAATCGTCGGAGGTCTTATACCTCTTGACGTGGGCACGAGCCTGAAATCCCAATTTCAGCCCTCGAAACATCTCATATGTTTCATGACGTTTGAAAACGCCTTTGGTGCCTCAACTCTAAACCGCTTAACCGAACTATCACGTAGTTATCAAAACGTGTATGTCCGATGTTCGCAACATCCACATACGACGCTTAGGGTTCAAAGACATCGAGCGGTGCATTAAGGACATAAGCTTTCTTACGTCCGCATAATCGCCATCTTGTCAACTTTCAACTATATTTTCTCTAGGAACATATCTAAACAGTGGAAGTAAAACGCGAGCTTACGACATAATTTGCAAAGGGCTTTTGACTATGTTCAGGATAATTAAGTTCATCTAATGAACTCCCACTCAGATAGACATCCCTCTAGTCATCTAAGTGATTACATGATCCGAGTCAACTAGGCCGTGTCCGATCATCATGTGAGACGGACTAGTCATCATCGGTGAACATCTTTATGTTGATCGTATCCTCCATACGGCTCATGCTCGACCTTTCGGTCTCTTGTGTTCCGAGGCCATGTCTGTACATGCTAGGCTCGTCAAGTTAACCTAAGTGTTTCGCGTGTGTAAATCTGGTTTACACCCGTTGTATGTGAACGTAAGAATCTATCACACCCGATCATCACGTGGTGCTTCAAACCATTTAACTTTCGCAACGGTGCACGCTTAGGGGGAACACTTTCTTGAAATTTTAATGAGGATCATCTTATTTACTACCATCGTTCTAAGCAAATAAGATGCATAAACATGATAAACATCACATGCAATCAAATAGTGACATGATATGGCCATTATCATTTTGCTCCTTTTGATCTCCATCTTCGGGGCTCCATGATCATCATCGTCACCGGCATGACACCATGATCTCCATCATCATGATCTCCATCATCGTGTCTCCATGAAGTTGTCTCGCTAACTTATTACTTCTACTACTATGGCTACCGGTTAGCAATAAAGTAAAGTAATTACATGGCGTTGTATAATGACACGCAGGTCATACAATAAATAAAGACAACTCCTATGGCTCCTGCCGGTTGTCATACTCATCGACATGCAAGTCGTGATTCCTATTACAAGAACATGATCAATCTCATACATCACATATCATTCATCACATTCTTCTTGGCCATATCACATCACATAGCATACCCTCGCAAAAACAAGTTAGACGTCCTCTAATTGTTGTTTGCATGTTTTACGTGGCTGCTATGGGTTTCTAGCAAGAATGTTTCTTACCTACGCAAAACCACAACGTGATATGCCAATTGCTATTTACCCTTCATAAGGACCCTTTTCATCGAATCCGTTCCGACTAAAGTGGGAGAGGCGGCACCCGCTAGCCACCTTATGCACCAAGTGCATGTCGGCCGGTGGAACTCATCTCACGTAAGTGTACGTGTAAGGTCGGTCCGGGCCGCTTCATCCCACAATACCGTCGAAACATGATTGGACTAGTAACGGTAAGCATATTGAACAAAATCAAAGCCCACAACTACTTTGTGTTCTACTCGTGCAAAGAATCTACGCAATAGACCTAGCTCATGATGCCACAGTTGGGGAACATAGCAGAAATTCAAAATTTTCCTACGCGTCACCAAGATCTATCTATGGAGAAACCAACAACGAGGGGAAGGAGAGTGCATCTACATACCCTTGTAGATCACTAAGCGGAAGCGTTCAAGAGAACGGGTTGAAGGAGTCGTACTCATCGTGATCCAAATCACCGGAGATCCTAGTGCCGAACGGACGGCACCTCCGCTGCTCAACACACGCAGACAGCCGGTGACGCCTCCCACGCCTTGATCCAGCAAGGAGAGAGGGAGAGGTTGAGGAAGACTCCGCCCAACAGCAAAGACAACGGCGTGGTGGTGGTGGAGGAGCGTGGTAATCCTGCAGGCTTCGCCAAGCACCGGAAGAGGAGAAGGGAGAGGTAGGGCTGCGCTGGAGAGGTGAAAACTCATGTCTTGGGCAGCCCCCACACCTCATGTATTTATAGGGGGAGGGGAGGGGCTGCGCCCCCTCTAGGGTTCCCTCCCCAAGGGGTGGCGGCAGCCCCCAGATCTCATCTGGGTGGCGGCCAGAGGGGGAGAGAGGGGAGGCGCACCTGGGGTGGGCCTTAGGGCCCATCTGCCCTAGGGTTTGCCCCCTCCCACTCTTCCCTGCGCCTTGGGCCCCTTGTGGGGGGCGCACCAGCCCACCTGGGGTAGGTCCCCTCCCACACTTGGCCCATGCAGCCCTGCGGGGTTGGTGGCCCCACTTGGTGGATCCCCGGGACCCTCCGGTGGTCCCTGTTACTAAAAAACCCGAAACTTTTCCGTGACCAAAACAGGACTTCCCATATATAAATCTTTACCTCCGGACCATTCCGAACTCCTCGTGACGTCCGGGATCTCATCCGTGACTCAACAACATTCGCAACCACATACAAACTTCCTTTATAACCCTAGCGCCATCGAACCTTATGTGTAGACCCTACGGGTTCGGGAACCATGCAGACATGACCGAGACGTTCTCCGGTCAATAACCAACCGCGGGATCTGGATACCCATGTTGGCTCCCACATGTTCCACGATGATCTAATCGATGAACCACGATGTCAAGGACTCAATCGATCCCGTATACAATTCCCTTTGTCTAACGATATTGTACTTGCTCGAGATTCGATCGTCGGTATACCGATACCTTGTTCAATCTCGCTATCGCAAGTCTCTTTACTCGTTCCGTAACACATCATCCCGTGATCAACCCCTTGGTCACATTGTGCACATTATGATGATGTCCTACCGAGTGGGCCCAGAGATACCTCTCCGCTTACATCGGAGTGACAAATCCAGCCTCGATTCGTGCCAACCCAACAGACACTTTAGGAGATACATGTAGTGCACCTTTATAGCCACCCAGTTATGTTGTGACGCTTTGGTACACCCAAAGCATTCCTACGGTATCCGGGAGTTGCACAATCTCATGGTCTAAGGAAATGATACTTGACATTAGAAAAGCTTTAGCATACGAACTACGATCTTTGTGCTAGGCTTAGGATTGGGTCTTGTCCATCACATCATTCTGCTAATGATGTGATCCCGTTATCAACGACATCCAATGTCCATGGTTAGGAAACTGTAACAATCTATTGATCAACGAGCTAGTCAACAGAGGCTTACTAGGGACATGGTGTTGTCTATGTATCCACACATGTATCTGAGTTTCCTTTCAATACAATTTTAGCATGGATAATAAATGATTATCATGAACAAGGAAATATAATAATAACTAATTTATTATTGCCTCTAGGGCATATTTCCAACAATAAGTATAAGCACTACAATTTCATCGTATGGACATACTATCAAAGAGGTAATTTCATGATTGAGTGATCAATATTGCTGAAGTAAACATAAGTAAGAGATATAAAAGGTCGACAAAATGAAGCAGGAGGGCAACGTCAAAACTGACCTGATAGCTCTTGTGAAACTCAGGTGATTGATCATTGGAATTGTATATAGTCTCAGCATTATTGAGAGGAGCCGATGAGTCGGAATAGTTCGTCAGGTCTGCGGCTGGCGTGCCCGGCTTCTAACTGCGGGCGCGGGGTGGCATGATCTTCTTGGCGAGGAAGCGGCGTCGCGATGGCCTACAGCTGGCCCGGCCCTCGAGCTTCGCCGCCGGCTCCAGCAGCCTCGGCGGCGGCGTGCAGGCGGCTCCGCCGAGCTCCTCGCCGCGAGTCGATCTTTGTGGTAGCTCGGCGCGCGTGCGTAAGCGAAGCGGCGGCGCGGCTCGGCGGCAACATTACGACCATCGGCGCCCGGCTCATTGTCTCCTCCCCGCCGACGCCTCCACCTTCGCTCGCTTCGCGGCTGGGCGGCGCGCGCTGCCGCACCGGGGCGGCGGGCGGGACTTCGAGGCCCATGAGGCGCGCGACGACGCCGGAGGGGCGACACCAGCTTTGCCATCGGCTCCAGCCAAGGCCGGGCGCGTGATTTAGGAGGCCGTGGGGCCGACGGAGAGGGCGGCGGCGGCGCGCGAGCCTGCAGAGCGAGGAGTCATGGCGGCCGAGGGAGCAAAGCGGCGCGGGTTGAATCAGTAAATGGCGGAGTTTTGTGCAAAACTGCGCGCTGACCGGCCTAGCCAATTGGCGCGCTGTGATTGGCTTGGGACTAAAACATCACATGAGATGCAAGTTGGGGTATGGCTTGGTCAAGTTTTGCAAGTTTGGGACTAGATCATCACATCCTGTATAAGTTAGGGTACCTGGGGTGCTATTACCTCATGTTTTTGGTATTCGCTGCTGCAAAGGCTGACGAAGCTAGTATGTGGCGGCAAATTTTTGTGTTTTGACCCTTTTCTGAAAGTTAATCAAGATCTGACCCTAGTTTGTAAAAAATTCAGAATTTGACCCTTTTTCCTACCGCCATAGTATCTGACGGTAGGGTTACACAACCTACCGTCGAAGTCCATGGCGGTAGTACTTAACTGCATCGTCACGGCCGTTTTAACGTGGAAAACACCCTATCGCCGGAGTATTTGGCAGTAGGTCGTGTAACCCTACCGCCATTGTACTTGACGGTAGGCTATTTTACTACTACTACAATATGCATATGCATGCATGCGAGCACTGCACTCTCTCTGCTGCACACCATGCATTGGCATCCATCTCTCCTTCTCTCTCTACATACACATCATTACTAGTACTAGCTCCTAGCTCAACTAGCTAGCAAACCTGTCTTCTTTTTCTGCCATGTACGCAGGAGTATATTACTTAAACAATTTCTCTGCAACGAGCCCAGCTCAAAGCAAGTGCTCTGCTGTTGCATTTCTCAAGCTCTGCTCCACCGTATACTTTTGTTTTCTCACATGGACGGATGCGACAATACCTCGAGCTAATAATGTGCCCTCTGCTGCCGAGCTAGACAGGCAGCAGACATGCATGCAAGGGCCATTGGCTGCATGGGCTAGTCTGAAAGTGCTGCCGAGCCCGGCGTATATCTGCTATAAGCCTACCGCCAACAACTATGGCGGTAAGGTTACATAATCTATCACCAAAGTTCTTGGCGGTAGGGTTTTTTACATGTCAAACGTGCCGTGACGGCACAGTTAAGTTTACCGCCACTGACTTTGGCGGTAGCCCGTGTTACCCTACCGCCAGACACTATGACGATAGCAAAAGGGTCAGATCTTGAATTTTTTACGAATTAGGGTCAGATCTCGATTAACTTTCAGAAAAGGGTCAAAACACGAAAATTTGCCGTATGTGGCTCAGGCTACTCAAATAAGCATATCATACTACTAGTATACGACACTCGCTCCATTTCTATATACAAGATCACAGACTCAAATTATAGATATAATAAAATTTAATAACTGCTTTGTCGAACTAGCTTTTTTCTCGTTTACCGAGTTAATTAATACTACTAGGATGCATGCAAATTCAATAAAATTGAGTGGATATGAGAAAGAAAGTTGTTGCATGTGTCATTATCATCCAATGCATGCACGATATTGTTATATCATGGGTTGCTAGTATGAGGCAACATCATGCAATTTTGACTCGTTTATTATTGGTGGCCTTGTATATATACGAAAAATGTATATTTTATTACGGTCTTATATACAAAAAATGGAGGGACTATTACCTTTATAGTGCATATTATCTTAGATTTGTATCATACATGACATGTAAGTAGCATAACATTTATTAAAATACGGCACCTATGTTACTCTATCTCTCTCTCTTTCATTTTTTGCACATCAGCATGTTTGCTAGTCCTGAATACTCCCTCCGTCTAGATGCATTAGGCATCTTAACCTAGGTGTGAAAAGATTGGGCTAGGAGAAAAATTGAATCGCAAACGAAGCCAATCACATCATCCATTTCTCAACTAAAAACATGCTATTAATTAAGAGACCTCTTCAAATCCCAATAGGGTGTCTCAGGAATTGCATGCATTAGTCCTCCAATTAATAGATGGGGTCTAATTAATATGCATGCAACTAGTATTACCTTATTTGTGCATTAGTGTTTTGAGATTATTTGATTTTCGTTAGATGCCTAAGGGCATCTTCAATAGATTGTATGTTAGTCTTGTTGGTAAAATATCCATGTCATCAACCAACAAGCTATCATACAACTACTCCAATAGATTGTATCTAAGCTATCCAATAGATGATGAGAAAATAAATGTGATTGCTCTCTATTTCACATTGGAGCTTGTGCAAAGGTTGTTGGTTATTCTACATACAACTTTGCTCTTTTCCCACATTTATTACATGCCACATCATCACTATGTTCTAGGTGGCAAATTTACCAACACCTATCTTACAGCTGTTGGAGATGCCCTAAGAGCATGGTTAATAGTATAGTGAGCTGATGGCTATATGATATTGACATGTCATCTATAGCCAACCTTATAGTCGACAAATACAATAGTAAGATATAAAGATGTGCTATTTCATTAATATATGACCACCCCCACTCTCACATAGTGCCTAGGAGCGCGCGTTGCAGTTGGCTCTTATTCTGTAGTCGGCTCCTCTTCTCTCTCATCTTCTCCCCCTCCATGTCAGTAGAAAAACAATACTTCAATCCTTATAGCCTGCTTACATAAGCTTATTGTACTTGCTCTAATGCACCGAGGCGGAGGAAGTACATGATACTACTATGGCCAGCCTTGTTACTCACTCCTTCACTTCCCCGATTGAGATTTGAGGGCAGCTCCAACGCCGCCGACTCTCTAAATAAACATACTATTTGTTATTCTAGGGTGTGTTTGGTTACATGCATCTTCTTAGGCACTTTGCATAGTTGCCCCACTTGGGTCTGGTTGAGCAAATGCATGCAAAAGTAACATTTGCATGTTGATTGGTTATCTGCATCCCCTCTAGCCTACATGTGCCGAAAGAAAAGGTAGCTTGTTTGGCTGTGGACTTGTTTCTGGATAAACACAAGTCCGGTTGTTTGGTTGCATACAGGACAATTGTTTGGTAACCCTCCTCATCGTTGTGGTGAGGTTACCAGAGGACACATAGATAGCTAACAACAACAGTAGAGCAAGTAGAACAAACAGAGGCACACGTGAAAGTATTAACCACACATTAGAACAAGTTTAACACTAGGATAAGTTTTAAACCAAACACAACCACAAAATATAGTCTTAAACCTTGACAAGCAACAGGCAATGGCAACATGAGCTCTCTAGGCGGTCACGGCTAAAGCCGTCATCGTGCTTCTTGCACTTGGCGACTACCTCCACGCCGCCGTCATTGAAGACGATCACCTTCAAGGTGTCAGGAGTCAGCAACTTGAAGGTCACCATGTACCTGATCCTGATCTGGTGAACGAGGCGAAGGGGGCCCAATCCTGATCAAGAGTGACCCTACTGTCGATCACCCTGACCGTGACCCTCCATGTGCAACCGATGTTCGTCTTGAGCCTGAACTCCATAGGGACGGCGGGGAAGTGCTTCGTGGAGTCCAGAGGCAAAGGAAGACTCTCCAGTTTCAGAGTAAGGATCACCTTGCAGAAGTGGGTTGGTCATGCCTCCTCGTGGTAGTGCCCGTAGTTCTCCGCTTGTCGCTGGGGATTCTGCACCACCACGTCATCCTCCAACGGCGGCACGACCTCCTTGCCCTTGTCCAATGGCGGCACGACCTCCTTACCATTGCCCAATGGCGGCACAACCTCCGTATCGATTTGCATTATGAACAACAGGAAGTTCAAAGATGAACATTCATTCCAAGCGGTCTATCGCTCCTATATTTACCCACCCTACTTACCCATCACTACACTCAAACCCTTTCTGTCTCTCCTCTTCCACTTATCTGTTTCACCACCTCTCCATCGCCATCAACTCCAACCCCAACCCCTTCCCTGGGGCACTGGATGAAGGACTTTCTTCTTGGAGTGCTTGCTCGTTGATCGCACGAAGTTCGAGAACACCACGGAAGTGTGCTCAAACTTCAGCAGCATCGAAGACATGCAAAAGGAGGTCGATGTTGTGGTAAAAAAGGATACGACGGAGGAATTGAAGACATTGATTCCTGGCCCACTGAAGGGCCCAATGTTAGTGGACATCCTGTGTTGGGCCATGAAGCGGGCAGACTCCAGTGACACTGGACCGAGGGCAAGATGGGCCAAGTACAGGGAGAACAGGTGATGCGGAGCATCCCTCGGCCATCACCATGGACTTCACACCACCACCACAAGGACGGAGAGAACCAACGTCAAGGACACGTGCACGCGCCATCGAGACCAAGGTCAATTCTTTCCTCTTTGAACTTCATTCAGTTTCACACAAGAGTCGGATTCTACCTCAAAGAGACACGTTATGCATTCTCAGGTACCCCAGAGATCACCGCGAGGAAGAATGGAGGAATCACCAAGTCCATCCGGAGACCCAAGGAGAAGTAGAGGGAGAAGAACATGAAGGACCGGAGATCCCCTGGACACCCCGGGCGCCCGGGCAAGCAGCCGCGGGGAGGGCCATCTCCCTGGACACCCCGGGTGCCCGGCCTCCTCGGCCCCGGGTGCCCGGCCACCACCTGGGCCGCACCCCTGCCCACCCCGATTGCCCAGCCCTGAGGCTCTGGGTGCCCGTCCCTTAGCCAGCCGCCGCCTGGGCTGCAACCCCGGTGCCCCGCCCCGGCTCCAGCCACACCCGGTGCCCGGCCCCATCACCGCCAAAGCCATGACACTCTCGACTGCCCGGTGCGGGTCCTTCGGCCCCGGGTGCCCGATCCCCTTTACTCCGGGTGCCCGGACCCCTCCGAGAGTGTCTGCGTTTCCAGGGTCATTTTGGACCTTTGTATCCCTCTCTCCCTCTATTTCGTCCCTAGACTATATATACCCCTTCCCTAGCTCATTAGAGGGGATAGCAAAGTATTTGATAGACAAAGAGAGAGCTTTGCTCATCTTCCTCCTCATGGAGATCATGACCTCCTAAGGGAGAAGATCCTCTTGTGGATATCAAGGCCTCCTCTTGGAGAAGGATCCCCACCATAGGATCATCAAGACCTCTTTAGTCATAGGATTGGGATGAACTAGTTACCTCTTGTATCTTCATGTGTTGGATTTGGACCCTTGTATCTCTCTTTGTGTGATTGGATCTAGCACATGTGTGATTGGATCAAGTCAATTTGAATGTTCCTCTTATTTCCCCCTTTGTGTTCTTCTTGTTCTTGGGGATTTCCCCTCCAATTCGTGAAAGATATACATCTAGGGTTCCACCCTAGAACATCTTGGTATCATGAGCCATGGTTTCTCACGAAATTGGAGCTCCCCTTCTTGTTCTCTAGCCTAATTTTGTTGTGTTCTTCCCCAATTTCGAAAATTCCCCACCAAAAATAGCCCCAATTGTTTTTGTGATTTGTTGGTTTGATGAGGTTTTGTTGGATTTGATCCATGGATTTGCTTGGTTTCAAGTGGATCTAGCATTCCCCCATCCATCCCCACCTTTCCCTCCACGAAATCCACCAATTTCTTCCATTTCTCCACAAATTTCCACCCAAATCCGCGACCCCAGGCGCCTGCACTTCTGGCATCCCTCATTGACCACCCCGGGTGCCCGCACCCTGATCCCCCGGGCACCCGCACCCCCGGGGCTGTTTTCCCCAGACCACCCTGGGTGCCCGCACCCCGACCACTGGGCACCCGCACCCCCCTTTCAACCCACTTCCAAACACCGTTTCGGCCATAATTTTCACTCTGAGAGTCCGATTTTGACATTCTTTAGCTCGTTGAGTAGCTATTGACATCCCCCATCCATCTAGATAGGTTCCAACACCATTTGACTCCATAAAAAATGGCATTTTGGCATCTTTGCATAGGACATCCACCATATCATCCGCAAAACCGCCATAGCTTTCCGCAACCTAACCCATTTTGCTCCATTTAGCATTTGTGGTTACTTGAGGGGTGACTTGAGTCTCTAAGGTGTTTCGGCTACTTAGGGATGTTTACTTCATCATTAACCACCACCACCACTTCCGCATTGCTAACTCCGGAACCACCAATGCATTCCACTACCACCATTTGACATTTTCCTTTGAGATTTTGAGTTCGCGGGTTTTCCCGTTTCCTAGGGTGTTTCGGCTAACTAGGAACGGTTCGACATCAACAACACCAATAGTCACCTTCGACAAGGATTTGCCATCGACCACTTCACCATTTTAACACCCTAACCGTAAGCAAGAACGGTAACCCCTATATCATCTTGGTATCGTGGTATCCCATCATTGTACATTTTTGCCACGACATTGTTAGCCCCTTTCCATTTCGCGTCACTTGCCTATCGAGACTAGCCTTTGAGTATTGCCGGCAACGTTACTTGTGCACATTAGTGATCATTGATCTACACCTTCCATTGCATACATACCATATCATATTGCTATCATCTTGGTATCATATCATCCCTTGTGTCACAAGATTGTTCCGCATATATACACAATTGCTATCTTGGTTTGTGCATTTCACATAAGTGGCCATACAAAAAAAAGAGAATAAGATTTTAAGCAAAAAGAGAGCAAAGAAGCTTGTCTGCAAGAGCCATAGCATCGCCACGTTGCATACCATACTACCATATTGATCATCTTGGATCATCGTATGCGAAACACCCGAACATCATACATATATAGCATACTTGGGGTGGAAAGTTGATAAATTTTGCATCTTAATTATAGGTTGTGCACAAGTGTCATATCCGCCTATTGAGCAATCGTGCTAGCGTCTCTCTAGAGTTGTGTAACACGAGCATTTTCCGTGGATTCCACATTTCGTGCTCATTCGTTGGTTGCACGACCCCATCTATCTATCTCTGTGTGTGTTTCTATGTGCCACCCATTGCTATTGGTCTACTTGTTTCACTTACGAATTTATGAATCTTTTCCAACATTATTGACTCTTGCTAACATTTTGCATCAAATTTTTGTGCCACTATTCTCACCGAGCGCCACCATAAGCCTTACTTTTGTAGGTGTAAGAATTGACAAGATCCGGTACCAATTGTGCTATTTCCTTGATACATTATTGAGTGATCATTGATCCATCTTCAACATTGGAAAGGTAAATTTGGTCTGGTTCTTTCCTTTCTTCCACTCACATTTTCTCGAGTCTTATGATGGATAGGCAAGGCATTTCATCTCCGGTCTTCCTCGACAATGACGACGCAACAACTACATCATAAAAGCGCCCATCTTCGAACTACAACGAGCAATGCAAGGCATTGAGCGACTCACCATCAACATTCGCCAAAACGAAGCAAGGAAAAGGGACTACATCGACACCAAGTTGGACGAACAAATGGATCAAGCACGAGACTTGGTGGCCAAATACAAGTCTTCTTCCCCTTCGTCATCTTCACGGCGGAGACGCTCAAGTCGCACACCTTCGGAGCGGCCAAAACATGCAAGTACCACGCGGCACCGTCAAGAAAACCTTCATGAGCACAAGAGAAGACCGTGAGACGAGCACCAACAAGACGGAGCTATGACTACTACCACCACTTTGGCATCTTCGCCAAGTGTTATCAAGGCATCTGCCTTTGTACGCAAGACGCATCTTCGCCTACCTCCGATTTAGCACGCCTACATCAGCCTTCATCCACGACGACGGTGACGAGATGATCGAGCATGGGATTTTCCCTTCGGTCATGGAGGAGAGTGATGATGTGCCATCTTTGGCCTTCATCCACGGCGACGACGACGAGATGGTTGAGCATGGGATTTTCCCTTCGACCACGGTGACGAATGATGACTTGAGTGACTTGTGCCACCATATTGAGAGTAAGAGTGACTTCACCACTAGCCCCATATATGATGAGTTGCCACAATTCCCATGTGAGGAGAGCCACAACCCGCACCACTTGAGTGAGATGAGTGACTCCACCATATGTGACGTTGAGTGCACCTATTTTGAGGGAGTGAGTGAGCCACCACATAGAGAGAGTGTGATAGTTGATTGGGCATGTGAGGCCACTATGATTTCTAACGACTTAACCTCTACCTCTATTGTGTCTTCTCCTTTGGTGCTAGGTCCCATATATGATGACACGCTGATTCACGATGACTTCATCCTTCCTTTGGACAAGACGACGGCCATGGTGGAATATGATGCACCCCCACATGGTTCCGTCAGGTTGATGATGATGACCACCTTTTGGTCTTTGCCACCTCACCTACACCACATGAGTGGAATGAGAATGGTAACATAGGTGAAGGTGATGCTCTAGTTCCACTAGTGGACATTCTTGACATTGATTGCTTGCGTGATGTTGATCCACCTATTATCATGCTTCATGCTAGTGTGACTTCCCCATGTGATGATTTACCCATTTATGATGAGTTTGATGATTGCCATGTGGAGTCCATTAATTGTGATGCCATGTTACATAGGATTCCTTGTGACAATTCTCTAGGTCACGTCATGTTTGAAAATCCGCTTGACTTGTCATATGCTATGCATGAGATCAACCATATGTCATATTTGCAATCTCACCGTAGTGACTATGCATATGGCATTAAATTAAACCCAATTTGCACTTATGGCATAGATGACAAGCCCATGGTTATTGTCATTTGTTTCTCTTGTGATGATATTGATATGCTCCCTTTGCATCATTTATCTCATATGCCATGCCATGACCACCTAGCTTCGGATATGCATTGTTTTGGATGTTGTTCATATTCTCCATATGATGTATCAACTATTGCTCATGTGGAGACACCCATAGTTTCCTCATACATTTTAGGAGATTTTGATTCATCCTACCCATTGCATGAGCCCACTACTTGTGTGCACAATATGCTCCCCATGAATGAAAATGATATTGATGTGCCATATACTTGCATTCTCAATTTGTGTCCTCATCGTGTTATACACAATAACTATTCTTTCTTGACGGATGACATGTTCTTATACCATGCATCAAATTTATTTGAGTGATGCTTATCTTGTGCTAACTCACACATGCACATACACATCATGATGGATGATGTGTACATTTACCACGCACACAATTTCTTTGGTTTGTGTCTCTTTTGATTAGGTACACATTGTACCTCGTCAACCTCACAATCCCATGAGTTGACGAAACGAGCTCTAGAGAGCAATGATGACCTGGGATCCCGTGGATTGTCTTTCCCACCACTCTCTTCGCGCAAAGACTTCGCGCATTTCTTCTACATGGCCCTCCCATGGTCATGGGGTTATTGTCCATTACATATTATATGACCATCTTACCATGTTCACTTTGTATGACATGCTTATTCATATGCCTTTACCATGCATTTTGTGACCCATGCTTTGCACTACACATGATGATTGATTCTACTACTTGTCTGTGTATTTGCAAGCTTGGTGGAGATATTGCTTGTTATTGCCATGTTCCATCTATGCCACATTCTTACGATGATACTATGATCTTGCATTGTGCTCGTGCTCGCGATATCTCATGTGCATTACCTATGCCTACTATTTTCTCACATGACATGATTGCCATGATTTCATCTAGTGTGTTGCATCTTCGCTCCACTAGTGTGCACGACTTGATTTCTATGCTTTCTCATGTTGCATCCAATTCTTGGATTACTTGCCCCTATCATATGTTTGGTTGCAACAATGTCATTACTTCACATATGCATGTCCCATTGCTTGTCACTTGCTTGACTTGATTGCCTCACACATGATGAACAATTGCTATTTCCATTGTGTTGAGTGCCACACTATTTTCACTATACCATGTGCACATTATGCTCGGATTGTCTTGCACTTACCCCATGTGTTTAGACATCTCCTCTTATTCGGTGTTGTGAATGACTCTTATGCCTACCATAGACCATTCACTGAGAGTCTTATGCATGATTGCTATGACATTGAGGTAGATGCTTATTCTCTTGTCACACATATTTGCATCTCTACCTCACATTTACATGCTTTTTTCCATGATGTCCTTGATTTTGCTCCATTTATGCGCTTACATGACATGTCACAATCCCTTCTCACACCATATATTATGCTTGATGACGACACTTGTTTGGTGAATCACCTATTGAATGCTTGGTTTTGCACTAACGCTAACCAAATTTGTTTTTACAAGTGTTTGTTATACTTGCTCCTTTTGAAGGAATCATAAGACGGTGCGACATTGGAGAGTGCCCATTGAGAGCTTCAACATGATAAGTGCTTGGTGGTTGTCCACTTCTACACGGAGACGCCCTCTCTTTCCCATGGTGATAAAGATCACGATCCGTGGACGGATCTCTCCCAAGGTGAGGGTGGGGGAGAGATGATGCGGAGCATCCCTCGACCATTACCATGGACGTCACACCACCACCGCAAGGACGGAGAGAACCAACGTCAAGGACACGTGCACGCGCCATCGAGACCAAGGTCAATTCTTCCCTCTGTGAACTTCATTCAGTTTCACACGAGAGTCGGATTCTACCTCAAAGAGACATGTTATGCATTCTCAGGTACCCCAGAGATCATCGCGAGGAAGCATGGAGGAATCACCAAGTCCATCCGGAGACCCAAGGAGAAGGAGAGGGAGAAGAACGTGAAGGACCAGAGATCCTCGACACCTTGCACGGACATGAGGACCCCGCGTTCCCGGGCAAGCAGCCGCGGGGAGGGCCATCTCCCCTGGACACCCCGGGTCCCCGGCCACCACCTGGGCCATGCCCCTGCTCACCCCGATTGCCCGGCCCTGAGGCCCCGGGTGCCCGGCCCTTAGCCAGCCGCCGCCTGGGCTGCACCCCGGGTGCCCGGCCTCGACTCCAGCCGCCACCTCATGTGCCCGGGCCATCACCCCCCGGGTGCCTGGCCCCATCAGCCGCCAGGCCGCGGCGCTCCTGACCGGCCCGGGTGCCCGGTCCTTCGGCCCCGGGTGCCCGGCCACCTCCGACAACACCTCCTCCAGGTGCCCGGTCCCCTTTACTCCGGGTGCCCGGACCCCTCCGAGAGTGTCTGCGTTTCCAGGGTCATTTTGGACCTTTGTATCCCTCTCTCCCTCTATTTCGTCCCTAGACTATATATACCCCTTCCCTAGCTCATTAGAGGGATATCAAAGTATTTGATAGACAAAGAGAGAGCTTTGCTCATCTTCCTCCTCATGGAGATCATGACCTCCTAAGGGAGAAGATCCTCTTGTGGATATCAAGGCC
Source organism: Aegilops bicornis (assembly GCA_021605145.1). Lineage (NCBI taxonomy): Eukaryota > Viridiplantae > Streptophyta > Magnoliopsida > Poales > Poaceae > Aegilops > Aegilops bicornis. The sequence continues at coordinate 470,739,788 of CM038674.1, read as the reverse complement.
TCCTCTTGGAGAAGGATCCCCATCATAGGATCATCAAGACCTCTTTACTCATAGGATTGGGATGAACTAGTTACCTCTTGTATCTTCATGTGTTTGATTTGGACCCATGTATCTCTCTTTGTGTGATAGGATCTAGCACATGTGTGATTGGATCAAGTCAATTTGAGTGTTCCTCTTATTTCCCCCCTTTGTGTTCTTCTTGTTCTTGGGGATTTCCCCTCCAATTCGTGAAAGATCTACATCTAGGATTCCACCCTAGAACATCTTGGTATCATGAGCCATGGTTTCTCACGAAATTGGAGCCCCTGCCCACCCTGGGTGCCCGGACCTTGGCCAACCGCCGCCTGGGCTGCACCCCGGGTGCCCGGCCCCGACTCCAGCCGCCACCTCATGTGCCCGGGCCATCACCCCGGGTGTTCGGCCCCATCACCGCCAGTCATGGCCCCCGACTGCCCGGTGCCCGGTCCTTCGGCCCCGGGTGCTCGGCCACCTCCGACCGCACCTCCTTCGGGTGCCCAGTCCCCTTTACTCCGGGTGCCCGGACCCCTCCGAGAGTGTCTGCGTTTCCAGGTCATTTTGGACCTTTGTATCCCTCTCTCCCTCTATTTAGTCCCTATACTAAATATACGCCTTCCCTAGCTCATTAGAGGGGATAACAAAGTATTTGATAGACAAAGAGAGAGCTTTGCTCATCTTCCTCCTCATGGAGATCATGACCTCCTAAGGGAGAAGATCCTCTTGTGGATATCAAGGCCTCGTCTTGGAGAAGGATCCCCACCATAGGATCATCAAGACCTCTTTAGTCATAGGATTGGGATGAACTAGTTACCTCTTGTATCTTCATGTGTTGGATTTGGACCCTTGTATCTCTCTTTGTGTGATTGGATCTAGCACATGTGTGATTGGATCAAGTCAATTTGAGTGTTCCTCTTGCTTTCCCCCTTTGTGTTCTTCTTGTTCTTGGGGATTTCCCCTCCAATAGATCTCCATCTAGGGTTCCACCCTACAACAACAAGGCTCCTCAAGACCAGCGTGCTCTAGCATTCTAGACTGGGATGTTGGTGTCGCTGGGGGTACGACCAGAACACGGTCCAGATGGTGGTCAGGACGCTGGCGGTTGGCGACTGTGCAAGAACCATCATAAAAGGACTGTGAAAACCCTAGAATCCATCGGTGCAGAACCGATGGCTTCGAGGGTTCATTGGAAGTGTTCCCCCTAAACCAATCCCCCACCCTCGATGTGTTCAATCCCCTCCCTAACGCTCCAATCCTCTCCGCAAATCAAATCTACCGCGACTCGAAAGCAGTAAATCGTGAGACAAGGTAAGGGCTTACCGCCATGGCCGGTGCGCTGGTTAGTTTGGTGCTAGCCACCATCTAGGATCGTCTTGCAGTCGCTCCGATGCTCGTCGCTGCCGGTCAGAGTGGGAAAGAGAGGAGAGAGAACGGTGAGGGAAGGGGTGAGGGTAATTTATGACGCAACTTCGGGAAACAAAGCTACATCTCGGGACCGCATCCACGCTGCGGCAACCGCCACGCTCACGTGCCTTGGGTAGCACCGCTCGGGCCTGGCTCTGAAAAAATGGCCGATTCAGATGTTCCTTTGGATGCAGGCCTAGGAGTGCTTTAAGTTTCGTGCGGGCCAACTATTAGATGTGACCCGAGCAACTAGAAAGGCCAAAAACTGCCGGCGTGGGTCTGGCTGGGCCTAGCAAGTAAGCAAACGCGACACTAATCTACAGCCGGATACACCAAATTTGAACTCTCAAATGCCCGTGGACGTGTGACCGGTCAGACCACAAATTAACGTTTTTCACAACTTGATACCTCAACTGCGAAACCTCCAATCCATAAAGTTACATGCAATGTGAAACCCAATCTAAGCGGAGCTTGTCTGGCTCCGCCGAGCTCATGTCCGACGGCTGGCTGCGCTCCTCGAAGTGTTGCTCTGGTGGCTGGTGAGGTAGAGTAGGACATGGGACATGCACCGGCTCACAGGACTCGAGGCGCCACTTAAGGAAATATGCCCTAGAGGCAATAATAAAGTTGTTATTTATATTTCCTTATATCATGATAAATGTTTATTATTCATCCTAGAATTGTATTAACCGAAAACTTGATACACATAGACAAAAACACAGTGTCCCTAATGAGCCTCTACTAGACTAGCTCGTTAATCAAAGATGGTTAAGTTTCCTAGCCATAGACATGTGTTATCATTTCATGAACGAGATCACATCATTAGCTTAGCATAGTGATCGTTAAGTTTTATTATTATTGCTTTCATCATGACTTATACATATTCCTCTAAATATGAGATTATGTAACTCCCCGATACCGGAGGAATACCTTATGTGCTATCAAACGTCACAACGTAACTAGGTGATTATAAAGATGCTCTACAGGTATCTCCGAAGGTGTTTGTTGGGTTGGCATAGATCGAGATTAGGATTTGTCACTTCGAGTATCGGAGAGGTATCTCTGGGCCCTCTAGGTAATGCACATCATGATAAGCCTTGCCAGCAATGTGACTAATGAGTTAGTTGCGGGATGATGCATTATGGAGCGAGTAAAGAGACTTGCTGGTAACGAGATTGAACTAGGTATGAAAGATACCGACGATCGAATCTCGGGCAAGTAAAATACCGATGACAAAGTAAAATGATTGGTGAAGATCTTAAAGTGATGAAGATCTTTTGCTGAAACTTTACTAAACAAGGAACCAATGGAAGAAACACCAATCATTTTAAGATCTTCATCACTTTTATCTTCTGACGAGATTGGTTTAGCAGCCATTTGATTTACTAAGATAGCTTGTGCATCGGATATTTTTCCTAGCAAACTTTCAGCAAAAGCATACCTAGATTGAAGATTACAAACTTCTCTACCAATATCATCAAGTTGTTTTGTGATAGCATCTAGCACAACGGAGTGTTCCTTAAGTTCTTCAGTAAAATATTTGTTATGCTCAAATTGTGTAGTCATATACTCCTTAGTACTTTTCTCAATTTCAAGCAAAATATTGGGGTAAGGAACATCATAATATTTTCTTTGAGGCATCATGACTACGCAAACAAGAAAGCACATAAAAACAGATCCGCCAAAAAAACGGCGAACGGAAAAAAGAGAGGCAAATAAAATGGCATTTTTTTGTGAAGTGGGGGAGAGGAAAACGAGAGGCAAATGGCGAATAATGTAAATTGCAAGGAGATGAGATTTGTGATTAGGAACCTGGTTATGTTGAAGATTCTCCCCGGCAACGGCGCCAGAAATTCTCCTTGATGGTAGCTGCAAATACATCGGTATTTCCCTGGAGAGGGAGGGATGATGTAGCACATAGACGGTAGGTATTTCCCTTAGTTATGAAACCAAGGTATCGAACCAGTAGGAGAACCAAGCAACACAACGTAAACAACACCTGCACACAAACAACAACACCTCGCAACCCGACATGTTAAAGGGGTTGTCAATCCCTTCCGGGGTATGGTGCCTCAAGATAGGCAAGCGAACGTGATGTAAATTGTAATAGATTGATAGATCGAATGCCAAATAAAATAAATAAGGATAAAATGCAGGAAGGTATTTTTGTATTTTTTTGGTTTAATAGATCTGAATAAAAATGCAAAGGAAACGTATATCGCAAAGCAAATATATGAGAAAGAAGACCCGGGGGCCGTAGGTTTCACTAGTGGCTTCTCTCGAGAAAAATAGCAAACGATGGGTAAACAAATTACTGTTGGGCAATTGATAGAACTTCAAATAATTATGACGATATCCAGGCAATGATCATTACATAGGCATCATGTCCAAGATTAGTAGACCGACTCCTGCCTGCATCTACTACTATTACTCCACACATGACCGGTATCCAGCATGCATCTAGAGTATTAAGTTCATAAGAACAGAGTAACACATTAGGTAAGATGACATGATGTAGAGGGATAAACTCATGCAATATGATATAACCCCCATCTTTTTATCCTCGATGGCAACAATACAATACATGTCGTTTCCCCTACTGTCACCGGGATCGAGCACCACATGATTGAACCCAAAGCTAAGCACTTCTCCCATTGCAAGAAAGATCAAACTAGTAGGCCAAACCAAACTAATAATTCGAAGAGACTTGGAAACATAACCAATCATACATAAAAGAATTCAGAGAAGATTCAAATATTGTTCATAGATAATCTTGATCACAAACCCACAATTGATCGGATCTCAACAAACACACCACAAAAAGAGTTACATCAAATAGATCTCCAAGAAGATCGAGGAGAACTTTGTATTGAGATCCAAAGAGAGAGAGAAGAAGCCATCTAGCTAATAACTATGGACCCGAAGGTTTGTGGTAAACTACTCACACATCATCGGAGAGGCTATGGTGTTGATGTCGAAGCCCTCCGTGATTGATGCCCCCTCCGGCAGAGCGCCGGAAAATGCCCCAAGATGGGATCTCACAGGTACAGAAGGTTGCGGCGGTGGAATTAGGTTTTCGTGGTGCTCCTCGATGGTTTCGGGGTACATAGGTATATATAGGAGGAAGAAGTAGGTCGGTCAAGCTACAAGGGGCCCACGAGGATGGAGGGCGCGCCCCCTGTCTCGTGGCCTCCTCGTGTGTTTCTTGACGTCCACTCCAAGTCCTTTGGATCACGTTTGTTCCAAAATAACTCTCCCGAAGGTTTCATTCCGTTTGGACTCCGTTTGATATTCCTTTTCTGCGAAACACTGAAATAGGCAAAAACAGCAATTTGCACTGGGCCTTGGGTTAACAGGTTAGTCCCAAAAAAAATATAAAAGTGTATAAAAAAGCCCATTAAACATCCAAAACAGAATATATAATAGCATGGAGCAATCAAAAATTATAGATACGTTGGAGACGTATCATTCTCCTACTGGTTCGATACCTTGGTTTCATAACTGAGGGAAATACCTACCGTCGCTATGCTACATCATCCCTCCCTCTCTGTCGGTGTACAAAAGTAGGGGATCTCCTTTTGACCCCTTTACTTGTGCATGGGCAGTTAGAGCCGCGCGCCACGATCACACTTAGCAGGGCAGAGGAGGGAAGCCGAAGAGAAGCCGAGGCACAAGACAACCAAGGCAACGCCAAGACCAGAAACACATGAGAGCAAGAGGGCGAGATGGACTCCCTCGGCAAGATCCTTGCCGAGGCAGCCTCCACAGCCCCAGCAAGAGCCTTGCCGGGGCAACTTGCCCGACGCCAGCAGAGCAAGCCAGCCTTGAGCCCACGGGTTCTAACACCACCAACTATCCACGTTAGGACCAAGGATCAAAAGGCGCCTCTGTGGTGGCTGGCAGATCTTCGTCAAGATCATAAACATGTGAGATCAGATGAGGACCAGAAGACGGCGACCCTCGGCGGGATCCCAGCCAAGGAAATCCACAAGACCCCCGGCAATCGCCTTGTCGGGGACGACTGCAACGCCACGGCAAGACCCTTGCCGGGTCCCCGGCAAGACCCTTGCCGAGGGCATCAGCAGGGCCACTGCCAGGCCCGCGCCTGCCAAGACTCCACCGCCGTCCCCAAGCAGCTGCTAGCTCAACCAGTTGGGCAGGCACCTGCGTGGCGACGGGTGGCCTCTACATCGACTCAGCAAGCACCTGTGTGGTGGCATGCGAACCTTCATGAAGGCTCCACCACCGCGCCAGCCCAGCAGCCAGCCAACGTGGCGCCGTGATTGAGGGAGTCCTGGATTAGGGGGTATCCAGACATCGGGACTATGTACAATGTCCGGACTATTGAAGCGTGAAGATACAAGACTCAAGACTTCGGTCCGTGTCTGGATGGGACTTTCCTTGGCGTGGAAGGCAAGCTTGGCGATCCGGATATTATATTTCCTTCCTTGTAACCGACTCCATGTAAACCCTAGCCCTCTCCGGTGCCTATATAAACCGGAGAGGTTGGTCCTTAGAAGGCCGATCACAATTACAATCATACCATCATAGGCTAGCTCTTAGGGTTTAGCCACTACGATCTCGTGGTAGATCTACTCTTGTACTACCCATATCATTAATATTAATCAAGTAGGAAGTAGGGTTTTACCTCCATCGAGAGGGCCCGAACCTGGGTAAACACCTGTGTCCCTTACTTCTTGTTACCATCAGCCTTGACGCACAGATCGGGACCGCCTACCCGAGATCCGCCGGTTTTGACACCGACATTGGTGCTTTCCTTGAGAGTTCCTCTGTGTCGTCGCCGTCAGGCTTGATGGCTCCTCCAATCAGCTTCAACGACGCTGTCCAGGGTGAGACTTTCCTCCCCGGACAGAGCTTCGTGTTCGGCGGATTCGCACTGCGGGCTAACTCGCTTGGCCATCTGGAGCAGACCGACAGCGCTCGCCACCGCCACGGTCGTTCAAAACCTAAACTACACGGGCGGACATCCGCGGAGACTTGATCTTCGACGGATTTGGGCCCATGCCAGAGCACCGGACAGTCTCGACGAGCACGGCTTAGACCGCCATCGGACGAAGCTCGGGTATCGCTTCGTAGTACCTCCACTCTAGATCCGGAGCAGGCCGCGCTGCCTAAGGACGGAGGATGGACCCCGCCTCACGGTCACAAGACTCATCGGCGGTAGAGCCGAACACGGGCCTTACCTCTGTAGTGGCGTGTGAATCCGGACCCCCGGATTCGTATCCGGACGTTGGTTCCGGTCCGCATACTCCCGAGCCCATCGGGCCAGGATTGGCTCCGGTAATGGAGTTCGCCGCGGATATCTTTCCAAAGACTCGCCTTTGGCGACATGTCGACTCATTAAAGTCTCTCTTTGTCGAGGCTCTTCGTCGAACTATGTCCAAAGAAAAGTGGGAGGCATTTACGAAGGAATTCGCTGCCCACCCACCACCCACTTCATTGCCACGGTCGATGACTTAATCGAGGTCTTGAACTTCGACTTGAAGACATCGACGGTATGGACGACGATGCAGAGAAGAACATGAACCACCACACATCGGGCGGTGGACAGCCGCCTCTTCTTATGATATATATATATATATATATATATATATATATATATATATATATATATATATATAGTGGACACGCCAAAGGAAATCAATGTCGATGAGGCATCGGAGGCTAATCCCCTGTGGGGAAAAGCAAAGTATATGTTGAGGCGCCGCTCCGAGTGTAGCGACCCTAATTCGAATGGATAAAGTCTTCGTGCTTTCGTGTCATCCTCGGATCGGTATGTCGACACACAAGACTCGAAGGATTTATAACAGAGGTAAATCACATGTATAAAGTAACGTAAATACCATTACCTCAATCCAAATATATAGCGGAAGCAACAAGGTTGTGGATTCCCATCAACACCAACGACAAAGTTGAGTACAGGAAATCGTAACCCTAACGTATCACTTACTCGTCGTTCTAAAAGTCGCAACATGAAAAGTTGCAGCCAAACGGTCAAAGACATGGAGTATGGCTGCAATGTAACACATAGAGAGTAATGAAAGAATAGGCTATACTACATGCATATATGGTTGGTGGAAAGCTCTATGGTTACAGCTTTTATGCGAAAAGCCAATTTTTCCCTACCGCAAAGGAATAAATTTATTTAACTATCATGGTGGTTGTTAAACATTGAGAATGGTTGACAAAGATCCTCAATCCCAATTAAAAGTACTCATTAACAACCCAACAATATTTATTAGAAGTAACATGATGAGATTCACATGATATCCAAGTACTAGCTACTCAAGATGTCCATAACCGGGGACACGACTAATCATGATTAGTTTATACACTCTGCAGAGGTTTGCGCACTTTTCCCCACAAGACTCGATCGCCTCCGTTTGATTTCTCGTACTGCAGGGTGTTTGAGAAACGGATGACCAAGACATAGTCTTTCAGGAGTGTTTGCACCTTACGATGGGTAGACCGTACCACCTACAACCCCTACATCAGCTAGTCTACCACTGTAAGAGTTCACACGACTTAATCAACTATGCCAGAGCCCATAATGGCTTGTGGCTGCACACGGAAGTTTCTAGTTTGAATAATCTCATGATCCCTTTGAGCACGGGTGGCGGTCCGAAGAAAAAGCAGTAAGTCCTCGATAGAAACCAGGTGCCTCAATCCACCCAGATGTGTGTTTAAGTTGCCACCTTAAATAAACCCTTAAATAACAATCTCGTGATCCGTCATGGATACACTCACCCAATCCACGCCTACTAGCATAGCATAGCATAACAAGCAACGAGAAGTAACTCCCAAGGTTTCATAAGTAAAACAGGTAATAGGTACTACCTCAACTACTTCCCATCCCACAATTTAATTAGATCCTAATCATGCAAGTGTTCGAGGATTGATCTAATGCATAAAAACTGGGTAGTAGAAAAAGTATGATCAAGTGTTACTTGCCTGCAATGTTGATGAAGATGATTCGCACTCAAAATTCTTGATAGTTCTACTCGTCACACTCCGGTCAATCTATCGTAATCAAGCAATAGTAACCACACATAAGCAATCACTCAAAAGATCGGAAAGAACGAAGAAAACGATTCGGAAAACATCAAAACCAAGCAAATAACTCTTGCAACATAAAACAATTCTAACAGTACCAAAATTATGTGAATTTGGGCTTATTAGAAATTTTAGGTCAAGAGCTTTAATTTGCAGAAAGAATCAACTAAATCGGAGTTACGAAACTCAAGTTATGATTAAACGAAGTTTGAATACAAATCTAATCTAATTCAAATTTTAAAACTTTCAAAAAATATATTTGAGTTGGATTACTGGATAGAGGAGATCGTAACGAAGAAGTGGGCGTTGGTTTCGTTGGATTTGGACTAACGAGTAAAAAGTTATGGTCGTTTGAAGATTAGGGACTAATCTGTGAAGAAAAATATTCACGGATGGGTCCCTGGCCGGAAATTAAAAATAAAAAAAACCTATCGAGCGAACGCTCGCTACGGAAGCATACGTGACGAGAACCGCTCGTTCCAGAGCTTAACTAATGAACGTTTGCTACTTAACCTAAAACGATTTGAGAGAAAAAAAAAACAGGATGATCTCGGACCGCCGATCCAGATCGGACGACGGGAGGGGAGAGGCGAGGGCGCATCACAGCCTATCGGTTGCCGGCGGGCGGCACGGACGTCATGGGCGGCGTCTCCGGTGGTCGAGGAGGGCAACGGAGAGGTCGGGAGGCGAAGCGGCCTTGGCGGTGAGGCGGTGGTGGCTGGCGGTCGGGAAGGAGCGGGGCGACGGCGAGGAACTCGACGGCGGCGGCAACTCCGGCGAGGCGGCGGTGAGATGCGGGAGAAGAGGGGAACGGGGCCGGGGCGGCGCCTTTTATGGGGAGGGCGGGGAGGTGGCGTGCGGGAGGGGGCAGGAGGAGGCCGGGCGGCGCACGGCGGCGGACTTCGGGAGATGTCCCGGTCGGGGACGACGGGTGAGGCGGCGAGGGGCTGGGCCGTGGCCTGGCTCGAGCCGGGCCGCCCAGTCGGCGAGGTAAAGTTTTTTTTTAATAAACATTTTCCAGACAAATGAAATAATAGAACAAATTAAATGAAAATATTATATGGGCATATAATATATCAAAATTTTCAGAAAAAGATTTCCTACATGATGAACATTATTCTAGCTTCAAATAAAATACACACAAATTCAAATAAAACAAACAGTGCTACTGCCCTAATAAAATCCACTGAAAATCATTTTAAAAATACCAAAATGATTTCAAATTAATTTCTCCAATTTTCCTACGATGTAGGGAATCATGTTACCCTATTTTCCATATATTTTATTTTTGGAGAAAAATAATTTGAATAAAACTCAAATAACTCCGAATTGAAAATAAATTCAAAGGAACTTTGAATTTAATTCTTTGAAACTCCCAACTCATATTTCATATGTTTTGAAGAAGTCATTTTATCTTCGCTCGTGAAAATCATTGAGTTGCTTAAAGTTTCAGAATTGGAAATATTCTCAAATGAAGTTCAAATATTTTCAACACCCTTGTCATTTAAATAAATGGAAGAAGTCATGTCATCTTCTCTCCGTGGTTTTGTGATGAAAAGAATTGAATTCGAAGATCATAAAAGCAAGATGAAAGTTTGGGAAAGTCCTTTTATTCCCTCTCATTTAACTTTCAAAAAGTTTCGAATTCACTCACTTTCATTCAATCAATCAAACAATCAATCAAAACTATCTATTGTGTTTATAACATTCCAAAATTTAGAATTTTGGGATGTTACAAACCTACCACCCTTAAAATGAATCTCGTCCTCGAGATTCGGAGAGGCTAGAAAAAAATAGGTTAGGGTTTGGGGGTCTTTCTAAAAAATCCATCGATCATCACAAGGGGTCTGGGGTGCTACCACCCTTAAAAGCATGGTTACGGTTCCATCAAAACTCATATACTCCATCCTTATCGTTGACAGTGTCGGTCTTCTCAGATCTCGGGGAAATTCCTTCTCTGGGCTCTTCTGGTAGTGGCATAACCCTTTCCTCAATTCCTTTGTCCTTTACTTCTTGGTAAGGTTGTTCCGAAAATGGGTCTTCATAGCTGACGGGTCTGGCGCCAATGCTAAACAACTATCGATATCTCATGGTGGTCAACAATTTATGGTTTGTCCTGCAGAAAAGCAGTGCAGGTTGAACCTCAACGTATAACCTACGGTTGGCAACAACTGCCTTGTACAAGGGAAAAAAATAATACCTATACCATTCTAAGGTTTAAACAATGTTTTGATCGTCGTCTCTCTACTATAGGTAAGTCACTTAGATTTACCATTCCATATAGCAAAGCGAATAATAAGAGTAAGTCGGTATGGTGATCAGTCCATCCCGCACCCAAATCATTACCTTGTACATGGTTTAGCGAATCTCGCATTCTAACACTCGGTCATCCTCACAAGCATTGCAGAATTTCTCTTGTCGACGACCAAGTTCGGATAAATCCATTGATTCTGCAAGCCAAACAAACAACTATCATTCCTTAACAACTCTCAGGTTTTGCGGAAACTCCTATAGAATCGTCGATTGACAAAGGCATACCCTCTTCCAGGGTTTCTCCTTCAGCAAGAGTGTGCTTGTTTCTTGGCAGGTCCTGGGCCTGTGGGTTATAGCCCATCTCATCACTTGTAAACCTTGAACTCATCATCAGGGCAACTCATCATTATCCCAACATCCAACTTCCTGGCATACTTAAATCCATCCAATTGTACTGTCTCCCTTCCTTCTATTGGCACCAAACTAGGACATGATTACTCAGACTCGTCATGGAATTTCCATTGATCCATATTTCCAACATCATACCTCCTTTATGTCCAATAGTAATTTATCTCTTCATACCGAGATAAAATCTTATACTTATGAAGTCCATACTCCACTTCGTGGAACATCATTATCCTTTCCAGGGTCAAGCGTCCTTACAAGGAAATATTGGCCATCTCTGCATGGCACTTCTTCAACTGGAAAACGTGAAACACATCATGAACTCCCCGACAGTCCCTTCGAGTGACTCCAATTTGTTGGTAACTTCTCCCATACGCTCCAAAACTCGGTATGGTCCTACAAATCTCGGGGCTAACTTTCCCTTAACTCCAAATCGTTTAACTCCTCGCAGAGGTGGCACACAAAGATATGCTCTGTCTCCGATTCCATAGTCTACCTCCTTGCGTTATTGAGTATGCATAACTATTCTTCCTGGACTGAGCTACCTTCAGTCTATCTCGAATCAACTTAACATTCTCTTCTGACATCCTTGATCACATTTGGTCCAAAAAAATGACGGTCTCCAACTTCATCCCATATCAACGGTGTCTGGCTCCTTCTCCCATACAAAGCTTCAAAAGGGGCCATCTTCAAACTGGATGGGTAACTGTTGTTGTATGAGAACTCCGCAGAAGGTAGATTATCATCACTACTAGATCCATAATCTAGCGCATACGTTCTCAACATGTCCTCCGTAATCTGATTGACTCTCCTGGTCTATCCATCCATCTTCATGGATGAAAGGTCATCTTGAACTCTAGCCAAGTACCCAAAGTGCAGTGCAGCCGATTCCAAAACTTTGAGGTAAACTGTGTTCCTCACGATGGTCCTCGGAACTCCATGCGAGACATACGATCCTTTCTCAAATATATATCTTGGCCAACTTCGCACTTGTATAGGTGGTTTTCTCGGGATAAAGTGAGCCACTTTGGTCAAGTTTAATCAACTACTACCCAGATAGAATCATATCCCAATCGGGTTCTCGGGAAATCCGGAAATGAAATCCATGCCAAGTTTATCCTACTTCCATTCGGGTATCGGCATAGGCTGCAATAATCCTGCTGGCTTCGATGCTCGCTTTTACTTTCTCCGCATACATCACTTACGACTACATACTCGCAATATCCTTCTTCATACCAGTCCACCGTAAACGCTTCTTCAAATCCAAATACATCTTGGTGTTTCTGTATGAATCGAGTATGGTGAGTCATGAGCCTCCTGAAGTATTAACTTCCGGATCTTTGCATTATTAGGCACATGTACACTATCCTCAAACCATAAGGTGTCGTGCTCATCCTTACGAAAACCTTTGGCCTTTCCTTTGCTCATCCTCTCTTTTACCTCAGCAATATCTTTGTCATCCTTCGGATCTTCCCAATAATGTAGACTAAACTTCCATTGCTGCAACAAAACCTTTGGGAACAATGTCCAACCGAAGTTCCCTGAAAATCCTCGGCTAACTCCTTTGGTAATCCTCTGCTTATGAGGGTATTCGTCCTTATTTTCTTTATGGTTGTGTCAAACCACAAAGCTTGTATGCACAAGGTTTCTTCATATCCTTTCCATAAGGCTTCAATTTCTGGGACACAAACCAAGACTTTAGCAAAGTCAACTTAAATTCCTTCCAACTGGTTACTCCTTGCAATCCATTGATGGTTTGGTTCATCCTCCACCAAATAGCAGCACCTCTTTCAAAGCACTCAAGAGCATGCTGGTCATATCCTTTCCGGCTATAGGATTATTCTCCGGGTGATCCTCCATGTTCTGAATCCATCGGTCTGTCTCCAATTGATTCATTGGTCCAGAAAGTACAAGCTCATCTCCATTCATCCTCTATTGGTTCCATAGGTTATGGGGTAAGGATAAGATAAGGTTGGAGAGAGAGGGATGCACACAATACAAACAAATGTTTTGAAAAGACAAATTTTATTGTGGCCGTCGAAAAACATCAAACAAATGACGGCTCACAATTGTCGCATCTAACGCAGGTATGTAATAGGGGTTTGGTCTTCTAAAGGTAAATAAATCTTCAACATCATCAAACTCTTCCAGTATTGTTCATGCCTCCAAAGGCTTCTTCCGATCGTGCTTGTCTTTCTCAAGTTCTTTTGCCAGATCATCTTTGTTGACGCGAAGTCTCTTAGTGACATCCTTTAATATTTCTGGAGTTTGGGTTCCAAACTTCTAGGTTTCAACCTCCTTGACATGAACCATGTCCTTCTATCCATCGGTTCGACAAATCTCCCAGATCTCGATGTTTTGCTCCTTCACTTGTCTACTTTCAGCTTCGGGTCCCGAGTTCTTCACTTAACCGCTTCCTTATCAAATACCGCTTCTTGTAGGTCCATCTTAACTTCTTGATGTAACACTCCAGGATCCCGGTGCTACGCCAAGAATGTTAAAACCGCATCCTTCACGACAGATGCTCCTTCAACCTCCTACCATCCAATCCTTCTGAGGAAATGTATGCTTAACTCAGCACAGTGACAATAGTATAAGCGGGCGATAACATCATGGATAGCGTGTTTCTGCTCTTGTCATTTCCATGAGCTATCATTCCATAGTTTGATATCTCCTGTCTTCGGGGTTTCTTGACAAAACTTTGAGTTCTATGCTCCATGTTCCGGTCTTTCTCCGATACACCGTGATCTCGGGTATTGACAACTTCCATAGTCTCTCAATTCTATAAGCGTAACCTTCCTAGGTCATAAAAATCTAGGAATTCTTCAGAGCCTTCAAAATCTCATAGTCTTAGGAGTCTTCAATAGTTGTAGTTTCCATTTACATGGTAAAATCCTCTTCATTCCAAATGGTCTTAGTTGTCCGATATCTTGTCTCCTTGGAGTGGTCTCATCGGTCGAATCTTCGAATGGTCAAAAGGGAAAAGGGGTATGGTCTCACTAAAAGGAAATATTTGAATAAACTCAGAAGAGAAGAGAGGTAAAAGATCTTTTTGAAAAAGAAGTTGTAGAGAAAAATCTTTCCTATGGGCTTATCAGTTTCTAGGGTCACGTCCTACAGTCAACATGTGCTCTGATACCATCTTGTAGCGACCCGACCGAATGGATCAAGTCTACGTGCTTTCGTGTCATCCTCGGATCGGTATGTCGACACACACAAGATCGAAGGATTTATAACAGAGGTAAATCACAAGTATAAAGTAACGTAAATACCAATACCTCAATCCAAATATATAGCGGAAGCAACAAGGTTGTGGATTCCCATCAACACCAACGACAAAGTTGAGTATGTGAAATCGTAACCCTAACGTATCACTTACTGTCGTTCTAAAAGTCTGCAACATGAAAAGTTGCAGTTCAAACGGGTCAGCACATGGAATATCTTTGGCAATGTAACACATAGAGAGTAATGAAAGAATAGGCTATACTACATGCATATATGGCTGGTGGAAAGCTCTATGGTTACAGCTTTTATGTAAAAGCCAATTTTTCCCTACTGCAAAGGAATAAATTTATTTAACTATCATGGTGGTTGTTAAACATTGAGGTTGACAGCATCCTCAATCCCAATTAAAAGTACTCATTAACAACCCAACAATATTTATTAGAAGTAACATGATGAGATTCACATGATTCCAAGTACTAGCTACTCAAGATGTCCATAACAGGGGACACGGCTAATCATGATTAGTTTATACACTCTGCAGAGGTTTGCGCACTTTTCCCCACAAGACTCGATCGCCTCCGTTTGATTTCTCGTACTGCAGGGTGTTTGAGAAACGGATGACCGAGACATAGTCTTTCAGGAGTGTTTGCACCTTACGATGGGTAGACCGTACCACCTACAACCCCTACATCAGCTAGTCTACCACTGTAAGAGTTCACACGACTTAATCAACTATGCCAGAGCCCATAATGGCTTGTGGCTGCACACGGAAGCTTCTAGTTTGAATAATCTCATGATCCCTTTGAGCCTGGGTGGCGGTCCAAAGAAAAACAGTAAGTCCTCGATAGAAACCAGGTGCCTCAATCCACCCAGATGTGTGTTTAAGTTGCCACCTTAAATAAACCCTTAAATAACAATCTCAAGATCTCGTCATGGATACACTCACCCAATCCACGCCTACTAGCATAGCATAGCATAACAAGCAACGTAGAAGTAACTCCCAAGGTTTCATAAGTAAAACAGGTAATAGGTACTACCTCAACTACTTCCCATCCCACAATTTAATTAGATCCTAATCATGCAAGTGTTCGAGGATTGATCTAATGCATAAAACCGGGTAGTAGAAAAGTATGATCAAGTGTTACTTGCCTGCAATG
Organism: Aegilops bicornis; assembly: GCA_021605145.1. Classification (NCBI taxonomy): domain Eukaryota; kingdom Viridiplantae; phylum Streptophyta; class Magnoliopsida; order Poales; family Poaceae; genus Aegilops; species Aegilops bicornis. The sequence continues at coordinate 470,724,255 of CM038674.1, read as the reverse complement.
TTGATGAAGATGATTCGCACTCAAAATTCTTGATAGTTCTACTCGTCACACTCCGGTCAATCTATCGTAATCAAGCAATAGTAACCACACATAAGCAATCACTCAAAAGATCGGAAAGAACGAAGAAAACGATTCGGAAAACATCAAAACCAAGCAAATAACTCTTGCAACATAAAACAATTTCTAACAGTAACAAAATTATGTGAATTTGGGCTTATCAGAAATTTTAGGTCAAGAGCTTTAATTTGCAAAAAGAATCAACTAAATCGGAGTTACGAAACTCAAGTTATGATTAAACGAAGTTTGAATACAAATCTAATCTAATTCAAATTTTAAAACTTTCAAAAAATATATTTGAGTTGGATTACTGGATAGAGGAGATCGTAACGAAGAAGTGGGCGTTGGTTTCGTTGGATTTGGACTAACGAGTAAAAAGTTATGGTCGTTTGAAGATTAGGGACTAATCTGTGAAGAAAAATATTCATGGATGGGTCCCTGGCCGGAAATGAAAAATAAAAAGAAAAACCTATCGAGCGAACGCTCGCTACGGAAGCATACGTGACGAGAACCGCTCGTTCCAGAGCTTAACTAATGAACGTTTGCTACTTAACCTAAAACGATTTGAGAGAAAAAAAAAACAGGATGATCTGGACCGTCAGATCCAGATCGGACGACGGAGGGGAGAGGCGAGGCGTACCGCAGCTACTGTGGCTGCCGGCGGCGGCACGGACGTCGCGGGGCGGCGTCTCCGGTGGTCGAGGAGGGCAACGGAGAGGTCGGGAGGGCGAGCGGCCTTGGTGAGGCGGTGGTGGCTGCGGCGGTCGGGAAGGAGCGGGCGACGGCGAGGAACTCGACGGCGGCGGCAACTCCGCGAGGCGGCGGTGAGATGCGGAGAAGAGGGGAACGGGCCGGGCGCGCTTTTATGGGGAGGGCGGGAGGTGGCGTGCGGGGGGCAGGAGGAGGCCGGAGGCGACGGCGGCGGCGATGTCGTGGCGGGCGGACTTGGGAGATGTCCTGCCGGGACGACGGGTGAGGCGGCGAAGGGCTGGGCCGTGGCCTGCCTCGGGAGCTGGGCCGGCCCAACATGAGGTAAAGTTTTTTTAATAAACATTTTCCAGACAAATGAAATAATAGAACAAATTAAATGAAAATATTATATGGGCATATAATATATCAAAATTTTCAGAAAAAGATTTCCTACATGATGAACATTATTCTAGCTTCAAATAAAATACACACAAATTCAAATAAAACAAACAGTGCTACTGCCCTAATAAAATCCATGAAAATCATTTTAAAAATACCAAAATGATTTCAAATTAATTTCTCTCCAATTTTCTCGATGTAGGGAATCATGTTACCCTATTTTCCATATATTTTATTTTTGGAGAAAAATAATTTGAATAAAACTCAAATAACTCCAAATTGAAAATAAATTCAAAGGAACTTTGAATTTAATTCTTGAAACTCCCAACTCATATTTCATATGTTTTGAAGAAGTCATTTTATCTTCGCCGTGAAAATCATTGAGTTGCTTAAAGTTTCAGAATTGGAAATATTCTCAAATGAAGTTCAAATATTTTCAACACCCCTTGTCATTTAAATAAATGGAAGAAGTCATGTCATCTTCTCTCGGGGTTTTGTGATGAAAAGAATTGAATTCGAAGATCATAAAAGCAAAATGAAATTTTGGGAAAGTCCTTTTATTCCCTCTCATTTAACTTTCAAAAAGTTTCGAATTCACTCACTTTCATTCAATCAATCAAACAATCAATCAAAACTATCTATTGTGTTTATAACATTCCAAAATTTAGAATTTTGGGATGTTACACCGAGCCCCGCCACAGGTATACCGGCCCAGAAGTCGAAAACAATCCGGATGGCGCCGAAGATGAATATAACCCTAGTCGGCGCGCCTTCCATAAGGCCGGCTTGGCCACTGTGGGATACTTGGAGAGGGACAACTATACGCCCCCCTCCGGGGACGAGGCAAGCCTCGGCAGTGATGAATTCGGCGTGCCTGAAGATCCAGTGGAACAAGCTCGCTTCGAGCGACGGCTCATGGCCACGGCAAAAAGCCTGCAAAGGAAGCAACAGCAGCTCAAGGCTAACCAAGATTCACTGGTGGACAGATGGACCAAGGTCACAGCATTTGAAAGATCTGACCGACCGCCCCGACAAAAGGCACAACCAGCCACCCCAACCTAAGCAAGAGAACTCAAGGCGCATGCCCCGACGTCAACACGCCACTACGGTCCAAAACAACGCGAAGGACACAAGAAGAAGCATACTCAAGCCCCAGCGCAACAGTCTTAAGCGTCCAGTCAGGAAAGCTGGTGCTAACTCCAAGAACTCCAGTCCGGTCAATCGGACAAAGAAGAGCTCAGACCTATCCGGCCCGAGCCACACACTAGATCAACCATGCGAAATTCATGGTACTCCTAGAAGGACGGCAAAGCATACCAATAGAGAATGCCGGACCCTCAAAGCAAAATGGCTGGCCGCGGGCCGGAAACAATGAAGGGAAACTTCTGGTCAAGATATCCTCCCCCCTCCATAACATATAAGTATGGCCGCTTGCCCCATACCACGCTAACCACAAAGAACTCGATTGCAGATTACTAAGGACATAGCAAACCAGGGGCTCCACAAAACATAAAACCCCCGCGGGTGTGAAATCACCAACAACATATCTTAAAAGATGCTGGGGGCAAAGGCCAAGTTCTTCTGGCCCATCACTCTAAATGGTTGTCTTCGGATCACCAAACAAATACTACGCCAAAGAATAAATCTTCGGCACCTTCCCACCATGCGTTAATTTACCATATGTTAGCGGGACGAACCACGCTATCGGATCCGGCGTGGTAAATCACTCGAGCCAACACCATGTGATGTAATCACACCTATGGGCAAGGTTTAACCCCGCCTCGGGCGGATATCATACACCGCCGGAGTAGCGAGTCACGCATGCCTATCAAGATTTTGATATGACATACGACTATCCGGACACCAATTGAGGAGTCCGCGCTACCCACCGGTATGACGGCTGGGTTCACCAGGGCCCGATCAGGAGCCCTTGGACCAACCACAAGCGGACGCTCGGCTACCTCCGAGTATTTGCCTTACAAACTAACTTTGATGCAGAATAGGATAGGTGATGTGGAATCGGCCAGGACACACAAGGAGCCCCCCCTAAAAGAAGGCAGTCCGGATTCACATCTGATCCACTGACAAACTCCCTTCAGTCCGGACATCACAGGTTCCGCCAAAAAAAACACCTCTTTTCATAATCATACATCATACTCATATGCATAGACATATCATTTTGCTACAATACGTAGACTTAAATAACACTTACCGGCCTTCTCTTTTCATCGACACCTCGTGTTACGCCCGATTACGCCAGAGGCTTCATAATACGGCAATAAAGTCCGACCACCTTCTAGGTCGTTCGGCACCCCGAACTTATAGCACTATATGCATCAGCTCCGAATCATGTCTTGGGTCATTGGTTGGGTTTGCCCGGCTCCATTGTTTTGGTACCTTACATTCCGTTATATCAGCTAAGGTAGCGCAGGGAGAACTACTGCGATTGTGTCCCGGATCTGCCGGATGAGCACCTCAGTAGAGAAAGCCAAAAACCGACTGTCATGATACAGCGAGAGCTGGTCAGCTGTTCGAGAGGTTGTAATATCCCTAAAGATTTATTCCGCACAACGCCATTATAAATGCTGAGTGCGACGGATCGATCTTCTGATTAGGCGCCAATAGAGCCCCTAGCTCGGCCTTCCGAACACTAGGGGTTGCGCCGACCATACTCGAATTCCTATGGCTAAGTGAGAGTAATAAAGCCTTATAGTTCGATTGCCTGGTTCGTGGTGAGAAACGCCTCCGCAAAGGGACCCAACTATGGGATAAAGAGCGTTCAGTTATATCACGAACACCCAATTATTCTTTTTACGTGGGGACAGAAGCCGACGACTGGCCAACTCTCAGGATTTATATACATTAAACAGCCGCACAGGAAGAACACATGTTCAAAAAAAACAGGGAATATATAAACGCCATAATCCCATATTACAAAAAATGGCACGACTACCCTCAGGGAAATATAATGTCTTTGGTACATTTATCCGCCGTAAGGCGGGCCCCCTTCAATACACCTTCATAGTACAGTTCGGGCTTGCGATGCTCCTTACCCTCTGGCGGCCCCTCAGTCATCAGCTTCTCTGCGTCAAGCTTCCCCCAATGCACTTTTGCATGGGCGAATGCCATACGTGCACCCTCTATGCAGACCAATCGCTTAATAGCATCAAGCCGAGGACAAGCACCCGCAATCCGCTTCACGAGCCCGTAATCGCCGGAATGGGCTCCGCCGGCCACAGCCGGACAATCAAGTCCTTCATGGCTAGTTCGGTCGCCTGGTGCAGCTCGACCAGCTGCTTCAGCTGATCGATAAAGGGCACCGGATGGTTCAGTGACAAATACTGCGACCAGAAATTCCTCTCCGCAGACTTCTTCTCCTCGGTTCGGTAGAATTTGGCGGCATCTGATATGCTGCGAGGAAGATCCGCAAACGCCCCTGGAAAAATAAGAATTCAACTTGCCGCTTAGAATTCTTCCATTATCATGAATAAATGGCTAAGAATACAGAAGGCCTTACCAGCCGCAATTTTCCGGGCATCTTGAATGTCCCGTACAGCACCTCGGGCGTCTTCCGCAGCTTGGAGCGCTTGTGCGAGTTCGGCTTCTTTCTCTATTACACTTTGCTCCAAGCCCTCGCCTTTCTTCACAGCCTCCTGGAGCTCCCGCTCAGCTGCGACAATCCTGGCCTCGTGTTTTTCACGGAGTGCCTGTTCGGCGGCAGCCTTCTTGTTGGCATCATCCACAACCTTCTTCAGTGCCTCGTATTCGGCACTCGCTCCTAGGGCGTATAACACAAATACTTTTCAATACGCACAATTACTTATTTGTGCCTAATACAAGACAATGTTTTATCATACCTTGTTTATCTTATAATTGCTTCCTCACGCGGCCAAGTTCTTCCTCGGCCCGTTCCAGGTTTCGCTTCAGTTCGGACACTTCCAAGATTATGAGCGGTCGCCCTCTCCGCAGACGCCTGTATTCAAATAAAGAGGTACATGTCATTAACATAAGTCCCCACGACAAGAGAGTATTTGATCCCCTGCCCGGGTCCCTCTCCTTTGCCGGACAGTGTATCTGGGGCTACTACTCATATAATGATGATTCCTCAAAGGTTTCTTGGAAAATATACCTCAAAGGCCTTTATAAGGCCAAGGCAGGATTCGTTCAGCCCGCTCTCGGTGAACTGAATCTTTTCAACCACCGCACCCATAAGGGTCCGATGTTCATCGACGATAGACGCATTCTTTTACGCCGTCGATAGACCGCCTGGCAGCTCCATCCGAACAAAGGTTGCCGGCGGAGTAGGCAGGCCTCCACTGTTGAAGGTGGTTGCTCGCCCGATCCGGGGGCCTTAGAGGTCTCCCGGACCTTGCCCGGCTGTGGGCCGAACCCAAGGTCGCCTCACGACGGCACACACTCCGGGGCCATCGCTCCCGTGTGTCCGGCCCAAAGGATACGCCCCGGTGCGAGCCCCGTTGAGACGACACCCCAATGTCGTGCCAGGACTTTGGGGAAGGGGCCTCTGGAGGCGACTCGCTCGCCAAAGCGTCTGAGCTCAGCGAATCCTCGGATGAGGACTGGCCGGTGCAGGATCCCGCCGGACTGTGCAAAATATAGCAACAGTTAAAACTATCATACCCGAAAGCAATCCCGGACGCATACGCATGTTCCGATCTTGTACACTTACGACTTCTCCAGGGGCTGGGCCCTGGGATCCCACTCCGGACTGCTGTCGGCAGCCGTGGTGGATGCCTCTGGGAGGGAACCTTTTCTCCTCTTGGGCGATTCGACCTCCAGGGACGAGGAAGCTACGCGTTTCTTCCTACCTCCAGAATGAGGCTCGCCCTCCTCTGCTTCTTCCTCTTCCTCTTCCGAAGAGGGAGCGTCGCTTGAGTCTTCGGAATTTGCGTCCGGAGCATCGCGGTGACGAAGGCCACTCCGGGTCTTCTTGAACTTCTTGGAGGCCTCCTTCTTCGACGCCTCGTAAGGCGCGGGGACCAGCATCTTCGTCAGAAGAGGTCCGGCCGGTTCCTATGGCAACGTGGCCGAACGATATATCCGCTCCACTTTCTTTATCCATCCCTGAGGTCACGATGAAACACGATTAGGATGTTTCCCCCATGACATGCCGACTGAAGCATGAATAGATGGAGCTTGGTTGTGACTTACCGAGCTTGGAGAATGGGATAGCTGATACCCACGATCCCCGGTGGGGTCCGACCACGATTTGCCGGACTTGAAGAGCACCTTCTAGATATCCTTGTGGGAGGAATCGTAAAGCTCCCGAAGGGTTTGGTGCTCGGCGGGGTCGAACTCCCACAGAGTACAAGCCCGGCTCTGACAAGGGAGAACCAGGTGAACTAGCATCACCTGGACTACATCCACAAGCTTGACGTCCCTATCAACCACGCCAAGGCGGCGTCGAGCGATGACAGCTCGTCCGAGGCGAGGACGATTCGGGCCCTTCTCGGGCCAGGATGTAAGCAAGCGGAGCTCGGATCTGAACTCGAGCGGGCGCCCATTTTTGCCGCGTGGCTCGGTGATATAGAACCACCATCTGCTGCCACTCCTTGACGGAGTCGTTGAAAGCGCCCGTCGGCCAAACGGCCTTGGGCATCTTGCTTACCATGGCGCCGCCGCACTCGGCATGTTCGCCACACACCACCTTGAGCTTCACATTAAAAATATTTAGACACAGGCCGAAGTGAGGTGAGATCCAAGAAAAGTTTCGCACCTGACGATGAACGTCGAGATATTGAGGAAGGAGTTGGGGGAAAGATCATGAAAATCAATCCCGTAGTAATACATGACTCCGCAAACAAATGGGTGTAGGGGAAACCCAAGCCCGCAGACAAAGTGAGGAAGGAACATGACTCTCTCGTGAGGTTCACGGAGTGGGGACGACCTGTCCCGCCGGGGGGAGACGGTGGCCGATCTTCTGAGCCAGATACCCGGCGTCCCGGAGCTTCTTAATATCCCTCTCCTGGACAGTAGAGGCCATCCATTTGCCTCCTGCTCCACATTCGGACATCTTTGGAAAGCCTCGCTTTGGTGGAAAGGAAGAGTGCTTGGGCGTTAGGGCTCGAAAAGGGGGGAACGAGCGAGCGGAAGGAGAAAGGCGTGGGTAAAGATAAGGAGACCTTACCTCTTTATAGGGGCGGTAAGTGCTTTTTGAGCCTCCCCACCTGCCTGGTTGAGCCCGTTTGCCTCCCACTCGCCGCGATTAACGGTGCGGTTGGATTACCCATGCCCGTGTTGATGTGAATCCCGTGATAAGGGGGGACGATCTCTGCTTTGACGAGACGTGTCAAGGAAACCGCCTCGCAATATGCGCTGTGCCTGGTTGGGGGAGGACGGTTCGAATACTGACTCGACCGTAATAACACGTCGCGTTGCTTGAAAAGTCGTCAGCAGGTTGCATTTGCAAAACATCTTTCTCTCTACGGTGATGTACGAAGATCATCTTGTGGATCCGAGCACGGTTTGAGTGTTCGATAATTACCTTGGAGTATTCGGAGGAGGAACCCGCCCTGCAATGCCGAAGACAATACTACGCGCCGGACTCATCGCCATTGAAGCCTGGTTCAGGGGCTACTGAGGGAGTCCTGGATTAGGGGGTATCCGGACAGCCGGACTGTGTACAACATCCGGACTATTGAAACGTGAAGATACAAGAGTCAAGACTTCGGTCCGTGTCCGGATGGGACTTTCCTTGGCGTGGAAGGCAAGCTTGGCGATCCAGATATTATATTTCCTTCCTTGTAACCGACTCCATGTAAACCCTAGCCCTCTCCGGTGCCTATATAAACCGGAGAGGTTGGTCCTTAGAAGGCCGATCACAATTACAATCATACCATCATAGGCTAGCTCTTAGGGTTTAGCCTCTACGATCTCGTGGTAGATCTACTCTTGTACTACCCATATCATTAATATTAATCAAGCAGGAAGTAGGGTTTTACCTCCATCGAGAGGGCCCGAACCTGGGTAAACACCTGTGTCCCTTACTTCTAGTTACCATCAGCCTTGACGCACAGATCGGGACCCCCTACCCGAGATCCGTCGGTTTTGACACCGACAGCGATGCCTCATCAGCTCGGACGCGTGTCGAGGCCAGGCGAGGCGGCGACAGCTGGGTCGTGCTTCCTTGGCGTCCCCGATAAAGCAAGGGGGGCACGTCGGTAGCGCATTAAATGCGTTTGTCCTACGGTCCCAGAGGATAGGCTTATCGACTGTAGACCTTTCCACCTCCTGTGTGCCACTGTGGCAACCGCTTTTTCCTATAAAAGGAGGCCCGAGGCGACCAGGAGAGGGATTCGGCTCTTTTGGGCAAGTTGCATCCCATAGCTAGCTCAAGAACACAAGAACACTCAAATACATCCACCAAAGAAGGACTAGGGTATTACGCATCTTCGTGGCCCGAGCCTGAGTAAACGATCCGTGTGCTTCCTGTCAGACCCGCTCTTTGCACAACCTCACGCCCGCCAACCGTAGGAGGGATCCCAGTGACCCCATAGGTGTCATTTCCACCGACATCTTTAGCGCGCCAGGTAGGGGAAGCAGTTGTGAAAATCCGGTCTGGTAGTTAGCCCAGCAGTTCTTCGTCGTCATGGCTCCCAAGAAGAAGAAGGCCATGGCGGTCGGTTCGTCAAGAGCCGGACGGCCCGTACCGGTGCGGGCGAGCAGCAGGCCAGTCGCGGACAGGACCCGAGGCACGGCCCGCGAGCACCAACATCACTCTGGCAGTCAGAGCCTGACGAGTGGCGTCGTTCGTGTGCAAGACGACGGGCCGCACGCCGCAAAATCCAGAGACGGAGCTAGGCCCCCCGCAGGCGGCGCGGGGCCCTCCGGGGGCGTCGCCGTGCCACTCACGGGCGGTGCAGCGACCTCCAAGACGCCCACCCCGGCGCCCACAGCACGCTCTTCCCAGGGTGTGCGCGACAAGCAGCGTCACCACGCCGGTGACCCTGGACATCACCGTGGGAAGAGATCTGTGCATCATTTGCGGGACGAAGGAGGCTAGCATGCCCGTCGAAGTGCTGGCGAAAATGGCACATAGCCGCCGGGCCGTGACAGAGCTCCTACTAACATGGTTAGAAGTCGAAGCGCGCCGCGGTCCACGCAGCTTTCGTCGCCACCTACGCCAGCAGAAGCTTTGGCACGCGCGCAGCTGCTCCTCGACTTCCCTCCTGCTGCGGAGAAGCTCGACGAGTGGAGAGCCACTATCCGGAGCCTCGTCGGCGTCGCCATAAAGACGAGCCACGACCGGTGGGGCCCTCATTCCGGCGCTCCATCGAACCACCGCACGCCAGCGGTGGAGGGGCCGGAGGCGCCGCGGCCACGGTGCACTCTCCTCCTCCACGCCAGCCACCGCGGATGTCGGTCCATCGTGATGACGCTTGTGATAACATTTCCATAGCGTCGTCCGACCCACGGACCCATCGCGACCAACGCCAAGTTCTTCGGGAGCGAGCCCATGATGACGCTCGAACCACCATCGAGCACCGGCGCCATACACGCCACCAGTCAGATAGGCGGGCGGGGCCCGCCATGGACCACCCAGCGTGGAGGCTCCGGCGGCCTACCTTACGAGGTGGGTTGCCTAGCCTTTACCCATGAGCTGTGGCAGTTCCAGTGGCCGTCCCACCGCACGTTCAAGCCCGACGTCGGTGAGAAGTACAATGGCAAGACCCACCCGTCGGAGTTCCTCAGCATCTACACCATCACGATGCAAGAGGTTGGGGCTCGCGACGATAAGGTGCTTGCCAATTACTTCCCGTTGGTCCTGAAACCCAATGTCATGTCTTGGTTGATGCACTTGCCGGCGAATTCCATTTCTTCTTGGTTGGACCTGTGTCATGAGTTCGTGGGTGCCTTCACTGGAGGCCACCAAGCTCATGGCCAGGTGAGTGATTTGCATATCATTCCCCAGAAGGAAGGTGAAAACCTGCGCAAGTACATACAGAGGTTCAGCCGAGTGCAATACAACAGCCCAAATGTTCACCCTGCCGTCGTGATCAGCGCATTCCATCGGAATCTGCGCAACCACAAGATGCATGAAGAGCTGGCAATGAACAAGGTCAAGGATGTGGCCGAACTTTACGTTCTGGCCGATAGATGCGCTCGGGCAGAAGAGGGGAGGAAGTACCCCGGCGAAGACACCGGTGCGGAAACCGACTCTACCGATGAAGAAGGGTCGGCGTCACAACAGGAAGCGCAAGGGCAAGACCGTGCTTGCCGTCGAGGGATCGGACGACACCGGCGCCGTCAAGAAGGCCAAGGCAAACGACTCCGGCAAGGAGATTGCCGAGTGCGCCGCTTGCCGGGCCTTGGCGGCTGTCGACAAGCCAGGGGGCTCCGACAAGTAGTACTGCAAGATCCACCGCATCAAAGGCCACGACTTCCAGAACTGCCGACAAGTCGAGCTGCTTGCTGAAAAGAAAAAAGCCGAGTATGAGAGGCGGGACAAGGAGAAGGGCCAAGATGGCGCTGAAGGATCCGGCAAGAAGCGTGACGGCCAAGGAGGTCGCCGCGGCAAGGATAAACAGCAAGAGAGGCCCGCTCGGGGCCGCGACAAGAAGCAGGAAGACGATGATCATGACGAGGACGACGAGTCCGGCGAGCATGAGTTCCAGAAGGCTACGGAGGCCATGTGCATCAATGGTGGCGCCTCGCTGCATACTTCTCACTGCCAGCTCAAATAGTGGGCGCGTGAGATAACAGTAGCGGAACCCTCGTTCGACACTCAGAAGCCACTGAAGTGGTCCAGCACGCCCCTCATCTTTGACGCCGAGGACCACCCTGACCGCACAACTGCGGCCGGGTGTTTGCCGTTGTTGGTCTCACCAACGATACGCAACCTCAAGGTGAACAAGATGCTGATTGACGGTGGGGCCGGTCTGAACTTGATCTCACCCGTTGTGATCAAAAGGCTGCAAACTCCTGATGGAGACCTCGAGGAAACGGGCACGTTTCAAGGGGTCAACCCAGGAAGGAGCCAGCCGAAGGGGAAGGTCACATTGCCTGTGACGTTTGGAGGCGAGTTGAACTACAGGACGGAGAGGATTGTCTTCGATGTAGCCGAGATCCCCTTGCCCTACGACGGGATCATCGGCCACCCGGGACTAGCCAAGTTCATGGCGGCGTCGAACTACGCCTACAACACGCTGAAGATGCCTGGGCTGATGACCATCATCACCGCCCCCTCCGACAAGAAGGACGCGCTGATCTGCGCTGACCAACTCTACCGAGAAGCAGTTGCAGCAGCTGCCGCCAAGGCACTTGCTCCTGACGCTGAAGCCCCGGGTGGGAAGAAGAAGACCGGCAAGACCTCTTGCACCCACTACGGCAAGAGCACCTCTTCGGAGTGTTGTGCTACCCTCGAGGATGTCCCAGAGAGCTCCACCTGCAAGAGCAAGAAATCCAGAGCTGCACCACGAGAGACCAAGAGGGTGTCTGTCAAGGAGGATGGCACGGGAGGGGCTTTCACCATAAGCTCCACCCTCGACAACAAATAGGAAAGCGCACTCATCACTTTCCCGTGGGCGAATGTCGACATGTTTGCATGGCAAGCATCTGACATCCCCGACATTCCCAGGGAAGTGATTGAGCACCATCTTGCTGTCTGTCCCCATGCAGAAAGTCAAGAAGCAAGCTTTGGAACGGCAGGAATTCATCCCAGAGGAGATCAGGAAGTTGGAAGCGGCATGCTTGGTGAGAGGAGTGCTCCATCCGACGTGGTTGGCCAATCCGGTGGTGGTGCGCAAGGCTTAACGGAAGTGGAGGCTGTGTATTGATTACACAGATATCACTAAGGCTTGTCCTAAGGACCCCTTCCCGTTGCCGCGCATTGACCAGATTGTTGACTCCACGGTCGGGTACGATCTGTTAACATTCCTCGACGCCTACTCGGGCTACCACCAGATCTTCATGGGAAAGGAAGACGAAGAGAAGACAACATTCATCACCCCATGTGGTATGTATTGCTTTTTACGGATGCCTTTCGGGTTGAAGAGTGCTGGCTCGACATTCGCAAGGGCGGTCCAAATTGGTTTTGAGCCCCAGCTACATAGAAATATGGAAGCTTATATGGATGACATAGTCGTCAAAACCAAGGACAAGGAAACCCTTGTACAAGACTTAGAAGAGACGTTTGCCAACCTACGCAAGATCAACCTCAAGCTGAACCCTGAGAAGTGTGTCTTCAGTGTTCCGTCCGGCAAACTTCTCGGTTTCTTTGTGTCACAGCATGGGATCGAGGCAAACCCAGACAAGATCAAGGCTATTGAGCAGATTGAGGCACCCAAGTGGATCAAGGATGTGCGTCGGCTTGCTGGCTGCGTTGCCGCCATGAGCAGATTCATCTCCAAGTCCGCTGAGCGTTCCCTTCCCTTTTTCAAGATCTTGAAGAAGGCGGGCCCAATGGAGTGGATCCCAGAGGACGAGGCTGCGTTGCTGGATCTGAAGAAATACCTTTCCTCTACACCAATACTGGTTGCGCCTAAACCACAAGAGCCGTTGCTGTTGTATCTGGCGGCGACGAATCAAGTGGTCAGTGCCGCGCTAGTGGCACAGAGGGAGGTCGATGAAGAGGAAGTGGCGACGGCGAGACTGGCGGATGGCAAGCCAAAGATTCCCTCGGCACGGCCTGATGCCGGCAAGGCAAGGCCCCTGGCTGAGTCTGACGCCATTAGGACAGGGCCCATGCAATCAAATGAGGTGGTGCAGAAGAAGAAGATGATGCAGCACCCGGTTTACTTTGTCAGCTCCCTCCTGCAGGGGGCTAGGTCAAGGTACTCTGGTGTGCAGAAATTGCTCTTCGGCCTCCTTATGGCCTCGAGGAAGCCGCGTCACTACTTCCGAGCACACGAAATCACCGTCGTCACATGCCTCCCGTTACAACGAATACTGCACAACCCAGACGCAACTGGAAGGATTGTGGAGTGGGCCTTGGAGCTTTCGAGCTTTGGTTTGAAGTTTGAAAGTACTTAGACAATCTAGAGCAGAGTCTTGGCAGAATTCATTGCAGAATGGACCTCAACGCCTGACGAGGAAATCCAGGAGACCACTCTCCCCGGCAAGGAAGCAAGTCACAACTGGATCATGTACTTTGACGGGCTTTCGCTGCAAGGTGCCGGTGCTGGTGTGCTGCTCGTCGCACCCACCGGAGAGCACCTCAAGTATTTAATCCAGATGCACTTTCCCAGGGAGATGTCCACCAACAACACTGCTGAGTACGAGAGGTTGCTTGCCGGCCTCAGGATCGCGGCAGACCTCAGGGTCAAGAAGCTCATTGTCAGGGGTGATTCACAGCTTTTCGTCAGACAAGTTAACAAGGATTATCAGAGCCCGTTGATGGAGGCCTACGTAGATGAGGTGAGGAAGCTGGAGGAGCGCTTTGACAATATACAAGCGGAGCACGTTCCCCGAGCGGAGAACAACATCGCCGATTACCTGTCAAAGCGCGCTGCATTCAAGCTACCTGTGGAACCAAGTACTTTTTTACTTTGGTTAACTCAACCATCCATCGAACCATCAACGGAGCAGAACAAATGGAGGAAATCAGGCCCTGGCAAATACTTTCCCGCTGAGCCCCTGGGGGCCGCCGACAAGGGTGTTGCCGCGGATTCTGAGCCTGCTGAGGAGCGACTGACTCCGGCAGGCCGTCAAGCCCTGGCCGTAGAGATGGCCGCTCCCATGGCAGAAGAAATGCCTTTGGTCCTTGCCGTCGAGCCCCAGGCTCCGGCATGGGCACTGCACCGTCTCGATTCCTCCAACAGGGGAGCTTCACGAGGAGCAGGAAGAAGCAGAGAAAGTAGCCCGTCGGGTTCTGCTATGTATCGGTTATTCGATGGCGTCTGCATGTGAAGAGAGCGAACGGTGTGAAATTGAAGTGCATTCCCCAGGAGGAAGGATTGGAGCTGTTGGCGGAGATACACGGAGGCATATGTGGCTCCCACATAGGGTCGAGGGCCCTTGCCGGGAAGGCATTCTGGTAGGGTTTCTTCTAACCACTGCTCTCCAGGATGCAACGGCACTAGTAACCAAGTGTGAAGCGTGTCAGTTCCATTCGAAGAAGCTTCATCAACCAGCTCAAGCCCTTCAAACAATTCCTCTTTCCTGTCCATTCTCGGTCTGGGGGCTCGACATCCTAGGCCCTTTCCCCCTCACTGTCAGGTGCTTTGTGTACTTGTACGTTGCGATCGACAAGTTCACAAAGTAGCCAGAGGTGGAAGCAGTGAGGAAGGTGACAGCACAGTCAGCCATCAAGTTCTTCAAGGGGCTAGTGTGCCATTTTGGTGTGCCAAACAGAGTCATCACAAAGAACGACACGCAGTTCACAAGCCACACCTTCATGCAATACATCCAAGACCTCGGCAGCAGGGTCTGTTTTGCTTCCGTGGCACACCCACGGAGCAACGGCTAGGCGGAGAGGGTGATGACCCACAAGTATAGGGGATCTATCGTAGTCCTTTCGATAAGTAAGAGTGTCGAACCAACGAGGAGCAGAAGGAAATGATAAGCGGTTTTCAGCAAGGTATTCTCTTGCAAGCCTTTGAAATTATAGGTAACAGATAGTTTTGTGATAAGATAATTTGTAACGAGCAACAAGTAACAAAAGTAAATAAAGTGCAGCAAGGTGGCCCAATCCTTTTTTTAGCAAAGGACAAGCCTGGACAATTTATTATATAGAGAAAAGCGCTCCCGAGGACACATGGGAATTATCGTCAGACTAGTTTCATCACGTTCATATGATTCGCGTTTGGTACTTTGATAATTTGATATGTGGGTGGACCGGTGCTTGGGTGCTGTCCTTACTTGGACAAGCATCCCGCTTATGATTAACTCCTATTGCAAGCATCCGCAACTACAAAAGAAGTATTAAGGTAAACCTAACCATAGCATGAAACTTATGGATCCAAATCAGCCCCTTATGAAGCAATGCATAAACTAGGGTTTAAGCTTCTGTCACTCTAGCAACCCATCATCTACTTATTACTTCCCAATGCCTTCCTCTAGGCCCAAATAATGGTGAAGTGTCATGTAGTCGACGTTCACATGACACCACTAGAGGAGTGATAACATACATCTCATCAGAATATCAAACGAATACCAATTCACATGACTACTAACAGCAAGACCTCTCCCATGTCCTCAGGAACAAACGTAACTACTCACAAAGCATTTCATGTTCATAATCAGAGGAGTATTAATATGCATAAAGGATCTGAGCATATGATCTTCCACCAAATAAACCAACTAGCATCAACTACAAGGAGTAATCAACACTACTAGCAACCTACGAGTACCAATCTCAGACTTAGAGACAAGAATTGGATACAAGAGATGAACTAGGGTTTGAGAGGAGATGGTGCTGGTGAAGATGTTGATGGAGATTGGCCCCCTCCCGATGAGAGGAGCGTTGGTGATGACAATGGTGATGATTTCCCCCTCCCGGAGGGAAGTGTCCCCGGCAGAACAGCTCCGCCAGAGCCCTAGATTGGTTCCGCCTTGTGGCGGCAGAGTCTCGTCCCGAAAGCTTTCTTATGATTTTTCTTCGGACGAAAGACTTCATATAGCAGAAGATGGGCATCAGAGGGCCACCAGGGGGCCCACGAGGCAGGGGGGCGCGCCCAGGGGATAGGGCGCGCCCCCCACCCTCGTGCCCAGGGTGTGGGTCCCCTCTGGTATTTCTTCTGCTCAATATTTTTTATTATTTCCAAAAATAACTTTCGTGGAGTTTCAGGACTTTTGGAGTTGTGCAGAATAGGTCTCTAATATTTGTTCCTTTTCCAGCCCAGAATTCCAGCTGCCTGCATTCTCCCTCTTCATGTAAACCTGGTAAAATAAGAGAGAATAGGCATAAGTATTGTGATATAATGTGTAATAACAGCCCATAATGCAATAAATATCAATATAAAAGCATGATGCAAAATGGACGTATCAGAGGGAAAATGCTGAAGTGTTGCGAGGCCCGAGGACAAAGACTTTTGACAGGCTGCACAAGAGTGGAAGGCGCTGGATTGATGAGTTGCCCGCGTTTCTTTGGTCGATCAGAACAACGCCAAATCGAGCCACCGACTAGACACCCTTTGCCTTGGTATACGGGGCAGAAGCAGTTCTCCCCACGGAACTCATATACGGGTCACCTCGATTGCTCGCTTACGACGAGCTTGAGCAAGAGCAATTGCGGCAAGATGACGCAACGCTCCTTGAGGAAGATCGTCTTCGGGCGGCTGTGAGAGCAGCATGCTACTAGCAAGCTTTGTGCCGCTACCATAGCCGCAAGGTTCATGCCCGAAGCTTTGAGGAAGGCGACCTTGTTCTTCGGCGCGTTCAGTCGGCCCAGGATTCCAACAAGTTGAAGCCGAAGTGGGAAGGCCCTTATCGGGTATCTGAGTCGCGAACTGGCGCAGTCCGCCTGGAGACCGAAGATGCTATTCCAGTGAGCAACTCCTGGAACATTGACCATCTTCGCAAGTTTTACCCATAAGGCATGGTTGCCGGGCCCCGACAACCACCTTTTGTACAAGCCTTGCCGGCAAGAAGGCATGTAACCTACAGACAAAGCCGAGCACACGGACCACGAGCATAAATAAATGAAGCGCTGGCGCCCTAAGTTTTAGCATGCATGCTAGGTTAAGTCTCTCCCTCGGTTAGGGTTGATAGTTCTTAGCGGCGACTAACCCCTAGACTAGAGCAGGAGTATGCGTCTTTCTGTCCTCTTTGGTTCGCAGGGCACGTGGACACTTCTGCTGAGCCCCTTGGGAGAAAGAGAACAAACCGGCGCTCAGGCCCCGGCAAGCCAAGACTGCTGGGGGCTGAAGACACAAGGATCTAACCACGACAAGCCAAAGTTGCCAGGGGCTACGGATTCAGATAAGTCCTTCATCCCCTGTTGTGCATTTCCGTATGGAACTAGGACAAATGAAACCTCGTTTTGCTCCGAGACCACCGTGCTCCCCCTTCTTCTTGTACCCAAGTCCCTGGGACAGAACCGGGTCGTAGACGCGGTGGCAAGGAAATAAACGAAGGGCCTAACTCTACTTCGCCCCTGCCACCATCAAAAGCGTGAGAATGGCCGGCTGAAGTCAGGGGCCGGCAAGGCCTTTTGCCGGGCGACAATGTTTATCTTAAAAATAACAAGGATTCGTTCCTTGGCATGGGCCTCGCTCACGCACAAAGAACCCGACAAGCACCCTTTTTCATTAAAAATATCCCATACAGGTACAGTTCATACGGAATTAAAAACATGAGCAAGGGGATTACAAGTCTTAAAATTAACAAGTGTCCACAGGTTTACAAACTAAAAAGAGATAAGATGCCCGTAATCCCTTTCTTGTCCCTCTCCTCAGAAAGCGGAACAAGGTGGCGGGAGGGCAAAGAGAGCGCCTAGGCAAGGTACGAGGAGCAGAAGGCACCAAGAGAACATCTTGGTGCCAGGAAAGGAGCTGGAAGACGAGGCATCAGGCCGGCAATACGCGACGAAGGCGTCGGTGCCCGCGTACTCCAACTTGACGGCCGCCACCCGCCTTCTTTGGCTTCTCCGGCCCTCCTACGCCAGCCGCCCAAGGAGACGAAGGCCCTCGGCAGGGCGCGTGGCCGAGGGAGGGGCAGCGCGGTCAGTCGGAGTCGCGGTCGGCATCCCGCCGCTCGACTCCCTCGTCGTCGTTGTCGCTGTCCTCCTCGTCACTCCCGCTCGTGGAGGAATCTTCATCGTCGAAGGAGCTCTCCACGCAGCACTTTAGGCGAGTTCCAAGATCTCCAAAGACCTTGACGGAGAGCAGGCGGCCCTCCATTAACTTGAGGTAGAGGACGAGCCCCGCCATCAGGTTCTGAACGCGAGCAAACGTCTTCCATCCGCGACGGAGGTACATGACGTGAGGAACGGGGAAGTTGACGTCGACCTGCGTGCCGCCGTTCTCGCAGCCCCTCATGTGTAGCCTGAGGGTCTGGGGCGGATCGAGCTCCATCTCCTGAGCAAATAGGGTGGGGAGGCGGAGACGATGACGCGGTGGCCGGCGCAACCTGATGAAGAACTCGCGGGGCTGGTCCCCGACGTGGCCCTCCATCGCGGGAGGCCTCGATGGCGGAGGCACGACCATTGCGCCGCCTCGTCCCACTCTTCCCCTAGCGCCACGGCGACCTCTGCCTCGCCCCCTCCACCTTCCTCTCATAGACGGCTCCGCCGCCGCGGGCTCTTGGGAAGGGGGAACGCGCTATCGAGCCGCGACCCTCGCCGCCACCGTCGAAGGGCCAGCACCCCCTCTCGACATGGCGGGTGGAAGAAAGGAGCGGAGGTGGAAGAGGATGGATGCTGAGAGAATGTGGGATGACACCCCCTCCCCCTCCTTACAAAGGGGCGGGGTCGAGGCTCGGCTGCCCCACTCAACCAATCCAGCCACCAGAGGCGCAAGGAATCAGGACCGACCTGCTGCCCCAGTCAGCGACGGCCCTGTTTCCCGCCTCCACCGCTTGCCACCTGCATGGGGGACGCGTGGCGAGCGAGCAGGATCGAGGGGACGGGTGAGGCGACCGTTCCCCACCCCGTGATCGTGGGGCGTGGGCGCCTTGAAGACCGCGACCTGAGTCCACTCAGTAAATGAGCCGGGCCTCTGCGCCTCCCTCCTTTTTTCATGGGGAAGGCGCGAGCCACCTCTTTACCACGATGTGACACATGCATGCGGGAACCGCCCCACGCATGACCCCCACGTCACACACGACTCTCCACGTCGTGCGTTCAACGCGGGTCGTGGGGAAGCGCAATGGATGAAACATTTACTACGGTAAAAATCCGCCCCACCTGCCCGCGCACCGTTCTAGGCCTGGCCCAACAATGCGTCGCGCTTATGTGTGGCCCAGACCCGGGGGCTCCTGTCGGTGTACAAAAGTAGGGGCTCTCCTTTTGACCCCTTTACTTGTGCACGGGCAGGCAGTCGAGTCAGCGCCACCGACCACAGTTAGCAAGGCAGATGAGGGAAGCCGGAGAGAAGCCGAAGCACAAGACAACCAAGGCAACGCCAAGACCAGAAACACAGGAGAGCAAGAGGGCGAGGTGGACTCCCTCGGCAAGATCCTTGCTGAGGCAGCCTCCGCAGCCTCGGCAAGAGCCTTGTCGGGGCAACTTGCCCGACGCCAGCAGAGCAAGCCACCCTTGAGCCCACGGGTTCTAACACCACCAACTATCCACGTTAGGACCAAGGCTCAGAAGGCGCCTCTGTGGTGGCATGCAGATCTTCGTCAAGATCATAAACATGTGAGATCAGATGAGGACCAGAAGACAGTGACCCTCGGCGGGATCCCAGCCGAGGAAATCCACAAGACCCCGGCAAGCGCCTTGTCAGGGACGACTGCAACGCCACGGCAAGACCCTTGTCGGGTCCCTAGCAAGACCCTTGCCGAGGGCATCAGCCAGGGCCCTTTGCGCCAGTTCGCCGCCAAGACTCCACCGCCGTCCCCAAGCAGCTGCTAGCTTAACCAGTTGGGCAGGCACCTGCGTGGCGACGGGCGGCCTCTACACCGACTCAGCAAGCACCTGCGTGGTGGCATGCGACCCTTCATGAAGGCTCCACCACCGCGCCAGCCCAGCAGCCAGCCAACGCGCGTGGCACCGCGATGCCTCATCAGCTCAGACGCGTGTCGAGGCCAGGCGAGGTGGCGACAACTGGGACGTGATTCCTTGGCGTCCCCGATAAAGCAAGGGGGGCACGTCGGCAGCGCATTAAATGCGTTTGTCCGATGGTCCCAGAGGATAGGCTTATCGACTGTAGACCTTTCGACCTCCTGTGTGCCACTGTGGCAACCCTTTTTTCCTATAAAAGGAGGCCCGAGTCGATCAGGAGAGGGATTCGGCTCTTTTGGGCAAGTTGCACCCTGTAGCTAGCTCAAGAACACATGAACACTCAAATACATCCACCAAAGCAGGACTAGGGTATTACGCATCTTCGCGGCCCGAACCTGGGTAAACGATCCGTGTGCTTCCTGTCAGACTCACTCTTTGCACAACCTCGCGCCCGCCAACCGTAGAAGGGATCCCAGTGACCCCATAGGTGTCGTTTTCACCGATACTCTCCAGGGAAATACCGACGTAGTTGCAGCTACCATCTGGGGGGCGCCTACAACACACATCAATTGTTCCAAGCCGTGAGCGCCCCCTCCACAGTTTACACCTCCGGTCGTATTCACGTAGTGCTTAGGCAAAGACCTGTGCCGATTACTTCACCATCACTGTCACCACGCCTTCATGCTGACGGAACTCTCCCTCGACACTTTGCTAGATCAAGAGTTTGAGGCACGTCATCGAGCTGAACGTGTGCAGAACTCAGAGGTGTCGTACGTTTGGTGCTTGATTGGTCGGAACGAGAAGAAGTTCGACTACATCAACCGCGTTAACAAACGCTTCTGCTTTCGGTCTATGAGGGTACGTGGACACACTCTCCCCCTCTCGTTGATATGCATCTCCTAGATAGATCTTGCGTGAGCGTAGGATTTTTTTGAAATTGCATGCTACGTTTCCCAACAGTGGCATCCGAGCCAGGTCATACTGCTTACCACCAACGTCTTATTTTGATTCGGCAGTATTGTTGGATGAAGCGGCCCAGACCAACCTTACATGACCACGTTCACGAGACCGGTTCCACCGACAGACATGCAACTTGTTTTGCATAAAGGTGGCTGGCAGGTGTCTGTTTCTCCAACTTTAGTTGAATCAAATTTGACTAAAGGCGGTCCTTGTTGAAGGTTAAAACAACAAATTTGACGAAACACCGTCGTGGTTTTGATGCGTGGGTAAGAACGGTTCTTGCTAGAAGCCCGTAGCAGCCACATAAAACTTGCAACAACAAAGTAGAGGATGTCTAACTTGTTTTTGCACGGCAAGTTGTGAAGTGATATGGTCAAGACATGATGTGATATACGTTATTGTATGAGTTGATCATGTTTTGGAAAAGTTATCGGCAACTGGTAGGAGCCTTATGGTTGTCGATTTATTGTATGGAATGCAATCACCATGTAATTGCTTTACTTTATAACTATATGTTAGCGATAGTTGTAGAAGTAATAGTTGGTGAGACGACAACAATGCTAAGATGGAGATCAAGCTGTGAAGCCGGTGACGATGGAAATCATGACGGTGCTTTGGAGATGGAGATCAAAGGAACAAGATGATTGATAACCCAAAAGTATAGGGGATCGCAAAAGTTTTCGAGGGTAGAGTATTCAACCCAAATTTATTGATTCGACACAAGGGGAGCCAAAGAATATTCTCAAGTATCAGCAGTTGAGTTGTCAATTCAACCACACCTGGATAACTTAGTATCTGCAGCAAAGTATTTAGTAGCAAAGTAGTATGGAAGTAACGGTAACCGTGGCAAAAGTAACGGTGATAGTTTTGTAGTGATTGTAGCGATGTAGCGGTAAAGTAAATAAATGAAGAACAATATGTGAAAAGCTCGTAGGCATTGGATCAGTGATGGAGAATTATGCCGGATGCGATTATTCAAGCAATAGTTATAACATAGGGTGACACAGAACTAGCTCCAATTCATCAATGTAACGTAGGCATGTATTCCGAATATAGTCATACATGCTTATGGAAAAGAACTTGCATGACATCTTTTGTCCTACCCTCCCATGGCAGTGGGGTCCTATTGGAAACTAAGGGATATTAAGGCCTCCTTTTAATAGAGTACCGGACCAAAGCATTAACAAATAGTGAATACATGAACTCCTCAAACTACGGTCATCATCGGGAGTGGTCCCGATTATTGTCACTTCGAGTTGCGGATCATAACATATAGTAGGTGACTATAGACTTGCAAGATAGGATCAAGAACTCACATATATTCATGAAAACATAATAGGTTCAGATCTGAAATCATGGCACTCGGGCCCTAGTGACAAGCATTAAGCATGGCAAAGTCCTAGCAACATAAATCTCAGAACATAGTGGATACTAGGGATCAAACCCTAACAAAACTAACTCGATTACATGATAAATCTCATCCAACCCATCACCGTCCAGCAAGCCTACGATGGAATAACTCACGCACGGCGGTGAGCATCATGAAATTGGTGATGGAGGATGGTTGATGATGATGATAGAGACGGATTCCCCTCCCCGGAGGCCCGAACGGACTCTAG
The DNA here is from genome assembly GCA_021605145.1 of Aegilops bicornis. Lineage (NCBI taxonomy): Eukaryota > Viridiplantae > Streptophyta > Magnoliopsida > Poales > Poaceae > Aegilops > Aegilops bicornis. The sequence goes on along the minus strand of CM038674.1, from coordinate 470,701,971 downwards.
ATCAGCCCTCCCGAGAGAGATTAGGGCTTGGCGGCGGCTCCATATCGTAAAACGCGATGAATCCTTCTCTCTGATTTTTCTCTCCCTGAACGTGAATATATAGAGTTGGAGTTGAGGTCGGTGGACCTCCAGGGGGCCCACGAGGCAGGGGGGCGCACCCAGGGGGGCAGGCGCGCCTCTCACCCTCGTCGACAGGGTGTGGCGCCCCTGGCCTTGATTCTTTCGCCAGTATTTTTTATTAATTCCAAAAATAATCTCCGTTGATTTTCAGGTCATTCCGAGAACTTTTATTTCTGCACAAAAATAACACCATGGCAATTCTGCTGAAAACAACGTCAATTCGGGTTAGTTCCATTCAAATCATGCAAGTTAGAGTCCAAAACAAGGGCAAAAGTGTTTGGAAAAGTAGACGCGTTGGAGACCTATCAACTCCCCCAAGCTTAAACCTTTGCTTGTCCTCAAGCAATTCAGTTGATAAACTGAAAGTGATAAAGAAAAACTTTTACAAACTCTGTTTGCTCTTGTTGTTGTAAATATGTAAAGCCAGCATTCAAGTTTTCAGCAAAGATTATGAACTAATCATATTCACAATAACATTTAGGTCTCATGTTTACTCATGTCAATGTCATAATCAACTAGCGAGCAATAATAGTAAATCTCAGATGACAACACTTTCTCAAAACAATCATGATATGATATAACAAGATGGCATCTCGCTAGCCCTTTCTAAGACGGCAAAACATAAATGCAGAGCACCTTTAAAGATCAAGGACTGACTAAACATTGTAATTCATGGTAAAAGAGATCCAGTCATACTCAATATAAATTAATAGTAATGGATGCAAATGACAGCGGTGCTCTCCGGCTGGTGATTTTTAACAAGAGGGTGATGACTCAACATAAAAGTAAATAGATAGGCCCTTCGCAGAGGGAAGCAGTGATTTGTAGAGGTGTCAGAGCTCGATTTTGAAATAGAGACGAATAATATTTTGAGCGGCATACTTTCATTGTCAGCATAACAACCGAGAGATCTCGATATCTTCCATGCTACACACATTATAGGCGGTTCCCAAACAGAATGGTAAAGTTTATACTCCCCTCCACCAACAAGCATCAATCCATGGCTTGCTCGAAACAACGAGGGCCTCCAACTAACAAGAGTCCCGGGAAGTTTTGTTTGCAATTATTTCGATTTGATTTGCATAAAGCATGGAATTTGGGCATCCCGGTGACCAGCCATTTTCTCGTGAGTGAGGAGCGGAGTCCACTCCGCTTGAGAATAACCCGCCTAGCATGGAAGATACAGACAACCCTAGTTGATACATGAGCTATTCGAGCATGCAAAACAGAATTTCATTTGAAGGTTTAGAGTTTGGCACATACAAATTTACTTGGAACGACAGGTAGATACCGCATATAGGAAGGTATAGTGGACTCATATGGAATAACTTTGGGGTTTATGGAAGTGGATACACAAGAAGTATTCCCGCTTAGTACAAGTGAAGGCTAGAAAAAGACTGGGGAGCGACCAACTAGAGAGCGACAACCGTCATGAACATGCATTAAAATTAATAAACATTGAGTGCAAGCATGAGTAGGATATAATCCACCATGAACATAAATATCGTGATGGCTAGGTTGATTTGTTTCAACTACATGTGTGAACATGTGCCAAGTCAAGTCACTTGAATCATTCAAAGGAGGATACCACCCTATCATACCACACCACAACCATTTTAATAGCATGTTGGCACGCAAGGTAAACCATTATAAACTCTTAGCTAATTAAGCATGGCATAAGCAACTATAATCTCTAATTGTCATTGCAAACATGTTTATTCATAATAGGCTGAATCAGGAATGATGAACTAATCATATTTACAAAAACAAGAGAGGTCGAGTTCATACCAGCTTCTCTCATCTCAATCAGTCCATCATATATCGTCATAATTGCCTTTCACTTGCACGACCGGACGACGTGAATAATAATAATAGTGCACGTGCATTGGACTAAGCTAGAATCTGCAGGCATCTAATACAAAAGAGAAGACAAGGTCATATGGGCTCTTGATTAAATCAACAATAATGCATATAAGAGCCACTTCAGCATTTTCATTATGGTCTTCTCCTCTCGACCCCCAAAGAAAATAAAAGAAATAAAACTATTTACACGGGAAAGCTCCCAACAGTCAAAAGAAGAACAAGAAATCTTTTTGGGTTTTCTTTTAATTATTACTACTACAAGCATGGAAAGTAAACTAGCTAGAAGCTACAACTATTTTTTTTGTTTTTCTTAAGGTTTATCATACACACAAGAAGAAAGCGAGAAAGAGAAAATAAACTATCATGGATATTACAGTGAAAAAGTATGAGCACCGACAACTAGCATGAGTGTGTGAACATGAATGTAATGTCGGTGAGAAATACGTACTCCCCCAAGCTTAGGCTTTTGGCCTAAGTTGGTCTACTACCACAGCTGGCCTGGCGGATATCCAAAGTTGTAGCTGGGGTCGTACTGTGATGCAACAACTATTGCCTCATGAGCTGCCGCTTGGAGGCGAGCTGTCTCCGTCCTCCTCTTATATTCGTTCGCCTCCTCCCTGGTTATAATAAATCTCCCTTTTGTCTGAAAGTCAAAGAAAGTAGGAGCAGGGAGAGTGTCGGATTTCGGGTTCCTGCAGAACCTTAAGGTTCGAACTCTAGGGTGCGCACGAAGATCTTTCCCCTACCGACTCGCGCTTCAATGGCTTGCAAGAAATCTAAACCGGAAAGAAGAACACACAAGGGACACGAGGTTTATATTGGTTCGGGCCACCGATGTGGTGTAATACCCTACTCCAGTGTGTGGTGTGGTGGATTGCCTCTGAGGTTGATGATGAACAATACAAGGGAAGAATAGCCTCACGAGAGGTATTCTTGAGCTGGTGCGGTGTGTTCTACTTTGTCCGGGGGTCTCTCTCTCTCTCTACCTCGTCGTCGTCTTCGTCCCCCTTTTCTCTACGGCGGCTAGCCCTATTTATAGAGGCCCTGGTCCTCTTCCCAAATAATGAGCGGGAAGGGCGCCAACATTCGGCCATTTTGAAGGGGAACATCCAGTACAAGTTATCCTGACCAAAGGTGGTCTTCGGCTGCCAAAAGCACTGGTGATGACGCCGTCTTGGGCTCCACGGTGACCTCCGTCCTGCCGCTCTGCTGGTCTTGGTCTCGTTGCACCAGAATGGTAACCTTTGCCTGATCCCTTGGCCTGTGCTTGCCCCCTTTGCACCGAAGGGGAAACAAGGACACTGCACAGGCCGGCGCCCGCCTGGTCTCGATCGTCATGGCTTGTGTCACGGGTTCCTCGCGAGGTGCCCCCGCCTTGATCTCTCCGCCTCCTCGCGAGCTTGCCTGATGAGGCTGCTCCTGAGGAAGCTTCCTGTCGTCCGCCCTGCAAGGCTTGGCCCCTTGTGAGGGTCTTGAGCTTGAGCTGATGAAGCTGGGCCGCACTGGACCCCCACTCGAGCCATGCAGCGGGGAGTCTGGGGACCCCCGTTCCTAGAACGCCTACAGTAGCCCCCGGGCCCAAGGCGCGCCCGGGCTTGGCTTAGTAGAGAAGCAAAGGGGCAAGCACGAAGCGCCGCGAGCCCCAATAGCCTGCGGCCTTGGGCGCCGCGTGGCGATTGATTGGACGTGGGCGTCTGCGCTCCCCCACGACGCCTCGGCAACCGTCCATCTAACAAAAGAGGTGCCCGGGCTAGACTTACTCGCTTTGTTCTCGTTCGCCTTGGCCCAGATCCCATTTCTCGCTCTTCTCCTTCCTGCTCCCGAAATCCTCCAGATCTGTCTCAATCCTTCCCGTCCGGCACGCTATGGCGCCGCACAAGTCCCCGGCCGAGGCTTGGTACTCGTCGACTCTGGATCCCCCGAACTTGTCGGAGAAGAACCTCGCCCTCACGCGCCTGATGATGGTGGCGCAGGGCAGCCAGGGGGCGACTGTGCTCAAGGCCGGCTCCGACCAGCCTGAGGGCAAAGGGAGCACCTTCTATCTGTTCTTTGTGAGCGCCATCATCGCCGGTCTGGTACCTCCCTTTTTCGAGTTCTTCTTTGCTGTTCTCCGCCAATACAACTTGCAAGCTCTGCATCTCCACCCCAACTCCGTTCTTCTCCTGGCGATCTTTGCTTACTATTGTGAGGCTCACGTTGGGGTAAAGCCCTTGGTGGCCTTGTTGCGTCACTATTTTTCCCTCCAGGTTTCTCGTGCCCATGTCTCCGCATGCGCGAGCTTTATCGCATACTCCAATTCCAATGCTATATCGAAGCCTGGGAAGAGGATCGAAGGCTTTCGGAGCAAGTGGGTCATGGTGGACGTCGGGCGCCTCCACCCTCGACTGGTGCTGCCTACGGGGCAGCCCAAGGCCGTTGACGTGTGGTCTCGTGCGGAGCTCGTCGACCCCCGTGCGAAGGCGGTACTGAAGAGGATGAACGTGGACCTGATGCCAGGCAACTTAGGGGCGGCGAAGTTGACCGGGGCTACACTCCTGAGGGAGTTCTTGGGGCACCGGGTGGCTCCGCTCCAGGAGCACTCGCTCCCATTGTGGAGGCTTGGGGAAGCGGACGCCGCTCTGCGCCTAAGCTCTGAGGCCCTGACCGACGAGGATTTGGTCGCGGCCCTCCACTCCTTGGTTGGGGGAGACGTGGCAAGCCCGGTGGGCGCCCCCGTCCCCCTGTTCCTTCGCGACGACTGGGAGCAGGTGGTGAACACCATGCCCACCTTCAATGGTGAGGGGCTGGTGCCTGCAGAAGCTCCCGGGGATCTAGAGGCGATGGCGATGGTGGACGTGTCCTCCGGCAGCTCCAGCGGGAGTGAAGGGGAAGAAGAGGCGGAGGAGGAAGAGTCTCACTCTGAGGCGACTAGCGAGGAGTCGGGGGAGTCCTTCCCTCGGCGCAGGTCCCGGGCCCTCCGCTCCATGCCGGACGACGACGAGGCCGACGCCAGGCGAGGAGGGGAGGACTCTCCCTTGATCACAAGGAAGGGCAGGTCAGGGCTGGTTCTCCCAGGGTCTGCTCTGGTCCCCGGGCGGTCTGAGGCCAGCCCCAGCCGTCCTGACGTGCCTTCTGCTTCCGGGCCTCTCAAGGATGACCCCAACTGCAGGCTCTCGGGCTTCAAGTTCGGCCGGAAGCTGCTTGAGTCCGTGAACGACGACCAGTTAGTGCTCGATTCGTGCTTTGCTTGGTTTCTGCCGCCGAGGCTTGACGTCTGCATTCTTTTGCCAGGCCGGCACCTGCAGCAAAGAGGTTGAGAGGGGCTTCTGCGGCCCTGCTTGGGGCGAGTCCATCTGCTGGGGCGGCACCTTCATCCGCTGGGGAAGGTGAAGGCGAGGCTCGCGCCTCCCCTGCTCGATCGTCTTCACGAGGCCAACTGGGACGCTTCGGCGAGGAGTCAGCCCCCGTGGCCTCACTGACCCTGGAGGCGGCTGCGCTCGATGCTGCAGCCGGGGTAGCCAAGGCCCAGGGGGTTCCTTCCTGCCAAGCTGTGATCACGCTGCCGTCCTCTCCGCCCACTCCACTGGTTCCCTTCTCTTCTGATCCCTCTGCCGCCGTCCTGGACCAGGTTGGAAATGAACTGAGCCAGCTGCGGGAGGATCTTCTAAGCGGGGACCCTCACCTAGTGGCCGGGCACCTGGAGCTGGCTTCTGGCTGGGCCCGTTCTGCCGCCTCCGTCCGAGCAGCGCTGAGCCAGGCCATGTCGGCCTCTGGGGAGAAATAGGCCGCTAGCCAAGCCAAGGCCGCTCGCGACGCTGCCCTGGGCGATGCCGCGGCTGCCCAGGGCCGCTGCAAGGCACTGGAGGTCGAGCTGCAAGGCCTGCGCGCCGAGCTCGCCAAGGAGGTCCGCGGCCGCCAGGAGAAGGAGAAGGAGATGAAGGCTCGGGAGGCTGCCATCAAGGACCGGGACGCCAAGCTTGATGACCGCCGCAGCCGGTTGGAGACGCTGGAGCGGTCGCTGAAGGCGGAGAGGACCAAGCTAGACGCCAAGGCGAAGGTCCTGGCCGAGGATCGGGTGGCCTTCGCGCAGCTGGAGAAGAAAGCTCGCGCCGCGCTGAAGACGCTTTACGAGGGCGGCTTGGAGGAGCCGTTGGCTGGTGCGGAGGACGGCCCCGCCGAGCTGCTTCCCTTCCTGGTCCGTGCGCTTGAAGATGTCGCAGACGGCCTCGGCCCCATGGCCGAGGCCGAGGCGCATGCCCTGTCTTCTGCAACGCTGACATATGTCCTCATCCACGTCTACCTGCGCGACCCCAACGTTGACTTTGACAGCCTGCTGGAACCCGTGAGTGGCGACCTTGCCGCCGCTGCCGCTGAGGCCGTGAAAGGCCGAGCCGAGGCTTTGCTGGGGAGGTTTCGCGCCTTCAGCACCTTGCCGGGGCGCGGCGCTGCCGCTGAGGCCGTGAAAGGCCGAGCCGAGGCTTTGCTGGGGAGGTTTCGCGCCTTCAGCACCTTGCCGGGGCGCGGTGCCGCCAGCTCCGCGGCCTCAGGAGGCGGAGTCGCCCAGCGTGACTCCACCACAGGCGGCGGCGCCACTGGAGAGTGATCCCTTCGCGGCTTCTGTCCTGTTTTTATTCCTGCAACATGCACCATGCCTCGCGGAGGCGTTTAAACTTGTGTTTGGCATCATGAAACAATCTATGGCTTGTAATATTTGCTTTGAATTCCCTGGGATTTGCATTTTCCCTCCTATTTACTTGCGCTCTACGTCGGCAGGGCCCGGCCCCGCGCATACCTCAACCGCCGTTAGCCCCGACCGGAAACCAGGACGGGACAAAGGAGTGAGGGGCTACGTGGCAAGTTAGGCTCCTGAGTCGTGATGCTCAGGAGTCCCCCTTGACGCGCAAGCAACAAGTAGGACATGGGGGCAAAGGAGTGGATTTGTCGTTCTGCGTCGGCAGGGCCCGGCCCCGCGCATACCTCAACCACCGTTAGCCCCGACCGGAAACCAGGATGGGACTAAGGAGTGAGGGGCTACGTGGCAAGTTAGGCTCCTGAGTCGTGATGCTCAGGAGTCCCCCTTGACGTTCAAATGAGTTTTCATACCTTGGCTCCGCTCAGGGAGGGGCGCGCGACGACCAGGTCCGAGGGACCTGGCTGGGTGGCGTGCGGTCGGGCATGGCCCGGGTGTAGCCCCCGTGTCCAGCCCCCTCGCGCGGCACTCCCGAGGGTAGGCGTTGCGATGGTGCCGGACACTGAGCTCCGGGCTCCCTGAGGTTGGTACGGCCGTGGGCCGCCCTTAGTTGTTTATCACCAGCGCGGAGCATAGCGCTTCCGTATGTGTACGGGCATAGCCGCTCCTCAGCAGATGTCGTCGGCCAACATGAGCATGGTGCTTCCAGTGCGTGGGAGGGGCACCCCTGCGGGAGGAGCCCCCGGGGCGTGTACAGCCCTGCCCTGACTTGTGGCCGGCACGGTAGGGCTAGGAGAGGTGTATCTGGGCACTCGTGAGCCAGCGCGGGACTCACGAGGCCCTACCTCGAGGCAGGTTGCGCCTGGCTCTGGGACTTTATCAATGGTGTGTTCCTGCAGGGTGGTTAGAATGCAAATTCTCTACGTCCTCAGGTCCCAGCCCTCGAGCGAGCTCAGCCGCCGCTGGTATGACAGGTCGTGATGCCGTGGGTCAAGGCCAGGGGGTGAGGGCTGGAGAGCCAGTAGGAGCCCATGAGTCGCGATGCTCAGGTGCCCCCCTTTTAACGTGCAAGCGCTTTGCATGAGAGCGGAGAAGTCCGCGATAAGCAGCAGATGACGATCATGGGAACCAGATTAAGCGTGGAGGAGCAAATTCATTTCATGTAGATGCGGGAAAAGCAAACGCCGTTGTTCCAGGCCCGAGCAGCTTGGGGATGATGCAGCCCGGGGGGCGCCCCCAACAAGGTAGGTAAAGAGCATAAGCAAAACGGATACATGCCGCAGGGACGGACCCACGCGACCTGGGAATAACGCGGCCCTGTGGGCACTCCCAGCTAAAAATGGAACTTTGAAAGATGTCACCTGATGCCGTTGGAGATGAAGTGATGCCGAAGAAGCGGGCGACGTGCGGTGAAGACGTCGACCCTCACGAGCCCCCAGGCCGAGGAGCCCCGGGAGGCTCCGGGGGCACTGGTGGGTCTCCGAGGGCCATCCCCATCTCCGCCAGGACCGAACAATGCCTCACCTCCTGAGCCTCCAGAATGCGCCTCAACAGGCACTGATGAGCGACGACCGCGTTCGGCAGGCCGAAAGGCATGCGAATGTAGCTGTGAGGTGGACCCTTGCAGTGCCCCACGCGCGAAGGCCAGAGGCGCTCCTGAGACGCGGCTCGGTTGAGCTCTGGCACGTCGATGCAGACGCATAGCCCACCATCCTCGCCTGGATGTGGGGCTACGGCGGGCAAGCGGCAGCTGCCGTGCATGACTCTCGACTCCTGTAGCTCCTGGGTGTTTCTTGCGATGAACTCCTGAGGGTTTGGTCCTCCTTGCCTCGTCCCTTCCTGAGGGAAACGTGCCTGGAAGCACCCCACCAAGTGGTGCCCGAGCGCCTCCCTCGTGACCTTGGCAAGGTCAGTAGCTCTCCAAGAAAGAGCCCCCGAGCCCTGCCTGTGGGGGGCGTCGGGCGCGCCTTCCTATGTGACAGAGGGTGGCGCTCCCTGAACGGGCGCAAATCCTGACGCAACGCCTCCGGAGGCGCCTGCCTCCTTACGGCTTGGGCCAGGCGAATCCTTCTTCTTCTTAGGGGTCGCCTCGGGAAGTCTTCCGCTCCTGTGATCTGGGTCTTCGATCGCTGCGGCTTGGAAGGCACACTCAAGTGAACACACTGCGTCCCTTTCCTCGCAGGGTACTGTGATGACTCCACCGCTTCCTGGCATCTTGAGGACATTGTAGCCATGGTGAGTCACTGCCATGAACTTGGCCAGGGCTGGGTACCCGAGGATGGCGTTGTATGGCAGGTGAATGTGGGCGACGTCGAAGTCGATGAGCTCGGTGCGGTAGTTGTTGCGCTGCCCGAAGGTGACTGGAAGGCGAACCTGCCCTATCGGAACAGTGGAACCATCAGTGACTCCTGAGAAAGGCTTGGTTGGCTGAAGCTGATCATACGACACTTGGAGATTGTCGAACGTCTCGACGGACAGGACGTTGAGTCCTGCTCCGCCATTGATGAGGGTCCTGGTGACCTGCACATTGCTGATGACTGGGGAGCAAAGCATCGGGAGGACTCCGGCCGTTGCTGCGCACTTGAGCTGCTCCGCTGAGCTGAACATGATAGCGCACACAGACCACCTGAGAGGGCGCGTGGCCTCAAGCTTGGGGAGGACAGCATTCACCTCGCGAGCAAACTGCTTGAAGATGCGCTGCGAGGCTGGGGCTTGGGCGCCACCCAAGATGCAAGCGATTGCGCGCGGTTCCTGGAAGCCCCCAGCACCCTCGTCTTGGTGTTGGTCTTCGTTCCTTCTTGGTGGTGGCAGTAAAGGAGGGAGGCATGTGTTGCCGTGCGGGCGATCCTCACGAGGCTGATCCCTCCAGCCTCCCTCTCAAGGCTGGTCCTGCCAACGGTCCTCGCGAGGTCGGTCACGCCACCCTTGGCGAGGGCTACGGTCTTCCCATCGTCCTCCACCTCTTCCTCCTCCTCGGCCATAGCCCCTGTCGTTGCGCTCGGGGCGTCGGCCGATACGCCCATCTCGCACGGCCCTGAGCTCTTGGCATTCGTTGGTGTTGTGGGTGTGGAGGTCGTGGTACACGCAGTATCGGCTGCCCTTGGATGACTCAGGCTGATCCCTGCCTCGCTTGGTGTCTGGTTCCGCTGCGAGCACGGCAGCTCCCTTACGCTTCACGTCCTTGGCCTTGGGCTTTTTCTCTTCTGGGTCGGCAGCCGGGAGCTCGAGGAGGGAGAGGCGCCCTTCCTCAGCCTTCGCGCACTTGGTCGCCAGGTTGAATAGCTCCAGGGATGTGCACATGTCTTCATGGATCGCTAGCTCCTCCTTCATCTTGATGTCGCGCACGCCGTCGGAGAAGGAAGAGATAATGGCTTCCTCAGTCACCCTAGGGATCTTGAGGCGAGCGTTGTTGAAGCGCTGGATGTATTTCTGCAGGGTTTCCCCTGGCTGTTGCTTGATGCGGCGTAGGTCGCTCATGGCCGGGGGCCGGTCGCGAGTGCCCTGGAAGTTGGCGATGAAGCGAAAAGCATCTCGGCCCCAGGAGGAGATTGTGCCAGGAGCCAGGTTCAGGAGCCAGGTGCGTGCGCCGTCCTTGAGCGCCATGGGAAACCAGTTCGCCATGAGCTTTTCGTCTCCGTTGGCGGCTTCGATGCCTAGCTCGTAGAGCTGTAGGAATTCTGCGGGGTCCGCCGTGCCATCGTAGCTCGGGGGCAGATCAGGCTTGAACTTGCCTGGCCATGTGACACCGCGTAGCTCGGGGGTGAAGGCGCGGCAGCCTGCTGTGGCCACCGGCACCCTTTGCTGGTGCTGGGCTTTCTCCTAGGGATTACCGCGCGCCGCCGCTTGGAGCAGTGCGGGGTCTTGGCGTGGAGGCGCGGGGACGCGATCTTGGCATGCCGGTGTCGGGAGCGCGCGAGCACCTACTTGGGGACGAGGGATCTCTTGGCAGCTCCTTTCTTGCTGCGCAGGTGCCGGACGTGGAGGGTCTCGTCCTGGGGCTGCGCGCCTTGGAGCCAGGGCGCCTTCTTGGGGAGGAGGTGGTGGAGGCGCCTCCTGATCCTCGCCCCCTGCGCGGAATGGAGGGCGAGGCAGCGAGAGGGACGGCAAGGAGAGCCCCCTGCGGCGCTGACGAGCTCGGTGATGCGGGCGAGTCAGTCCTCATATAGGTCGTCGACAGGGCGGTAGTGCAGGAGCTCTCTTGCCATGAGCAGCGCGGCGTGCGCGTCCGTGGGGGCACGACGGGCGTGGGACAACGAACCGGCTGGAGTCAGTGACGGTGTGGCTGTGCGGCCTTCCCGCCGCACCGAAGGATGCAGGGACGAGGCCTGCTGCTCGTTCCCCGCCGGGACGATGGAGGTGTTGGCGGCAGGTGACGGGGAACGACGAGGGCGTCCGCCGACGGGCGCCCGACGCGGGTGGCGAGAGCCGCCCGGCGTTCGGCGCGAGCCCGACGAGCGTCAGCCATGGGTGCAACAGAAGATCACACGGAACAGCGGAAGAAAGATTCCGGCGCACCCCTACCTGGCGCGCCAAATGTCGGATTTCGGGTTCCAGCAGACCCTTAAGGTTCGAACTCTGGGGTGCGCACGAAGATCTTTCCCCTACCGACTCGCGCTTCAATGGCTCGCAAGAAATCTAAACCGGAAAGAAGAAAACACAAGGGACACGAGGTTTATACTGGTTCGGGCCACCGATGTGGTGTAATACCCTACTCCAGTGTGTGGTGTGGTGGATTGCCTCTGAGGCTGATGATGAACAATACAAGGGAAGAACGGCCTCGCGAGAGGTGTTCTTGAGCTGGTGCGGTGTGTTCTACTTTGTCCGGGGGTCTCTCTCTCTCTACCTCGCCGTCGTCTTCGTCCCCCTTTTCTCTACGGCGGCTAGCCCTATTTATAGAGGCCCTGGTCCTCTTCCCAAATAATGAGCGGGAAGGGCGCCAACATTCGGCCATTTTGAAGGGGAACATCCAGTACAAGTTATCCTGCCAAAGGTGGACTTCGGCTGGCAAAAGCACTGGTGATGACGCCGTCTTGGGCTCCACGGTGAGCTCCGTCGTTCCGCTCTGCTGGTCTTGGTCTCGTTGCACTGGAATGGTAACCTTTGCCTGATGCCTTGGCCTGTGCTTGCCCCCTTTGCACCGAAGGGGAAACAAGGACACTGCGCAGGTCGGCGCCCGCCTGGTCTCGATCGTCATGGCTTGCGTCACGGGCTCCTCGCGAGGTGCCCCCGCCTTGATCTCTCCGCCTCCTCGCGAGCTTGCCTGATGAGGCTGCTCCTGAGGAAGCTTCCTGTCGTCCGCCCCGCAAGGCTTGGCCCCTTGCGAGGGTCTTGAGCTTGAGCTGATGAAGCTGGGCCGCACTGGGCCCCCACTCGAGCCACGCAGCGGGCCGCAGGCAGGCAAGTCTGGGGACCCCCGTTCCCAGAACGCCGACAGAGAGCAACATGGAAAATGCGGCGCCTGTCAAACATTAGTCGGTATTGGAGAGGTTGTTCATTCCTCTCAATAAACTGATGGCGAACCATAGCCTCATATCCTAGATAAGTGGGAGGCAATTCCATATCACTTTCATGTATGGGTATCTCAAGAAAATTAGCCACACGGGTTGCATAAATTCCCCCAAAAAAGTCTCCACTTAAAGCATTATTATGCAACCTCCATTTAACAATGGCCCCCAAGTTGTTGTGTTTATCTCCTAAAACAGCACTTCTGAGAACACTAAGATCAGGGACACACATGTGACATGCTTCATCCTTACCATTTATGCACCTACCTATGAAGAGAGCAAAATAATATATAGCAGGAAAATGAATGCTCCCTATGATAGATTGTGTTACATCTCTAGATTCCCCCACAGTAATACTAGCAAGAAAATCTCTAAACTCATATTTGCGAGGTTCACTAACACTACCCCATTGTGGAAGTTTGCAAGCAGTACTAAAATCCTCTAAGTCCATAGTGTAAGATTGGCCATAGATATCAAATAGGACAGTGTGAGAATTACGTGAAGATGAAAATTTGAACCTTCTCACAAAGGAATCAGTTAGGTGATAGTATTGAGGGCACTTATCTAGCATGAAGCCCTCGAGATCAGCATTACGCACGTATGCGTCAAATTCCTCCTTAATTCCTGCTCGGACCATGAAATCGTCTGACGGCCATTCACAAGGCCGCACTTGAGCTTCTCTTGGTGGTTCATCATCCGCATCGCGTATTGCGGGCCTGGGTCCTTGCTTCCTTGAAGAACCACCTTGATACATTTTTCTAAACATATTCCTTCTCTGAAAAATTTCTGAAATTTTAGTAACTTAAAAATAAAAGTGAACCAAACTCAACAAAATTGATAGCAACTACTCCCACAAGTGCCTAGAGACTATATCATGCCTTAGAACTACTTGGGACCATATAAATTTGACATGCAAGCTCAAGAATAGGGTCACCTAGGCAACAAAAATTTGCAAGGAATAAAGCACTAGAACAAAAACTAATTGGACCATTGGAGGAGTCACATACCGAAGAACAATCCCCCAAAGCAGTTTTGTGAGTGGAGCTTTGAGCTAGGAGATCGAAAATCACAACAAAATGAGCTAGGACTCGTGCTTGAGCTGGTTGGTGATTTTTTTGGGAGGAAGAAGGAGTGTGTGGTGGCTGGAATAAGTGGAGGGGAGCCACCATGGGCTGACGAGGCAGGGGGGCGCGCCCAGGGGGTGGGCGTGCCCTGGACCCTCGTGGCCAGGTGCTTGCTCCCCCTGATGTGTTCTCAGTGCCTGATATTCTCAAATATTCCAGAAAAAATCATATCTGATTTTTGGGGAATCTGGCGAACTTTTATTTTCGGGTTATTTTTATTGCACGGATAATTCAGAAAACAGACAGAAAATACTATTTTTTCTTTATTTAATCTAAATAACAGAAAGTAAAAGGATGGTACAGAAGGTTGTGCTTTCTAACTTCATCCATCTCATGCTCATCAAAAGGAATCTACTAACAAGGTTGATCAAGTCTTGTTAACAAACTCATTCCGAACAACGTGGAACCGGAGAAATTTCGAATAACACTATGTTAACTCAACAGGGATATGTACATCCCCAACAATAAGAATATCATATCTCCTTTTGATAGTAGGAATAGTAAATTCATAACCTCCAATAATAATCGATGGAATTTTTCCAGTAGAATTGATACTATGGACTTGAGGTTGTTTCCTCGGAAAGTTTACCGTATGCTCAATACCATTAACATGAAAAGTGACATTGCCTTTATTGCAATCAATAACTGTCCCTGCAGTATTCAAAAAGGGTCTTCCAAGAATAATAGACATACTATCGTCGTCGGGAATATCAATAATAACAAAGTCCGTTAAAATAGTAACGTTTGCAACTACAACATGCACATCCTCACAAATGTCGACAGGTATAGCATTTGATTTATCGGCCATTTGCAAAGATATTTCAATAGGTGTCAACTTATTCAAATCAAGTCTACGATATAAAGAGAGAGGCATAACACTAACACCGGCTCCAAGATCACATAAAGCAGTTCTAACATAGTTTCTTTTAATGGAGCATGGTATAGTTGGTACTCTTGGATCTCCAAGTTTCTTAGGTATTCCACCCTTAAAAGTATAATTAGCAAGCATGATGGAATATTCCGCTTCCGGTACCTTTCTCTTATTAGTAACAATATCTTTCATATACTTAGTATAAGGATTCATTTTAAGCATATAAGTCAAACGCATACGCAAGAAGATTGGTCTAATCATTTCAGCAAAGCGCTCAAAATCCTCATCATCCTTTTTCTTGGATGGTTTGGGAGGAAAAGGCATGGGTTTATGAACCCATGGTTCTCTTTCTTTACCGTGCTTCCTAGCGACGAAGTCTCTCTTATCATAACGTTGATTCTTTGATTGTGGGTTATCAAGATCAGCAGGTTCAATCTCTACATCATTGTTATTGCTAGGCTGAGCATCATCATGAACATCATCATTAACATTATCACTGGGTTCATGTTCATTACCAGATTATGTTTCAAAGATCGTAAATAGAAATATCATTGGGATTCTCAGGTGTGTCTACAACAGGTTCGCTAGAAGCATGCAAAGTCCTATCATTTTTATTTTTCTTCTTCTTAGAAGGACTAGGTGCATCAACATTATTTCTTTGAGAATCCTGCTGAATTCTCTTAGGGTGGCCCTCAGGATACAAAGTTTCCTGAGTCACTTTACCTCCTCTAGTTGCAACTCTAACAGCAAAGTTATTATTCTTACTATTCAATTCATTGAGAAAATCATTCTGAGCTTTAAGTACTTGTTCTACTTGAGTGGTAACCATAGAAGCATGTTTACTAATGAGTTTAAGTTCACCCTTAACTCTAGACATATAATCACCCAAGTGTTCAATCATATAAGCATTGCATTTCAGTTGTCTACCAAAATAAGCATTAAAATCTTCTTGCTTAACCATAAAGTTACCAAACTCATCCAAACATTGGCTAGCAAACTTAGCAGGAGGGATTCCAGCTTTATCATATCTATAGAGAGAGTTTACCTTTACTACCTATGTCGGGTTATCAAGACCATGTATTTCTTCAACAGGTGGCAAATTAAGACCATGTATTTCTTCAATAGGAGGTAAATTCTTAACATCTTCAGTTTTAATACCTTTTTCTTTCATAGATTTCTTTGCCTCTTGCATATCTTCAGGACTGAGAAATACAATACCCCTTTTTTCGGAGTTGGCTTAGGAGTTGGTTCAGGAAGTGTCCAATTATGTTCATTAGTCAACATATTATTCAATAGAATTTCAGCTTGATCAACTGTTCTTTCCCTGAAAACACAACCAGCACAACTATCCAGGTGGTCTCTGGAAGCATCGGTTAGTCCATTATAAAAGATATCAAGTATTTAATTTTTCTTGAGAGGATGAACAGGCAAAGCATTAAGTAATTGGAGAAGCCTCCCCCAAGATTGTGGGAGACTCTCTTCTTGAATTTGCACAAAATTATATATTTCCCTTAAAGCAGCTTGTTTCTTATGAGCGGGGAAATATTTAGCAGAGAAGTAATAAATCATATCCTGGGGACTACGCACACAACCAGGATCAAGAGAATTAAACCATATTTTAGCATCACCCTTTAAGGAGAATGGAAATAATTTAAGGATATAGTAGTAGCGAGTTTTCTCATCATTAGTGAACAGGGTGGCTATATCATTTAATTTAGTAAGATGTGCCACAACAGTTTCAGATTCATAGCCATAAAAAGGATCAAATTCAACCAAAGCAATTATCTCAGGATCAATAGAGAAATCATAATCCTTATCAGTAACAAAGATAGGTGAAGTAGCATAAGCAGGATCATATTTCATTCTAGCATTCAGAGATTTTTCTTTCAGCTTAGCTAATAATTTCTTAAGATCACTTCTATCATTGCAAGCAAGAAAGTCTCTGGCAGTTTCTTCATCCATAACATAACACTCAAGCACAATAGGTAATTCATATCTAGGGGGAGAATCTTATCACTTTCATCAATATTATCAGTTTCAATAATTTCATTCTCTCTAGCCCTAGCAAGTTGTTCATCAAGAAATTCACCTAGTGGCACAGTAGTATCAAGCATAGAAGTAGTTTCATCATAAGTATCATGCATAGTAGAAGTGGCATCATCAATAACATGCGACATATCATAATAATAGCATAAGCAGGTTTAGGTGTCACAAGCTTACTCAAAACAGAAGGTGAATCAAGTGCAGAGCTAGATGGCAGTTCCTTACCTCCCCTCGTAGTTGAGGGATAAATTTTGGTTTTCTCATCTTTCAATTTCCTCATAGTGACTAGCAGATATAAATCCCAAGTGCCTCAAAGAATAGAGCTAGGCTCCCCGACAACGGCGCTAGAAAATAGTCTTGATAACCCACAAGTATAGGGGATACATAGCAGTTTTCGAGGGTAGAGTATTCAACCCAAATTTATTGATTCGACACAAGGGGAGGCAAAGAATATTCTCAAGTATTAGCAGTTGAGTTGTCAATTCAACCACACCTAGATAACTTAGTACATGCATCAAAGTATTTAGTAGCAAAGTAGTTGGAAGTAAGGGTAACGGTGGCAAAAGTAACGGTGATAGTTTTGTAGTGATTGTAACAGTGGCAACGGGAAAGTAAATAAACGAAGAACAATATGTGAAAAGCTCGTAGGCATTGGATCGGTGATGGAGAATTATGCCGGATGCGATTATTGATGCAACAGATTATAACATAGGGTGACACGGAACTAGCTCCAATTCATCAATATAATGTCGGCATGTATTTCGAATATAGTCATACGTGCTTATGGAAAAGAACTTGCATGGCATCTTTTGTCCTACCCTCCCGTGGCAGCGGGGTCCTATTGGAAACTAAGGGATATTAAGGCCTCCTTTTAATAGAGTACCGGAGCAAAGCATTAACACATAGTGAATACATGAACTCCTCAAACTACGGTCATCACCGGGAGTGGT
This sequence comes from Aegilops bicornis, assembly GCA_021605145.1. NCBI lineage: Eukaryota > Viridiplantae > Streptophyta > Magnoliopsida > Poales > Poaceae > Aegilops > Aegilops bicornis. The sequence continues at coordinate 470,684,827 of CM038674.1, read as the reverse complement.
CTCGATTATTGTCACTTTGGGGTTGCGGATCATAACACATAGTAGGTGACTATAGACTTGCAAGATAGGATCAAGAACTCACATATATTCATGAAAACATAATAGGTTCAGATCTGAAATCATGGCACTCGGGCCCTAGTGACAAGCATTAAGCATGGCAAAGTCATAGCAACATCAATATCAGAAGATAGTGGATACTAGGGACCAAACCCTAACAAAGCTAACTCGATTACATGATACATCTCATCCAACCCATCACCGTCCAGCAAGCCTGCGATGGAATTACTCATGCACGGCGGTGAGCATCATGAAATTGGTGATGGAGGATGGTTGATGATGATGATAGCGATGGATTCCCCTCTCCGGAGCCCCGAATGGACTCCATATCAGCCCTCCCGAGAGAGATTAGGGCTTGGCGGCGGCTCCGTATCATAAAACGTGATGAATCCTTCTCTCTGATTTCCCCCCGAACGTGAATATATAGAGTTGGAGTTGAGATCGGTGGAGCTCCAGGGGGCCCACGAGGCAGGGGGCGCGCCCAGGGGGCAGGCGCGCCTCCCACCCTCGTGGACAGGGTGTTGGCCCCTGGCCTTGATTCTTTCGCCTGTATTTTTTATTAATTCCAAAAATAATCTCCGTTGATTTTCAGGTCATCCCGAGAACTTTTATTTCCGCACAAAAATAACACCATGGCAATTCTGCTGAAAATAGCGTCAGTCCGGGTTAGTTCCATTCAAATCATGCAAGTTAGAGTCCAAAACAAGGGAAAAAGTGTTTGGAAAAGTAGATACGTTGGAGACGTATCAATGATGATGGCCATATCATGTCACATATTTTGATTGCATGTGATGTTTATCTTTTATGCATCTTATTTTGCTTACACTGGTGCGTGTCGGTCCTAAACAAACTGTTTAAACCCCTTTCTGCGACGGCATTTGGAAACGTCGCCAAGTGAGTGTGTGCGATAGGGTGTCCTTCCCACACGACCCAGAAATCGTCGGGGATAGGCCCTCCTGGGACCCAGGCTGGGGGCGTGTGTGATCGGGCGAGGCATCGAAACCCAATCATTTCTGTAGGTATGTACATCCCACGCGATGAATCCCAGAAATTTCCATAGGTATGTACATCCCACACGGTGAATCCCAGAAAAACATTTCAGTTTGTATGTATATTACACACAGTCAATCCAAGGAATACATTTCCATTCTTATGTACATCGCACACAGTCAATCCAGGGAAAATGTTTCCGTTCGGATGTACATCCCACACGGTTTTATGTATACGCTCGTGTGTGAAGGTGTAACTATCACACACGCTCTGCCTTGGTTAATTGTTTGCTTTCATTAACTACATCACACACGATTTGATGTAGAAAACTCTGTGGCATTGGGTTATCCATCGCAAGCGCTTTTACTGCTAGAACCGTTTGCAAAGGTCCATGACCATCTGTTCTATTTTTATTTGTTCCTGTAATTTATTATTCTAATTGGAAATTTTGAAATACAAAATGTGCAATTCAAATTCTCAGCATAATGGTTCAACAACGAATCCATAAATAAAATTGCTAGTACAATATGTTCAGTAATTACATGATTAGGCAGCAATTAACTATGATGAACCGTAGTATTTAAAGGCAGTAAAGGTGAAGAGACAAGTGTAAATCATTTTGACTGCCGACGGTGTTGAAGAAGCGGAATGCCCATAATGTGCCTTCCTGCATGCCATAGGCACGAATCACTTTTGTCCAACCCCTTGTGACGATCACCCGCCCATCCTTCACCTCCTTCAGGAAGACTTCTAGAGCATTATCATGGTAGCATGAATTATATACTTTAACTTTAGTTGCCTCCACTCGGCCGGTCATGTAGTTTTCAAGGTAATCATCAGTAAATAGCTTCAGAAACCACTGAAAAGAGAAAAATATCAGATACTGAGGTCTAATAGAGTAACTTGTTGTGGGCAAGGGGAAAAGGCAACACATTACTTACCATCCTAAAGTTCACTGTTGTCTTTGACAAAGTGTAAATAAAGAGCTTAATTCCAATCACCCGTTTCTTTCGCCTAACAATCTTTCTTAATTTCCTCACTTGACGCTTGTTCATGAATATCTCAATTCCCCATACGCAAAAGGGATCGAAGCGTGGATCAGTACCCCTCATATATGTACCTACAAGCAACCAGTAAATGTTAGAAGCTAAACCGAGATTGCACAAATGATGTAAAATACAACTACCTATGTTCCTAAGTACAAGTTTTTTTGAGATTTCAACATGAACTACATGCGGATGTATATAGAATTATAGATATACTTTAGATTAGAATTTAGATTCACTAATTTTGCTCCTTATGTAGTCTATATTGGAATCTCTAAAAATACTTATATTTAGGTATAGATGGTGTATAAGACATGGGATGCAGCTAACCTCGACGGCAAACAACAGCATCGCCCATTGTAGCCCTGTGTAAGTACATGGAAAGCCAATGTTAACTACAACAGGGTTAACATCCACAAAAATAAGCAAATGGTAATAAAACGGCAACATCTGTAGTGATATCTTCATTTCGAAAGAGTAGCACGGTAGCAAAGGGACGGATTTAAAAATGGATACAACTGTTAATTGCAACAGGCTTAACAACATCCCAATTCATGTTTTGTAAGTTTGTAGCCAGTGAAATACAACTCTTTAAAAATGGATACAATTGTTAATTGCAACATGCTTAATGGCCATTGAAACCGGTACTGATAAAAATGCAATTGGCAGAGTTAAACATCACAGGGCAGGTGTTGCCAGAGCCGATAATGGCCCAATTGTCGATAAAAAGGTAGGGAAAATAGCTCAAACGTGTTAGGCATGTTTACTACAACATGTTTAATACATCGACAGTGCAAAACATAGCCATTAATTGCAACTGGTACTGGTAAGATTGATCTGGTGGGTACATACTTGGTAAGTCCTGAGAGGTAGTTGCTGGGGCACTTCATCTTGGCCAGAGCCCGCCTAAAGTCGGGCAAGGCAGAGGCGAGCTGTTCCTCCGGTCGAAGCGTGGATCAAGCTACAGCGACATGTGTACCTACAGGCAACCAAGAATGGTAGAAGTTAAACTGCATTGCACAAATGATGTGAAATCTTGTAAGACATGGGATGCAGCTAACCTTGACTAAGCAAACAACAACATCGGCCGTTATGACCCTGCGTAAGTGCATGGACAAGCATGTTAAGTACAACAGGGTTAGCATCCACCAAAAATAGCAAATGGCATAGTTAAACATCACAAGTCATGTTTTGTAAGTTTGTAGCCATTGAAATGCAACTGTTTAAAAATGGATTCAACTGTTAATTGCAACAGGCTTAATAGACATTGAAAACGGTACTGATAAAAATGCAATTGGCATAGTTAAACATCACAAGGCAGGTGCTGCCAGAGCAGAGAATGGCCTAGATGTCTATAAAAAGGTAGGGATAGTAGCAAAAACGTGTTAGGCATGTTTACTGGAACATGCTTAATACATCTATCGTACAGAACATAGCCATTAATTGCAACTAGTATTGGTAAGATTGAACTGGTGAGTACATACTTGGTAAGTCCTAAGAGGTAGTTTCTGGGGCACTTCATCTTGGCCAGAGCTCGCCCAAAGTCAGCGACGGCGAGGCTAGCTGTTCCTCCGGTCGAAGCATGGATCGCCAGCGACATGTGTACCTACAGGCAACCAGTAAATGGGTAGAAGTTAAACTGCAATTGCACAAATTATGTGAAATACTGTAAGACATGGGATGCAGCTCACCTCGACGGAAAACAAAATCATCGGCCTTTATGACCCTGCGTAAGTACATGGACATGCATGTTAAGTGCAACAGGGTTAGCATCCACTAAAAATAGCAAATGGGCAGCATCTCTAGTGATATCCCGAGTCATGTATTGTAAGTTTGTTGCTGGTATTGGTGAAATTGAGCTGGACACGGTAATATTTGAACATCACAAAGTGTGTAGTACTGAAATAAACAAGGCACGAACATGCTTAATACATCAATCGTACAAATCATAGTCGTTGCAAGTGGTATTGGTAAGATTTAGCTGGTCAGATCTTACCTGTTAAGTCCTGGGGGGTGTAGCGACCCGACCTCAAACGGTCAAGTCTCTGTGCATAAGTGTCATCCCTGGATCGGTATGCTGACACACACAATACTCGACGATTTATAATAGAGGTAAATCACATGTATAAAGTAACGTAAATACTATTACCTCAATCCAAATAGCGGAAGTAACAACAAGGTTGTGGATTCCCATCAACACCAACAACAAAGTTGAGTGTAGAAATCATAACCCTAACGTATCACTTACTCGTCGTAAGACAATCCTGCAACATGAGACGTTGCAGCCACAAAGGGTCAGTACATTGAATGTACTGGCAAATTCACACCATAGGATAATGATGAATCATAGCTATCACTACATGCATATATGGCTGGTGGAAAAGCTCTATGGTTATAATGTTTTTGCGAAAAGCCAATTTTTCCCTACTGCAAAGGAATATATTTTATTTAACTACAAAGTTGGTTGATAAATATTGAGAAGGTTCCTCCAACTCAATCCCAAAATAATGATCATTAACAACCCAACAAATTAATTAAAGTAACGTGATGAGATACTTATGATACTCCAAGTACTAGATACTCAAGATTGTCCATAACCGGGGACACGGCTAACCATTATTAGGTTGTACACTCTGCAGAGGTTTGCACACTTTTCCCCACAAGACTCGATCGCCTCCGTTGGATTTCTCGCACTACATGGTGTTTGAGAAACGGATGACCGAGACACAGTCTTCGTAAACATTAACTCTCTACTCCGGTAGACCATACCAAACCTACAAAACCCACTACCTGCTGATCTACCTCTTCAAGAGCTTCACGTAACTTACTCAACTATGCTAGAGCCCATAATAGCTTGTGGCTGCACACAGAAGTTTCTAGCATGAATCATCTCAGTTCCCTTTGAGCCTGGGTGGCGGTCCATATTAAAATCACACAGAACCCCGGGATTTCAAAAAAAAAGGCAACGCTAGGTTCTCCAGGTGCCTCAATCCACCCAGATGTGTATTCAAGTTGCCACCTTAAGTTGAACCATTAATTAACAATCTCACATCTGTCATGGATTTCACTCACCCAAACCACGTCTACGAGCATAGCATAGCAATATAAGCAACGCGTAGAAGTAACTCCCAAGGGTTTGAATGTAACAGGGCAATAGGTTCTACCACATCAACTACTTCCTAACCCACATGTTAATGACATCCTAATCATGCAATGTTTGAGGATCGAAACTAATGCATAAAAATTGGGTATGAAAAGGGTATGATCAAAGTGTGAACTTGCCTACAATGTTGATGATGATGATTCACACTCAACACTCTTGATCGATCTACTCGTCACACTCCGGTCAATCTATCGTAAGCAAGCAATAGTAACCACACATAAGCAATCACTCAAAAGATCGAAAAGAACAAAGAAAACAATTCAGAAAACATCAAAACCAAACAAATAAATCTTGCAACATAAAACAATTTCTAACAGTTCCAAAATTAGGTGAATTTGGCCTTATCAGAAAGTGTAGGTCAAGAGCTTCGATTAGCAAAAAGAATCAACTCAAACGGAGCTACGGAACTCAAGTTATGATCAAACGAAGGAATTTCAAATCTGGTCTAATTCAAATTTTAAACTTTCAAAAACATGTTTGAGTTGGATTATTGGATAGAGGAGATCGTAACGAAGAAGTGGGCGTTGGTTTCGTTGGATTTGGACAAACGAGTGAAAAGTAGCGAAGGTTTGAAGATCAGGGCTAAACGGTAAAGAAACTAATTACGGATAGGTCCCTGACTAAAACTAACAGAAAAAGAAAAGACTAATTAACGAACGTTTGTTTATAAGATCTAAACAGTGGACGTTCGCTATTTAAACCAACCTAAAGAAATAAACCGGTTTAAAAAGAAAACCGAAGCAAAGACCGGGTCGGGGCGACGGTTTTACCGGTTCGGCCGGTTCAGTGAGATAAACCGGCGGTGGCGGTTTCGCGGAGCGGGCGGTGAGGCGGCAGACTCGTGGGCGGGCTAAGCAGCGGCATCTGGGTGGCGGCGTGTGATGGCGACGCATGTAATCTGCAAGGCGGGGCTGCGACTCCGAGCAGCGGCGGCGTCGGCGAGGAACGGCAGTGGTGGCGAGAGACGAGGCGAGGCGAGGAGAGAGAGGGTTCGGGGTGCTCCGCTTTTATAGGAGGGGAGAGGAGGCGGGTCTGCCTTGGCGGAGGGGTAAGGCGGCGGGGGAGGCCGAGTCGGCCACGACATCCATGGCGGCGGCGACGCGTGTGGGATCTGGTCTTCGACCAAAGGTCGGGCACGGCGCGACGTGGGCTAGGCCGCGCTAGCTGGGCTTCGGCCCAGTTGGCCCGGTCCGGTGGAGAAAGGATTTTTTTAATAAATAACTTTTTCGACAAACAAAACAAATAATAAAAACAAAATATATAAAAATATTATGTAGGCATATAATATATCAACATTTTCAGAAAATTATTTTCTTCAACCTGAACATTTTTGTAGCACCAAATAAAATCAACAAAAATTTAGATAAAGCAAAGAGTGCTACTGTTGCAATAAAACCTCATAAAAATCATTTTAAAAATACCAAAATGATTTCAAATTAATTTTTCTCCAATTTTCTATTGTAGGGAATCATGTTACCCTATTTTCCGTATATTTTATTTTTGGGAGAAAAATAATTTGAATAAAACCCAATAGCTCCAAATTGAAAATAATTTCCAAAAAGGACTTAAAATTTGATCTTTGAAACTCTCAACTCATATTTCATATAATTTGAAGAAGTCATTTTATCTTCTCTCGTGAAAATCATTGAGTTGCATAAAGTTTCAGAATTGGAAATATTTTCAAATGAAATTCAAATATTTTTAACACCCCTTGTCATTTAAATAAATGGAAGAAGTCATGTCATCTTCTCTCCAGGGTTTTGTGGTGAAAAGAATTTGAATTCACGGAGATCATAAAAGCAAATATGAAAGTTTGGGAAAGTCCTTTTATTCCCTCTCATTTAACTTTCAAAAGTTTCGAATTCACTCACTTTCAGTCAATCAATCAAACAATCAATCAAATCTATCTATTTATTATAACATTTCAAAATTAAAATTTTTGGGATGTAACAAACCTACCACCCTTAAAATGAATATCGTCCTCGAGATTCGGAGAGGCTAGCAGGAAATAGGTTAGGTTTGGGGGTCTTCTCAAAATCCACCGATCATCAACGGGGCCTGGGGTGCTACCACCCTTAGAAACATCTTTACGATCCCATCAATACTCATATACACCATCCTTATTCTTAACAGGGCCGGTCTTCTTAGATCTTCAGTATAATTCCTTCTCTGACTCTTCCGGTAGCGGCATAACCTTTTCCTCAATTCTTCTGTCCTTTCATCTTGGTAAGGTTATTCCAAGACTGGGTCTTCATAGCTGATAGGTCTGGCGCCAATACTAAACAACTATCGATATCTCATGGTGGTCAACAATTTATGGTTTCTCCTACAGGAAAAGGGTCTGGGTTGAACCTCACCGTATATCCTACGATTGGCAACAACTGCCGTGTACAAGGGAAGAAATTGTCTTACCTTTCTAAGGCTTAAACAAGGTTTTGATCATCGTCATTCTACTATGGGTAAGTCACTCAGATTTACCATCCCATATAGCAGGGTGAATAATAAGAGTAAGTCAGTATGGTTATCAATCCATCCCGCACCCAAATCATTACCTTGTATACGGTTTAGCGAATCTCGCATTCTAACACTCGGTCTTCCTCACAAGCATTGCAGAATTTCTCTTGTCGACGAACCAAGTTCGGATAAATCCATTGATTCTACAAGCCGAACAAACATCTATCGTTTCTTCACATTCTCAGGTTTTGCGTAAACTCCTATAAAATCATCTGTGGGTAAGGTCGTAATATCTTCTAGGGATTTTCCTTCAGCAAGAGTGTTCTTGATTCTTGGCAGGTCCTGGGGCCTGTGGGTTATGGCCCATCTCATCACTTGTAAACCTTGAACTCATAAATGGGGGCAACTGATCATTAGTCCAACAACCAACTTCCTGGCATTCTTAAATCCATCCAATTGTACTGTCTCCCTTCCTTCTATTAGCACCAAACTCAGACGTGATTTCTTAGACTCATCATAGAGTTACAATTGCTCCATATTACTAACATCATACCTCCTTTATATCCAACAGTAATTCATCTCTTCATCCTCGTGGGTTATCCCACATTCCGAGAAGAAAAAAAACTGATACTTATGAAGTCCCTACTCCACTTCGTGGAACATCATTATCCTTTCCAGGGTCAAGCGTCCTTACAGGGGAATATTGATCGTCTCTGTATGGCACTTCTTCAACTGGGAAACGTGAAACACATCATGAACTCCTGATAGTCCTTTGGGTGACTCCAACTTGTTGGCCACTTCTCCCATATGTTCCAAAACTCGGTATGGGGCTAACTTTTCCTTAACTCCAAATCATTTAACTCCTCGCAGAGGTGGCACACGAAGATATGCTCTGTCTCCGATTTCATAGACTACCTCCTTGCATTTTGAGTCTGCATAACTCTTCTACCTGGACTGAGCTACCTTCAGTCTATCTCGAATCAACTTAACCTTCTCTTCTGACTCTTTGATCAAATCTGGTCCAAACAACTGACGGTCTCCAACTTCATCCCACATCAACGGTGTCTGGCTCCTTCTCCCATACAAAGCTTCAAAAGGGGCCATCTTCAAACTGGCTTGGTAACTTTTGTTGTATGAGAACTCCGCGTAAGGTAGATTATCATCCCTAATAGATCCATAATCTAGCGCACACGCTCTCAACATGTACTCTAGAATCTGATTGACTCTCTCGGTCTATCCATCTGTCTGCGGATGAAAGGCTGTACTAAACTCTAGCCTGGTACCCAAAGTCTGATGCAACTGATGCCAAAAATTTGAAGTAAACTGTGTTCCTCTATCTGATACGATGGTCCTCGGAACTCCATGCAGACATACGATCCTGATCATATATATCTTGGCCAACTTCGCACTTGTATAGGTGCTTTTCACTGGGATAAAGTGAGCCACTTTGGTCAAACGATCCACTACTACCCAGATAGAATCATACCCTGACCGGGTCCTGGGTAATCTGGTGATGGAATCCATGCCAAGCATATCCCACTTCCATTCGGGTATCGGCATAGGCTGTAGTAATCCTGGCCGCTTCGATGCTCGCCTTTACTCTCTGGCATACATCACCTATGACTACATACTCCGCAATATCCTTCTTCATACCATTCCACCAGAAACGCTCCTTCAAATCCAAATACATCTTGGTTTTTCCGGGGCGAATCGAGTATGGTGAGTCATGAGCCTCCTGAATTATTTACTTCCTGATCTCTGCATTATTGGGTACATGTACACTGTCCTCAAACCATAAGGTGTCGTGCTCATCCTTACGAAAACCTTTGGCCTTTCCTTTGCCCATCCTCTCTTTTTTCTCGGCAATCTCTTTGTCATCCTTCTGAGCTTCTCGAATCCTTCCCACTAATGTTGATTGAACTTCCATTGCTGCAACAAAACCTATGAGACTATCTCCAAGCGAAGTTCCGTGAGATCCTCGGTTAACTCCTTTGGTAATCCCCCACTTATGAGGGTATTCATCCTGGTGTTCTTTATGGTTGTGTCCTATTTCTCACAAAGCTTGCATGCACCAGGTTCTCCATATCATTTCCATAAGGCTTCAACTTCTGGGACACAAACCGAGACTTTGGCAAAGTCAACTTAAATTCTTTCCAAGTGGTTATTCTTTGCCATCCATTGACGGTTTGGTACATCCTCCACCAAGTAGCAGCACCTCTTTCAAAACACTGCAGAGTATGCTGGGTCATATCCTTTCTGGCTACTGAGTTATTCTCCATGTGATCCTCCATGTTCTGAATCCATTGGTCCGTCTCCAATTGACTCTCGATCCAGAAAATATAAGCTCATCTCCATTCATCCTCTATTGGGTCCATGGGTTTTGGGGTGGGATAGGAGAGATAGAGAGGGATGCACACAATACAAACAATGGTTTTGAAAAGACAGATTTTTATTTTGTGGTTGTCGAGAAAAAAACATCAAACAAATGAAAGCTCACAAACGTCGCATCTAATGTAGGCATAGAACAGGGGTTGGGTCTTTTAGAGGTCAATAAATCTTCAAAGTCGCCATACTCTTCAAGTCTTGTTCATGTCTTCGATGGCTTCTTCCCATCGTGCTTGTCCATCTCAAGTTCTTTTGCCAGATCAACTCTGTTGACGCGAGGTCTCTTGAGACGTCCTTTAGTATTCTGGAGATGCATCCCTAACTTATAGGTTTCAACATCCTTGGCATGAACCATGGTCCTCTTGTCCTTCGCCTCGATTTAATCTCCTGTCTCATGGTTTTGCTCCTCCAGCTTGGCTACTTGACCACGGGTCCTAAGTTCTTCACGAAATGCTTCCTTGTCAAATATGGCTTCCTGCAGGTCCATCTTAAAATCCTCAAATTAATACTCCAGATCCCGGTGATACACCGGCTAAGGTTAAAACTGCATCCTTTGTTGATAGATGCTCCATCAGCCTTCTACCATCCAATCCTTCCAAGAAAAATGCATGCTTAACTCAGCACGGTGACAATAGCGGGCGATAACATCATGGATAGCCGTGTTTCTTCTCTTGTCATTTCCACGAGCTATCATTCCATAGTTGATATCGCCTGCCTTAGGGTTTTCTTGACCAAGCTTTGAGTTCTAATGCTCCATGTCCGGTCTTTCTCCGATACACCTTGATCTCGGGTATTGACAGCTCCCATAGTCTGCCAAGTTCCATAAGGGTAGCCTTCCTAGGTCATACAAATCCGGGGATTCTTCAGAGCCTTCAAATTCTCCTAGTCTTCGGAGTCTTCAACCGTTGTAGTTTCCATTACTATAATGCATGGTAAAACCCTCTTCATTCCAAAGTGGTCTTAGTTGTCCGATATCTTGCACTTCTTGTACTCGTCTCATCAGTCAAATCTTCGGGTGGTCAAAAGGGGAAATGGGTATAGTCTCACTAAAAGGGAATATTTGAATAAGCTCAGAAGAGAGGAGAAGTAAAAGATCTTTTTGAAAAGAAAGTTGTAGAGAAAATTCTTCCTATGGGTTTGCCAGTTTCTAGGGGTCACGTCCTACAGTCAACATGTGCTCTGATACCATCTTGTAGCGACCCGACCTCAGACGGTCAAGTCTCTGTGCTTAAGTGTCATCCCTGGATCGGTATGCTGACACACACAGTACTCGAGGATTTATAATAGAGGTAAATCACATGTATAAAGTAACGTAAATACTATTACCTCAATCCAAATAGCGGAAGTAACAACAAGGTTGTGGATTCCCATCAACACTGAGGGAGTCCCGGATTAGGGGGTGTCCGGATAGCCGAACTATCACCATCGGCCGGACTCCTAGACTATGAAGATACAAGATTGAAGACTTCGTCCCGTGTCCGGAGGGGACTTTCCTTGGCGTGGAAGGCAAGCTTGGTGATACGGATATGTAGATCTCCTACCATTGTAACCGACTGTGTAACCCTAACCCTATCCAAAGGTCTATATAAACCGGAGGGTTTTAGTCCAGAGGATCTAACAACAATCATACCATAGGCTAGCTTCTAGGGTTTAGCCTCTACGATCTTGTGGTAGATCTACTCTTGTACTACCCATATCATCAATATTAATCAAGTTGGAGTAGGGTATTACCTCCATCGAGAGGGCCCGAACTCGGGTAAAACATCGTGTCCCTTGTCTCCTGTTATCATCCGCCTAGACGCACGATTCGGGACCCCTACCCGAGATCCGCCGGTTTTGACACCGACATTGGTGCTTTCATTGAGAGTTCCTCTGCGTTGCCGCCGCCGGGGAAGGATGCCTCATCCGTATTTAAAGATGATACTATCGCCAAAGGAGCCTTGGCCATCGCCGACTCTCCGGTTGGGTGGTTTTCTTATGACCGCCAGTCATTCGTCTGTGCGTCGACGATGACTTCTCGAGTCATCGAAACCAATCTTCACGTTAATTCGGAACTTGCCGAACAGTTAGATCCGATCGAGCTCTCCTCCGTAAAAGAGCTCTTGGATCGCATTGCCGCCCTGGGAGTCGCCACAGACTACGACCAGATCGGGCCTAAAACCGATCTGAGAGAGATCAACTCTCCCCAAGCTACCCATCATGTTGCTGTGATAGAGGAGCAATGCGGCGATTCTTCTTCTATCTTAAGGACTAGCTACGTCCGGATTCCCGATCCCTCCATGCCGGATTCCCGCAGAGGGACGAATGTCGATCAAGCCCTGAACTTTAAGTCAGGCGACGGGTTGGACTCATTGGATAGCATTCAAAAATCAAAACTTTCGAGTTCGGCAACTTCTCGGCCCCTGAGTCTTAAATTGGACGGGGTTCCGGATCTAGTTCCACCCGCCCTCCCAAACATTAGCGATCTATCCCGAATTCGGCAAGAGCCAACTAAAACAGTACATCATTACTGGGCCAGATTCCCCCTGGTTATGGACAGGATAAAGGACTGCCGAGAGGAGGACGCAATCTCACTTTTTTGCAATAATTGCACGGACAAAGGAATCCTAAACGCCATAAGTCGTTGCAAAATTACACGCTTTGATGACTTGGTGACCATAGTACAAAAGTAATCGTATGCGATGGAGAGTGCTTGGAAAACCGAAAGTCAATTTTGGGATAATCCGGCCCCGAATACATCCCTAGTCCGGAATAAAAGGGTGCATCATCACCAAGCACCTGGATTAAACATCAAAAAACAAAAACCCCCTAAAGGGTACGGAACCGTACTGGAGGGTTGGCTAAACGGACCCTGCAAAATTCATAGCACAGAGGGCGCCACTCCAACTCATGGCCTTCGAGCATGTTGGATACTACGGCAGGTGGCCAAAAGTGGCGAAGAGCTTCTAGCTTCGTAATCCCAGCCCAAAGCAATAACAAAGACGGTGTTAATAGTCTTGAGACTTTCGCATCAAATAACATGCGGAAACGAACACTCCGCAACCTTGTCAAGTCTACCAAGTAGCAACAATACATCCATGGGTGACACGGCTATTACCTTTAATGCCAGTGATTTAACCCAAATTCGAACAGCCAGAGCACCGCCGCATTGGTTCTCGGTCCAATAGTGGATTTGCCGCTTTACAAAGGTACTCATGGATGGCGGCAGCGGACTGAACCTCATCTACGAGGAAACCCTCCGAAAAATGGAAATAGATCGAACCGCATTGAGCGAAGCAGCACAACCTTTAGAGGAATAATCCCTAGCCGGGAAGCATCTTTGCACAGGAAAAATCACTTGGGACGTAGTGTTCGCTCACGGACAATTACAGTCCGAGGAGGTCACATTTCAAGTGGCCCCGTTCAACAGCGGATATCATGCTTTATTGGGGCGAGAGGCATTCACAATATTTCAAGCTATACCCCATTATGGGTACATGAAGCTTAAAATGCCCGGACCTAACGGAATCATCACTCTCGCTAGTGATCCGAACATAGCACTGCTACCGAAAACAAGACAGCCGCACTAGCCCTCGAGGCACTATCCGAAGCCCTAGCGGCCGAGGAGCTCACTGGATGCGCTCCACGGTGAACAGGGACGATGTGATACTTGATAAAAGATCCAAGTCCACCTCTTTTAAACCAGCGGACGAAATAGTAAAATTCCAAGTCCACCCAACGGACCCTGCAAAGACGGCCTCCATTGGCGCACGATTAAACCACGATGTAGACGCCAGACCACGAGAATTTCTATGAGAAAATCGGGACATTTTGCCCGGCACCCTTCAGATATGCCAGAATCCCACGTCGGCTGGCCGAGCACAACCTAAATATCCTAAAAGGATTCAAGCCGCTTAAACAGGCTCTTGGCGCTTTTCGAACCCAAGAGATGTGCCATGGGAGAGGAGCTAGCAAAACTTCTGGAAGCCGGATTCATCAGAGATATAAAACATCAGGACTGGCTAGCAAATCTGGTGATGGTACCAAAGAAGGACAAATCCTGGCGCCTATGTGTTGATTTCAAAGACCTTAATAAGGCTTGCCCAAAGGATTCCTTCCCCCTCCCTCGAATTGATCAAATTATTGATGCTACAGCAGGACACGACTCATTGCGCTTCCTCGACACATACTCCGGCTACCACCAAATCAAGATGGCGGAGCCAGACCAAGCTACAACAGCATTCATCACTCCATACGGCCCATTCTGCTTCAACACAATGCCCTTCGGGCTCAAAAACGCCGGCGCAACATATCAGCGCATGATTCGTATATGTCCGCAAACCAGATCGGCAAAACAGTGGAAGCATATGTAGATGACGTGGTCACAAAACCAAGCATGTCGAAACTCTAGTAGACGACTTGAGGCTCACATTCGACAATCTTCAAAATATGACATCAAGCTCAATCCGGAAAAATGCGTCTTGGCGTTCCAGCCGGAAAGCTCTCGGCTTCATTGTGTCCGTAGAGGAATTGAAGCAAACCCAGCCAAGATCCGAGCTCTGTCACAATTGGATATTCCAAAAGACCTCAAACAAATACAAAAATTGATCGATGCGAGCGGCTCTAAGCCGCTTTATTTCCTGTTTGGGAGAAAATGCGTTACCGCTTTACCGCCTCCGCCGCAAGACCGAACACTTCGAGTGGATTTGATACCGCCACGGCCGGACTCAAGAGATAAAAGCCATATTGGCAACAAATCCGGTCTGGCCGCCCAACATGGGCGAACCAATGCTATTATATATCGCCACAACACATCAAGTTGTCGGTAGCGGTGCTCGTTGTCGAACGAGAACGGACGGACACCGGTTCCCTCTTCAAAGACCGGTTTATTATGTGTCCACCGTCCTCACTCCATGCAAGTCCCCTGCACTCCACATTATCAAAAGATAGCATACGCGGTGTTCATGGCATCCCGGAAGCTGCGACACTACTTTCAAGAGTGTTCGATAACGGTAGCCTCCGAAGTACCTCTTAACGACATTATAAAAAACCGCGACGCGACGTGCCGGATTGCCAAATGGGCCATAGAGCTCCTTCCATTTGACATAACCTATAAGCCACGACGATCTATTAAGTCGCAGGTTTTGGCCGACTTCGTGGCCGAATGGACCGAAGCCGAACTCCCTAAAGAGTACGGCGCATACTCCAATTGGATCATGCACTTTGACGGCTCCAAAATGTTGGCCGGCCCGGGGGCTGGCGTCGCTTAACGCCCCCAACCGGGACACAGTCCAATACGTCCTTCAGATAATGTATACGGACTCCAACAATGCAGCCGAATATGAGGCCCTTCTGCACGGCCTCCAGATGGCAGTCTCCATGGGCCTAGAGGTGCGCGGGGATTCGAACCTCGCGATATCTCAAATAAACGGAGACTTTGATGCCAAAGATCCGAAAATGGCAACATACCGCAATGCGGTCCTAAAAATGTCAAAGACGGTTTGAAGGGCTCGAATTTCATCATATAGCCCTCGATAACAACCAGCGGCGGACATATTGGCACGCATCGGTGCAAAACGCGATGCCGTCCCGCCCAACATCTTCTCGAACGGCTGTTCAAGCCATCCGCATTACTATGGGAAAGGGAGTCCGGAAATAACAATCCGGACCCAACCGCACCGCCTCGACACGAACACTCTGACACAATCGGAGGCTCTGCCAACGAAATAGCACCGTCCGCCCACGAAATAATGGCGGTCATCGCCCCGTGGACGGAATCATTCCTAGCCTACCTAACTAGGCAGGAACTCCCCGAAGACCAAAATGAGGCCCACTGCATAGTACGGCGATCTAAAGCCTATAAAGTCCATGAGGGAGAGCTTTATAAGAAAAGCACAACAGGAGTCCTTCAAAGGTGTATCTCCGAAGAGGAAGGGCGCGACCTCCTGGCTGAAATTCATGCCGGACTGGGTGGGCACCACGCCTCAGCCCGCGCCCTTGTAGGCAAGGCATTCCGTACAGGATTTTATTGGCCGACAGCCCCGGCAGATGCGTAGGATTTAGTCCAACGATGCGTCTCTTGCCTGCTTTTTGCTAACCAAAGCCACATGCCACCCACCGCCCTCAAAACTATACCCATCACCGCCGTTCATGGTCCGGGGCTTGACATGGTTGGACCCCTTAAGGGAGGAACCCACAAGCAAAAATACCTATTGGTCATGGTGGATAAATCACCAAATCGATAGAGGCCAAGCCTGTTAAAACGGCCGAATCCGGACCGGTGATAGACTTCATATCAGGGGTAGGGCACCGTTATGGCGTCCCCCAGTATCATCACTGATAACGGCACCAACTTCACGGCCGATGAGGTCAAATTATGGTGCAAAAACATGGGCATCAAGCTCGACACGCCTCGATCTATCACCCTCAAACCAACGGTCAAGTCGAACAAGCAAATGGTCTAATCATGAGCGGCATTAAACCCGGACTAGTGCGGTCCCTCAAGGAATCTAACACGCCTTTGGGTTGAGGAGCTCGACTCCGTACTCTGGGGGCTGCGGACCACGCCGAATCGTACTACCGGATTCACACCATTTTTTATGGTGTACGGCGCAGAGGCAGTCTTGCCCTGAAACATAATTAATGACTCACCTCGCGTGCGCATGTATGAAGAAAGAGAAGCCGAGCTCGATCGGTAGGACAGTTTGGACGCATTGGAGGAGGAGCGTGATGTGGCAAAAGCTCGTTCCGCATTTTATCAACACCAGGTGATGAAGTCATGTACCTGGGGTAGGGTCATGGACCTGCCCAAGGGTACCCTCCACAAGGACATTCACAAGAGAAGCGGCCTTCCAGTCGACCTGGAACCCTTCCACTTCACCCAATCAAAGGCACACGACTATGAAGACCCACTCGACCACCAATAGTCCAAGATCCACTCGGTGTCCAAACGGTCTGTAGTTAAATAGTCTTTATGACCTTAATGACACTTTATGTAAGGCGTTACCAGTAACGCCTAGCTTCAATATACCTTAAACCCTCTACTATGTGGGCTGGCTGGGGTCCTGGCGCACTCTATATAAGCCACCCCCTCCACAGGTAGAGGGGTTCGCACTGCATAACACATACGCAGATATTCCAGCCAACCGCCAGGGGCTCCGAGACGTAGGGGCTGTTACTTCCTCCGAGAAGGGCTGAACTCGTAAATCTCTTGCGTATACAACTACTCCATAGCTAGGATCTTGCCTCTCCATACCTACCCCCATTCTCTTGTCGGACTTAGAACCACGACGGTTGGCGCCCACCGTAAGGTGTGTTCTAGCTAATTGTTGGAGAAGTTGGGATTCTCTTGATCTCCGGCATCATGGTTGGTGGAGTTACGGTCGACGCCACGAGATCCGTCTCGGTGCGCTCACGTTAAATGTCGCCCGGCAGCTCCGATTGGCTTCAGGAGGCTCCACTCGACGTGGACGCGCTCCCCGTCCGCGGGGCGACGCACTTTCGCGCGTGTGTCCGCGATGTCCTCCTGCGGCAACCGTCGACCCAGTATGGGTCGGCTCCTGCGCCGTCTTCACTCCCAGTCTCCCACCGGTCCAAGCGTTCCGGTCGGTCGAGGCTTCAGCGGTGGGTGAGGCATGCGGTGGCCCGCCAGTCGGACATCCCCCAAGTCGCGACGATCGAGCCCGATTTAATCTCTACGGCCTGCTCGACCGGGTTCAGAGAGACCGCGTCCGAATGCGATAGCGATGACCGGGCGGGCAGAGGTTACGATGGTCGATGGACCATGCAGTCCCCTGGATTCACCCGCCCCAACGAAGGTGGCGGTGGAGGCGATCCAGCGCAAGCCCACGAAGAGTACTTGCCCAAGCCCCTCACTTCGCTCCAGAGGGAGGAGCTTCGTCGTCGGAACATGGATGCACTTCACACTCCTATCGTTGGAGAAACCCCGAGGCCCGCGCTTTGGAGGATGCGCGGCCAATAACTCGGCTGAGCGCACTCGATCGAGAATCTTCAAATCTTTGGATGAGCGTGACTGCGACCGAGGGTTCGAGAATCGATCGACGCCTTGACTCTTTCAACCGCCAACCTGAGCATATCGAACTCCGATTCAGAATTTAGCAGCTGCCAGATAGCGTAATCAATTCAGCCTTCCCGATCGGAGGCGGTAGAGGTTTGCAAGAAATCAGGGATTTGCTCCGGGCGGCGAGGAGATCAAAACTCAGTTGTATCGATCGCGAGCAGGGTTCACAACCGATCCGTCGCTGCGAATTCATTCGATCGGCCCATAGTCCAAGATCGCCCCGAGGCGTGAGGAACGTGGAGGCGGCGTGATGATCAATACAAGGGCCGCGAGCAAGATGAGCACCAATTCGATCGCAACGATCAACGTCGAGTGCCAACCCCTCCCCCAAGGGGTGGAACATACGCTCCTCGGCAGCAGGATGATAGACTCCAAAACAGAGCTCGACGAAGAGATCCAGTCGACCCCAGCGAACCAGGCTTTGATGCGAGATCCATTATCGTTCAAGATTTCGTCGACAGGAACAGAGCTCACCGAGACGGCCATGATAGAGATGTTCCTTCCGTAGTAGAGTCCATGTCTCGGGACGAGTGTTTCAGAGAGTCATCGTGGCTGCAGTGATTCCCCCAACTTCAGGTTGGCGGCGGAGTCAACAAGTTCACCGGAGAATCCAAGCGACACTGGCTTGAAGATTACCGAGTGGCGGTTCAGATCGGCGGTGGCAACGATGAGGTAGCCATGAAGCATTTACCTCTTATGTTGGAGGGTTCAGCCGGGCGTGGTTGAATCGATTAGCACCCAACAGTATTTACACTTATGAAGATCTTGCCCGAGTGTTTGTCGGGACATTTGAAGGAACTTGCAAGCGACCCGGTAGGTTTGACAGAGTTGATCGATGCGTGCAAAAGTCGAGTGAAACCTTGAGAGATTATATCCAGAGGTGGATCACTTTGCACCACACGATGGAGAATAATACGATCACCAGGCGATCTATGCCTTCAAGGAAGGTGTCAAGAACGAAGAATTGAGTTTGAAATTTGGTCGAACCGGAGATATGACCCCGAGTCGGATGATGGAGATTGCCACCAAATATGCAAATGGTGAAGAAGAGGACCGGCTTGAATTGGTAAATATAAATCTGCCGCCAATGAGACCGGCGGAGGAAATTCGATCGAGCGAAGCACAAAGCCGAGCTAAGCGGCTCCGGAGAGGCCTTGGCGGTGACCCCTGTGAAAGTTCAAGGAAACCCAAGGGTCCTTGGAACCCTAAGAAGGTGAAAGATCAGGATGGGAACGACGTGTTGGATTTACCATGTCATATTCATACAAAGAAAGATGAAGAGGGTAAACTCATTTACCCGAAACATACCACTCGACGATGTCGGCTCTTGATTCAGCGGTTCAAGGAAACAGCCCAAGGACAAGGATAAGGAGCGGACAAAATTGAGGATAGAGATAGCGGTGATGGTGGATATCCCCAGGTCAATTCCACCCTGATGATTTTTGCTGACGTCGAAAGCAAAAGTCGATTGAAGGTTATCAATCGGGAGGTAAACTTGGTTGCTCCGGCGACTCCCAATTATTTGAAATGGTCCCAGACCGCCATCACATTCGATCAGTCTGATCACCCGACGCACATTGCCACCACAGGAGGCAAGCATTGGTGGTTGACCCGGTTGTTGAAGGCACTCGGTGACCAAAGTCGATGGATGGTGGTAGTGGTTTGAATATATTATACGCGGAGACGTTGAAAGGGATGGGCATTCCGATGTCGGACTCGATTACCGATAACATGAGCTTCCACGGAGTCATTCACGGAAAGAAGGCTGAGTCACTCGGCCAAATTGCTCTTGATGTAGTTTTGGTGATTCAAAGCATTTCCGGAAAGAAAGGTTGACCTTCGAGGTCGTGGATTTCAGGCGCTTATCACACTATTCTAGGGAGACCAGCTTATGCACGTTTCATGGCCCGACCATGTTACGTGTATCTTAAGCGAAGATGCTCGGTCCCAAGGGCGTGATCATCACGAGGCAATCGGAAGAAGGCTGAAGAGTGCTTCGAAAGGCTCTAAGATCGCCAATGCTTTCGGTTGGCGATGGTAGAGCTACAAGAGTATCGTAAAACTGCAGATCCGAGTGATTTGTTGCGAGCTAAGAAGCCCGCCACGGAGTCAGCATTCAGTTGGATCGGCGAGACGAAACAGGTTCACATTCACCCGGTGATCCCGACGCTGCTCCGACCAACATCTCAACAACACTCGACTCAAAATAGGAAGAAGCGCTCATCCGGTTCCTCCGTGAGAAGCTGGGACATCTTTGCATGGAAGCCCTGGCGACATGCGAGTGTTCGAGGGCTGGCTGAGCATCGCCTACGAGTCGACCCAAAATTCAAACCAGTTAAAGAGTATCTTCGGTGGTCCGCCGTCCAGAAGAGAAAGGCCATTGGCGAGGAGGTGGCTCGGCTCTTAGCAGCAGAGTTCATCCGAGAGATCTACCACTCCGAGTGGCTCGCCAACGTTGTCATGGTGCCCAAGAAAGACAAGTCGTTGCGTATGTGCATCGATTTCAAGCATATCAATCGGGCCTGCCCGAAAGATCATTTCCCTCTTCCTCGCATCGACCAAATAGTCGACTCAACCGCGGGATGCGAGAGGTTGTCTTTTTTAGACGCCTATTCCGGGTACCATCAGATCCGTCTGTATGGACCCAATGAGATTAAAACAACGTTCATCACTCCATTCGGGTGCTTCTGTTATATCGCCATGCCATTCGGTCTCAAGAATGCCGGAGCCACATTCATGAGGATGATTCAAAAGTGTTTGCTCACCCAAATCAATCAGAATGTGGAAGCGTACATGGATGATATAGTGGTCAAGTCACGAAAGGGTTCCGACCTGTTGGTGACCTTGCTGAAACATTTTTCAATCTCAGGAGGTATGATATCAAGCTTAACCCATCAAAGTGTACATTCGGAGTCCCTGGTGGAAAGTTACTCGGTTTTCTCGTTTCTGAGCGAGGAATCGATGCTAACCCAGAAAAGGTTGGCACCATACTCCGAATGAAGCGCCCTGTGCGTGTGCACGATGTCCAGAAACTTACTGGATGCTTGGCCGCTTTAAGTCGATTCATCTCTCGCCTCGGTGAAAAGGCATTGCCTCTGTACCGATTGATTAAGAAGTCAGACAAGTTCGAGTGGACTCTAGAAGCTGATGCAGCGTTCGCAGAGCTCAAAGCTCTGCTCTCCACCCAGCCGGTGCTTGCTGCTCCAATCATCAAGGAGCCTTTGCTGCTTTACATTGCAGCCACTGGACAAGTCGTCGACTGCATTACTTACGGTCGGCCGGGAAGAAGAAGGAAAAGCCTTCAAAGTTCAACGCCCGGTTTATTATCTTTAAAGCATCGACCCGTCAAAGCAAAGATACCCTCACTATCGAAGCTTGTTTATGGGATCTATATGACCACGAAGAAGGTTGCTCATTATTTCTCCGATCATTCCATTACGATCGTCAATGACGCCTTTGTCGGAAATTCTTCATAACAGAGATGCAACTGGTCGAGTGGCAAAATGGTCTAATGAACTCCTACCCCAGGATATCAAATTCGAGGCAAAGAAAGCCATCAAGTCCCAAGCAATAGCAGATTTCCTCGCCGAGTGGACAGAACAACAGCTTCCGACCCAAGTTCACTCGGAGCACTGGACTATTTTCGACGGTTCCAAGATGCTGAACGGTTACAGTGCAGGGTTGTATTGGTTTCCCAGGAGATAGGCTCAAGTATGTTCTCCAGATTCACTTTGATTCTTCCAACAACGAAGCAGAATATGAAGCACTCTGTATGGGTTGCGCATGGCCATTTCACTTTCGGCGTCCGTCGCCTTATGGTTTATGGCGACTCAGATCTGGTTGTTAATCAAGTGATGAAGGATTGGGATGTCGAAGCCCGGCTATGACAGGTTATTGTAATGCTGATGAGAAAGCTGGAGAAGAAATTCGAGGGTTAGAGCTTCATCATATACCTCATTGAAAAATCAAGTTGCGGATGATTTGGCGAAGATAGGGTCCAAGAGGGAAGCCATTCGGTGATGTATTTTAGAACACATTCATGCTCCATCGGTGCAGGAGGATCCTTTCACGGAAGAAGCCCCGCAGCAAAAAGAGTGCCAATGATCCGACTGTAGTTGAGGTCCCAGCCGTGGTCGACCTAATTATGGAAGTTGTGGTCATCACTCCTGACTGGACAGTGCCGTACATCGCATATATCCTTAGGAAAGAGCTCCCACAAAATGAAGAAGAGGCTCGACAGATCGTCCGTCGATCCAAGGCCTTTACAATAATCAAGGGACAATTGTACAGAGAAAGCGCGATCGAGTCGACCGTAAGTGTATCACGCCCGAGAAGAAGGTCGATAATTCTTGAGGATATCCACTCGGGGACTGTGGCCATCATGCGTCCTCTCGGACCATTGTGGCTAAAGCATACCGGGCGGGATTTTACTGGCCGAAGGCAAATGAAATGGCAAAAGAAATAGTCGACAAGTGTGAAGGATGTCAGTTCTATTCCAACATGTCGCACAAGCCAGCCTCAGCCTTGAAGACCATTCCACTCGTTTGGCCTTCGCTGTTTGGGGATTAGACATGATTGGACCTTTGAGAACTGGCAGAAGCGGCTTCACTCATTTGCTAGTAGCAGTCGACAAGTTCACCAAGTGGATCGAAGCCAAGCCCATCAAGAACCTCGATGCATGCCTTGCTATCGGTTTCATCGAGAGAGTTGATATTCAGATATGGAGTTCCGCGTAGCATCATGACCGACAATGGGTCAAACTTCGATAATGACAAGTTCAAAGCCTTCGCGCCTCTCAAGGCACGCTGGTCGACTATGCTTGATGGCTCATCCTCGGTCGAATGGACAAGCGAGCGTGCAAACGGCCTCATTCTCAAAGGGCTGAAACCTCGGTGATGCGTGATCTCAAACACGCAGCAGGAGCTTGGGTTGACGAACTTCCATCAGTTCTCACGGGGATTGAGGACCACTCCTAATCGGTCGTGGGAGAACTCCAATCGTTCTGGTCTATGGAGCTAAAGCAGTTCTGCCGAGTGACCTGCTTCACAATGCGCCTCGAGTCGAGCTATACTCTGAAGAGGAAGCAGAACAAGCCCGGCAAGATGCAGTCGACATCTTGTAAGAGGAGAGAGAGAGATGGCCTTGATCCGCTCGACTATCTATCAGCAAGACTTGCGTCGATTCCATGCCAGAAATGTGAAGAGTCGAGCCTTCCAAGAGGGAGATTTGGTCCTCCGAGTGGATCAACAGAAACCACACAAGCTTGCTCCCACTTGGGAAGGTCCTTCATCGTCATGAGGGTCCTCCACAACGGAGCGTATCATCTCTACAACGTTGATCGCCAGATCGACGAGCCTCGAGCTTGGGCAGCGGAGCTGCTCCACCTTTTACACTTAAAACTCACTCGGTTGAGATGTAATAAAAGTACTTTTGTAGTTTGTTTATCTAAGACAAGAATGTTATAATTCTCCCAGTGATTAATATTGCTTTTGTTGGAATTTCCCCCAGTGGGTGGCTTAGCTACGAATCCGATTCGCCTAAGTTTGTAAAAAAAAATCCTTTCCGAGTGCGAGCCAGTCTCTCACTCTGGGGCTTAGCTGCAGTCCAAGTACTCGCCTAAGTATCCAAAATCCTACCGAGTGGCGAGCCAGCCTCCCACTCGGAGGCTTAGCTGCAGTCCAAGTACTTGCCTAAGTATCGAAAATCCTACCGAGTGGCGAGCCAGCCTCCCACTCGGAGGCTTAGCTGCAGTCCAAGTACTCGCCTAAGTATCCAAAATCCTACCGAGTGGCGAGCCAGCCTCCCACTCGGAGGCTTAGCTGCAGTCCAAGTACTCGCCTAAGTATCCAAAATCCTACTGAGTGGCGAGCCAGCCTCCCACTCGGAGGCTTAGCTGCAATCCAAGTACTCGCCTAAGTATCCAAAATCCTACCGAGTGGCGAGCCAGCCTCCCACTCGGAGGCTTAGCTGCAGTCCAAGTACTCGCCTAAGTATCCAAAGTCCTACCAAGTGGCGAGCCAGCCTCCCACTCGAAGGCTTAGCTGCAGTCCAAGTACTCGCCTAAGTATTCAAACCCTACCGAGTGGCGAGCCAGCCTCCCGCTTGGGGGCTTAGCTGCAGTCCAAGTACTCGCCTAACTATTCAAACCCTACCGAGTGGTGAGCCAGCCTCCCGCTCGGGGGCTTATAACAGCCCAAGGATTCGCCTCAAACATCCAAAGTAATAGAAATCCTACCGAGTGGAGAGAAAACCTCCCACTCGGGGGCTTAGCTGCATCCCAGTGCTCGCCTAAGTAATAAAAATCCTACCGAGTGGAGAGCAAACCTCCCACTCGGAGGCTTAGCTGCAGCCCAGTGCTCGCCTAAGTAATAGAAATCCTACCGAGAGTAGAGCAAACCTCTCACTCGGAGGCTTAGCTGCAGCCAGTGCTGCGCCTAAGTAATAGAAATCCCACCGAGAGTAGATCAAAACTCTCACTCGGGGGCTTAGCTGCAGCCCAGTGCTCGCCTAAGTAATAAAAATCCTACCGAGTGGAGAGCAAACCTCCCACTCGGAGGCTTAGCTGCAGCCCAGTGCTCGCCTAAGTAATGGAAATCCTACCGAGAGTAGAGAAAACATCTCACTCGGGGGCTTAGCTGCAGCCCAGTGCTCGCCTAAGTAATAAAATCCTACCGAGTGGAGAGCAAACCTCCCACTCGGGGCTCAGCTGCTTGACAAGATGCTCGCCTAAGTAAGGAATTCATCCGGATCCGCAAGGACGATGAGGTGCAGGTCGATTGCTACCTTCTCCTTGAGCTTCACCACAAGTACAACGTATGCCCATCCCAATCCATAAGGGCGACAAGGTGCAGGTCGATTGCTACCTCCTCCTTGAGCTTCGCTACAAGTACAACGTGCGGTCCATCCCAATCCATAAGGGCAGCGAGGATAGATGAAGCTCAAGTCGATTGGAATTTCAACGGAATATCTTCGAAATGAAGAATAAAGTTCTCTCGAAGGCAAGCAAAGCATATTAAAGGAAAAATCAAGTTCGGATAAACGTCCCACGGATCCAAAGGTGCTTCGAGCGTTAAGCACATTAAAGTTTATCGATTCTGTAAACCACTCGACATTCCGAGGCAAATTTAAAGTGGGACTTAGAAGTTTTTTACTCCTCCGGCGGAGGACTGGAAGGCGCAACAAACTGGTCGAGGTCGATTCCGACGGCAATACGGGTAGCAGCAGCGATGAAAGTCTCCATGAAAGATCTAAAGTCGTGCTTCCTAGTATTGGCAACCTTGAGAGACACCAGCTTGTCCTCTTGCGCTTCTTTGCAGTGGACACGAACCAGGGATAGAGCAACATCAGCATCACACCTGGCAGATGACTTCTTCCATTCTTACACTCGACTTGGAATCTCATTCAGTCGAGTCATCAAAGATTCAAGATCATTCTGGAGACTACATTACGGCGGAGAGTCGAGTCAATCCGCGACACTGCAACTTTCGATCGAGCAAGATAATCCATGCGCTAGCAACACGAGACTCCAGTCGGAGCACATTCATAGCAGTTTCGTCCTTCACAGGAGAGTTGATGGGGTCCAAACTGGTTTCCACTCGACTGGTTTCTTCTTCAAAGTTTTGGCAGAATTCTGAAAACACAACTCAGATTCAAAATGAAGATCATATGATGAGCGGTGAGAGCAAGGCGGTTGGATAAAAGAGATTACCTTCAAGCATGAGAAACAGCTTCTTGGCGAACCCTCCAAGATAAATCTCTGTGTCGTTTCGCTTCCCGCCAAATGGCCAACCTTGTCGACAGAACATTCTTGTCGTTCTTGATCACCGACCTCCTTGTTAGTCAGCGTCAAGAGAGGCTTTCAGCTTGGCATTTTCATCTTCAAGTTTGTCGACCGAGGCAAGCTTCTCTTCAGCGAGCTTTGTTTTCTCCAAAGACGCATATACGTGCCTCTGCAAGGTCAAGGTCCTTCTTCTTCAAAGTCTCTTCGGCTTTATCTGCAAAGCAACAATGAGAACAGAGTTGAGAATGAGCGAGAAAAATAGAGGCAGCCGTCAAAATTCTCACCAGCCATACCTTTTGCTTCATCCTGTGCCTTGGAAATTCTCTGAGCAAGCTTCAAATCGAGGTTGAGCTGAATCTGCTTTTTCTCTAACTCATTATAGCGAGCCACAAGCTCGCAAGATTTCTACAAAGAGTCAACCAACGAAAGACATCAAAGACAGATCACTTCCGAGTGACTAAGGAAAAATAGTAGCATTTCTAAGACTACGGTCGAATAAAAACATTCGACAGTAGTCTCGGGGACTACACCCAGCAGGTGCACTCGTGATGCCCCCTTTGGTTTACCAATTTGGTTCGATCGATTCGACCAAAAGAGGCAAAGAGGCTATGATTCTAAAAACACGGCTAATTGTCGTGATCGGCCGTAGTAAAAAAACAGTTCTTTAGACTATAGTCAATCGCACGCGATCGACCATAGTCTCGGGACTACACCCAGTGGGTGCACTTAGCGTGCCCCCACCTTTTTTCAGTTCCATTCGACTTGGTCCGTCCAAGTCGAGTGAAGAAGATCACAGCATAAAGACCATAGCCGACTGCACGCAGTCGACCATAGTCTCGGGGACTACACCCAGTGGGTGCACTCAGCGTGCCCCCACAAAAGTTCAAACGACACACACACCCAGTGGGTGTACAGATATGGAAATTTCCAGAAGAAAGCAGTTTCAGATAGTATATCCTAACACAAGCGACGACTGACTTACTTGGACATTGCTCTGGAGAGCTGAACTAGCATCATAGGCCGCCTGACTTGCCTCTCGAGCCGCTTTCACTTGCTCCATCATGATCCCTGCCTGGCGTATGGTCTCCTTAGCAGCACTTACTTGGTCTTAGGGACATGGTGTGTAGCAAAGAGAGATGGTGGATGAGCGATCGACGAAGTGGGTCGGGCACTTGTCGGCCGCACAAATGAAGATCTGAAGTCCGAGTGGGGTTGCCTCCTCGGAAATCAACGTCTCGAGAGTCGACGCGACTTGAGCAGCCTTGCCAGTGAGCACTTTCTTGTTCCTCCTTTGCCTCAATGGCGCTTCCTCGTCATCATCGGGAAGATCAATGACGTGGCGGAACTACAAGAGAGATCGAGTAAACATGGAAGCCCAATCGACTAAAAAGCGGTCGGCTAAAAGTGAAATCTCGGAGATCTTACCAAGATTGGAAGTAGCTGCATCCTCCATTTCACGATCATCGTGCTTAGCTGAAGTCTCGGAGGTAGCGGGCTGTAGATTTCAAGAGTCGGCTGATCAGTCATCAAGTCGACTAAAAGTTCACTCATGTTGAAAAAAAGAAATACAAGGTTACATTGGTTACCCGGAGATGGTGGGGATGACCATTCGCATCTTAGGCGGGGCCTTCGCCCGGCTTGACGACGTCGCTCGAGGTTGCTTGGCGGCTTCTCGGTCGGCGGAGAGAAGTTGTCCTAGGTCGCTTCGTCGACTGACCGGTGGGCACAACAGCTTTACTGCGTCCGGCCGCTGGGTCGTGCGTCGACTTGGACCTTCCCTCCAAGCGAGGAGGGTCGACGTCTTCCTCCTCTTCTTCCTCCTCCTCCTCATCATCAGAGCCATCATCCTCCTCATCCTCTTCGCCGTTGGACTCCCATTCCTCCGGACTCTCACCTCCACTTCCTTCTTCTTCTCCGGCTGCTTCCCGCGCCCCGTTGGGCATCGAGTACATCTCAGTGGTGACCTAGAAGACAACAAAACAAGGTGAAAGTCAGTCGACGAAATTGACATCAAAACAGAAGGTATGCAGCAGAATCACAGTCGGAGATAAGTAATGATACCTTGTCTGGTTGGTAACTCTGGTCGAGTGGTGGAATCCTCCTAGCTCCGCAAGGGTTATCTTTATTTCCTGTGATGGCAGTCATCCACTTCTCCAGTATGGTGTCATCAACCTCCTCCGGATGGACCAGTGGTATCATCCGTGCGAGTACATCCACATCGGATGACCTCGGTATTGGAGTGGCTGAATACACCGTCGGAGAAAAACCTCCGGAGATCCATGCGGTCACCCCTTCACGAATAAGCTGGACTACACGCTCCATCGGAAGCTTTACTTGGGCCTTCTCCTCCAGCAACACCTTGGGGAAGATGGCTTGTTCACTCGACTCATGGAGAAAGGAGGGAGCCAGTCGGCCTTGGCGTCGGCTGGTCTTAACAATAAAACCAGGTCGACTGCCACCCTCTAACCGAGTCAGGGAGAGTCATAGCTGGAAAGGCGCTCTTCCCCCTCATCTGGACTCCGAGTCCCCCACACATTTGGATTACTTGGGTCCTCTCGTCATTCGGGCTCGTTTTCTTCACCGTCTGAGAGCGGCAGGTGAATATGTGCTTGAAAAGACCCCAATGCGGTCGACAACCCAAGAAATTCTCGCATGAGCTAAACGAAAGCAACAAGATACACAATGGAGTTTGGAGTGAAATGGTGGAGTTGCGCTCCAAAAAGTTCAGAAACCCCGGAAAAAAGGATTTGGCGGCAGAAAACCCCCTATCTACGTGGGTGGCAGGAGGACGCACTCACCCTCTTCAGCTGCGGTTGCCACTCCGTGCCGGAAGCCTCGCCGACCCATGGGGATCAGTCGCCGTTGGCCAGATCGGTGAGATCTTTGTCGGTGATGGTCGGCCGGATCCGATCTCCTTGGACCCAGCCTGCGGCAGCTTAGACCGCTGAAGAGGAACCGCCCGAATGGCGCTCTCCCCTTGGCCTTCGCCGTCTTCTTCACCCGTTCCAAGGCGGCAGTCTTGTCCTTCACCATGGTCGCGGCGAAAGGTACCGAGCCGGCTGGACGGACGGAGAGCGTGGCGAGAAAGTTTTGGGGCGGAGAGAGGAGAAATCTGAGGGCGCCTTGTTCAAAATGCGGTCCAACGCCTTATATGGGGTCGCTACCGAGTGGCTGACGGTAGGCCCGAGCAATCCCGTCACGATCCCGCAGCGGTAGCGCCGCGATACGTGGCGAAAAAGGCGGCGCGAGGATCGAGGCGTCATCGTCTTATCCCATCCGAGTGCCGCGGTTTTTTCCGCTTCGCGCGCTTCCCAAAATTCGGATCCCACGAAATCCGCTAACAGCAGAGCAACTCGTCAGATAACAGATTTCCTCAGATCCGTCGCTCGGAAATCCTCAGGTTCACAAAGTTCACTTGACAAACATGAAGAATGGATCAAGGCGACTGAAAAAAAGGTTGACGTCATCACCAAAAGGTCGTTGATCCAGAGGAAGACGCACTCACAACACGAAGAACAGGTCGGAAAGATTCTCAACTCCTTCCTCACTCAAACCTCGATCCATTCGGGGGCTAATGATGAAGTCATGTACCTAGGGTAGGGTCATGGACCTGCCCAAGGGTACGCTCCACAAGGACATTCACAAGAGAAGCGGCCTTCCAGTCGACCTGGTAGGCTTCCACTCGACAGATTCAAAGGCACTCGACTATGAAGACCCACTCGACCACCAAGAGTCCAAGAGCCACTCGGTGTCCAAACGGCCTGTAGTTAAATAGTCTTTATGACCTTAATGACACTTTATGTAAGGCGTTACCAGTAACGCCTAGCTTTAGTGTACCTTAAACCCTCTACTACGTGGGCTGGCTGTGTTCCTGGCGCACTCTATATAAGCCACCTCCCTCCACAGGTAGAGGGGTTCGCACCCCTGTAACACATACGCAGATATTCCAGTCGACCGCCTCAGGGCTCCGAGACGTAGGGCTGTTACTTCCTCCGAGAAGGGCCTGAACTCGTAAATCTCTTGCGTATACAACTACTCCATAGCTAGGATCTTGCCTCTCCATACCTACCCCCCATTCTACTGTCAGACTTAGAACCACGACACCAGGCTCGAAGATATCAAAGCAGGGAAGTACGGGCCAAAGCTTACAACGTTGGCGAACTAGTTCTACGCCTGCCAGACAAGAAAAAGGACAAACTTAAGCCCAAATGGGAAGGTCCCTTCATCATCGACCAGGTCGACGGCGGAGCATACCGTCTGTAAACGCTTCGGATAACCGACTCGAGCCGAACCCATGGAACGCAGCCCGTCTCTGAAGATTCTATGCCTAAGCGCCGGACTCCAAGTTCGTCTCCTTCCTCCGTCCACATTTTCTATTTTTGCTGTCTTTTATTTCTCTCCTTCCTCCCCTTTCTTTTTAAAGCCTTTAGAGGCTCGTTCGCGCTTTGTTCACACATATTTGACGCGATGTTCGCGCTCATTATACCTGGGGGCTTCTTTAACAGAAGCTTATTTATACGGGCTTCATGCCCAACACATGTGTCAAACTTCCGCATGTACCTTTTATTCACCATTATATGCATCGATATGACTTAAGTTTTGGCCAAGCTGGGTTGCCTGGCTCCTGTGCTTACCCCTACGTTCCTGATTGTTTGGCTAGGTGGTAAAGGGAGCACCTCTGCGATTGTTACTGCCGGGTCAGCCGGATGTGTACCTCAGACTGGGTGAAGCCGAAAGCTAGCGTTCTTAATGGAATATTCGGTCGGTGAACTGAAAGATGATTTTTTAACTATTTATACATCTGCCCCCAGATGATTTTCTGCTTTCTTAGCAGTTTTGACATGCACTTTAGGGCATGCATCCCAGCGAAAGGAACCCTTAACGGAACTATTCTCCCTGGAGGATGTTTCTTACTATCCATGTAATATAACATAACTAGTTGGGCACTTATGCGATACAG
Organism: Aegilops bicornis; assembly: GCA_021605145.1. Classification (NCBI taxonomy): domain Eukaryota; kingdom Viridiplantae; phylum Streptophyta; class Magnoliopsida; order Poales; family Poaceae; genus Aegilops; species Aegilops bicornis. The sequence goes on along the minus strand of CM038674.1, from coordinate 470,653,933 downwards.
CAATAATGACCCCACGCCTTGTCTCCATGCATACCCGATTCTTATATAACCACGAAGATATTCAGACACACTCCGGACTATTGGGTCATGAGGTCGAAGCGAAAAGGTCCGCTATGACAAACGATCTACAATCCGGCTAGAAGACATTTTTCATGTCATATTTAATTACATAGTCAACTCGACTCATTGTATTCCTCCTCAATGCCATCTAATAGGCTATCTAATTTACAATCTTGCTTTGGGAATACTTGGCGGCCAATTCTACTTGGCGTACACTAAGCTTATGAGGATCTTCTTCCCATCGGGCCCCATGTGTCCGACCTCGGCCATGTGGTTTGGGTCCAACCGTGTACCGCGTCTTCACCATGGCCCAGGCCTCCCAGGCGCCCTGACGGCAGGCCGATATCTTCCATAGTCGGAAGCGCCGCCGTGCTCCTTGAAGCCGCTCTGCCAGCTCTCCAATGCCTTCGGGTAGGGAGATAGATGGCCACAAGGCCTGGCCGACGCCTTTCATCACCTGCCCGAACTTCGTTAAATGCGGTAGCCTTGATTCGGAAGAAGATCACCAAGAACTGGGCATCTCCTCTTCAGGGCGACACGTGAGCAAACCTACATACATGTTTATGTTAGTCGCCTTCCTCGCTTGAACTCTTTCAAAGTTCGCTCAAGCACTTCTTGAAAATGCCGCGTGAAGCCGTCGATTCTCCTTTATGGAGTCGGACAACCGGGGACGAACATCCTTTAGTTCCTCACCCGGTTGGGTGTTGGCATCTTGGAGGTTATTTTTCTGCCGCACCCTCGTAAGCACGCTCTCGCCAGCCTTTAGGCTGGCCTAGAGCTGTTGCTTGTCCGGATCTAGTCCGGTGCCATCTGCAATATTATTGTCGATTCACACACGCCGCACTTCATAACCTATTTATCTTTTGAAGCATATATTACGGAGGGGGTCTCTGTGGCTCCCTCAGATGGCGGCTAGTCGGCCTCAAGTTGGGCCTTGCATTCTTCAAGCTCCTGGGACAGTCGGGTATTCTTTTTTGTAAGATCCTGCATAACAAATGATCCTTAAATGAGTTGTTCTAACTACTTTAAGTCTCGGGGGCTACTGGCATATATAACTGTCAAATTTCCTTACCCGTATGTCCTTTACATACTGCTCCGTGGCTCTGGCTAGACCATCTTGAGCGGCACAGAGGTGCGCATCTCCCGAATTGAAGGCATTCAAGGCCTCTTGGGAGAAACATGCGTCACGAAGAACTGTCCGTGGCGCTTTGTGATTCATGGCTCTCTCCACCTCGGAGTTGGTGGCGAACAATCTGTCGGCATCCTCTGTCGGAGGAGCATCCGACGCACGCCTCGTGCTCGCCTCCTCTTCCGGACCCGGCTTTGGAGCATGGCCGGCGGAGGTTCGATTGGCAACCTCTCTGGACTCAGTCCGGCGAGCGCTCTTTTTCCTGAAAGAAGTACCAGCGTTAGTACACCTCTCCGGAATCAATCCTGGGAATATGGTGACACGCCATACTGTTGGGGCGGAGTTTCGATCCGGACCGCACTTCTTTTTAGCCTGCGGGGCCGTCGCCCTTGTTGGCCAGCCGCTTGGCTCGGCTTCTGCCTCGAAGGTACCCCGCGAAACACCATTGGTATACGGTGATCAAGAAATAAGCATGGATAGGTCATTATCGAATATTGGGACCTCGGTCTCCGATTACTGTGAAATTTGGAAGTATTCCGGGGTAATCACCGTAATGGCAACCAAAGCATTGTCGATGCTAAGTTGGTGGAACACCCGTCGATCAACTCCACCTTTATATCCGGATCCTCTTGGAGGCGGATCGAGGACCGTTCGGATCCTCGGGTTGTGGGGCAGGCTGTGTATCTTCTCCATGGCCCGGCGCAGTTCTGCGTAGAAACCATGAAATGAGATATTTAACCACGGGAACATGGATCGGACAGGCCACTAAGGTATTTGCTTACCCAACGTCGAGGAGTATTCAAAGAAAACTCGTTCAGTGGATTGACGCGGAGAAAATCCTCCTCCTCCCCTTTATACATGGCAGACAAGGTCTTCACCAGTTCGGTGACCGATCTCGGCCCTTTGCGGCCATGGCGGGTGGCATCGTCCTCCCCGTTGAAATCCCACATGGGTGGCCCCTATATTGGGCGGCTGCACTCCTCATAATGCAGATTGCCATGACTCTGTGCATGGTCAATCCGGCATGAGCCGATAATCTTATTCGGCTCATCAAGTAAAGGACGTCGGTCATTTTCCCTCTGGGGGCTCCGTGGCGCCAACTTAGGCGCTTCTTGAGGAGGAGCATTGCTAAAATCCGGAAGGCCCGTCTGAACAGGTCCGGCGATGGGACGTCCTCCATGTAAAACCATTCCGAAGGCCGGTCTTGGACGCCTTCTTCGGGGTTCAGATAGATATCCGGTCGGCGATGCGCCATAGTTCGGCTCCGCCCACTTGATATATTGACCCCTCATGAGAGCGGGGTACAAGGCAAAATAATCTCTTCCACAGCGCAAAATGAGCCTCGATGCCCAAGAACAGTTTGCAAAGGGCCACGAAGCCCGCGATGTGTAAAATGGAGGCAGGCGTAAGGTGGTGCAACTGGAGGCCATAGAACTCCAAGAGCCCCCGGAGAAACGGATGAATTGGAAATCCGAGTCCTCTTATTAGATAAGAGATAAAGCACACCCGCTCTCGTTTAGAGGGTTCAGGGACACTCTCCACTTGCTTTCCGCCCTTGTAGGTGGCGAGTCCGGCTCGAACCAGAACCATGAAGGCTGGGGGAAGAAATCCTTTGGTTTGGAGTATAACTAGCTCGCTATGCGGGGTGAGCATCTCTCCCAATTTCAGTGCTGAGGGGAGGCGCGGAAGGAGGGGCCGCGTCGACTGTCCATGATGGAATGGGTTTTTGTCGAGGCGCTCCGATGAAAGCTATGGAGGGAGGATGGTGTGACTCAGATCTAGATCCTCGCCCCTTTTATGGGCGGCTCATTTGCGCAGCTAGGGGGGTAAGTGTAAAAATACCCCGGCTTTTCGCATTCATTCAAACACGTGGAAGACGGCCATTATTGGGCGTAGAAGCCAAGGAGCACAGCATTTATCAGAAGCCGGACACTATTCGACAAGTATATGGAATTTGGCGAAGAACCCGCCTCGCAATGCCGAAGACAAACTACGCGCCGGAATCATCGTCATTGAAGCCTGGTTCGGGGGCTACTGAGGGAGTCCCGGATTAGGGGGTGTCCGGATAGCCGAACTATCACCGTCGTCCGGACTCCTAGACTATGAAGATACAAGACTGAAGACTTCGTCCCGTGTCCGGAGGGGACTTTCCTTGGCGTGGAAGGCAAGCTTGGCGATACGAATATGTAGATCTCCTACCATTGTAACCGACTCTGTGTAACCCTAACCCTATCTGGTGTCTATCTAAACCGGAGGGTTTTAGTCCGTAGGACGAACAACAATCATACCATAGGCTAGCTTCTAGGGTTTAGCCTCTCTGATCTCGTGGTAGATCTACTCTTGTACTACCCATATCATCAATATTAATCAAGCAGGAGTAGGGTATTACCTCCATCGAGAGGGCCTGAACCTGGGTAAAAACATCGTGTCCCTTGTCTCCTGTTACCATCCGCCTAGACGCACAGTTCGGGACCCCCTACCCAAGATCCGCCGGTTTTGACACCGACGGACGTCCTCCATGTAAAACCATTCCGAAGGCCAGTCTTCGGATGCCTTCTTCGGGGTTCCAGATAGATATCCGGTCCCGACGATGCGCCATAGTTCGGCTCCGCCCACTTGATATATTGACCCCTCATGAGAGCGGGGTACAAGGCAGAATAATCTCTTCCACAGTGCAAAATGAGCCTCGATGCCCAAGAACAGTTCACAAAGGGCCACGAAGCCCGCGATGTGTAAAATGGAGGCAGGCGTAAGGTGGTGCAACGGGAGGCCATAGAACTCCAAGAGCCCCCGGAGAAACGGATGAATTGGAAATCCGAGTCCTAGTACTAGATAAGAGATAAAGCACACCCGCTCTCCTTTAGAGGGATCAGGGACACTCTCCGCTTGCTTTCCGCCCTTGTACGTGGCGAGTCCGGCTAGAACCGGAACCATGAAGGCCGGGGGGAGAAATCCTTTGGTTTGGAGTATAACTAGCTCGCTATGCGGGACTGAGCATCTCTCCCAATTTCCAGGCTGAGGGCTGGGAGCGCGAGAGGAGGGGCCGCGTCGACTGTCCATGATGGAATGGGTTTTTTGTCGGAGGCGCTCCGATCAAAGCTTGAGGAGGGAGGATGGTGTGACTCAGATGTAGATCCTCGCCCCTTTTATGGGCGGCTCATTTGCGCAGCTAGGGGGGTAAGTGTAAAAATACCCTGGCTTTTTGCATTCGTTTAAACACGTGGAAGACGGCCATTATTGGGCATAGAAGCCAAGGAGCACATCATTTATCAGAAGCCGGACACTATTCAACAAGTATATGGAATTTGGAGAAGAACCCGCCTCGCAATGCCGAAGACAAACTATGCGCCGGACTCATCGTCATTGAAGCCTGGTTCGGGGGCTACTGAGGGAGTCCCGGATTAGGGGGTGTCCGGATAGCCGAACTATCACCGTCGGTCGGACTCCTAGACTATGAAGATACCAGATTGCAGACTCCGTCCCGTGTCCGGAGGGGACTTTCCTTGGCGTGGAAGGCAAGCTTGGCGATACGGATATGTAGATCTCCTACCATTGTAACCGACTCTGTGTAACCCTAACCCTATCTGTTGTCTATATAAACCGGAGGGTTTTAGTCCGTAGGACGAACAACAATCATACCATAGGCTAGCTTCTAGGGTTTAGCCTCTCTGATCTCGTGGTAGATCTACTCTTGTACTACCCATATCATCAATATTAATCAAGGGGAGTAGGGTATTACCTCCATCGAGAGGGCCCGAACCTGGGTAAAAACATCGTGTCCCTTGTCTCCTGTTACCATCCGCCTAGACGCATAGTTCGGGACCCCCTACCCAAGATCCGCCGGTTTTGACACCGACAAACACCAATAGCAAAGTTGAGTGCAGAAATCTTAATCCTAACGTATCACTTACTCATCGTAAGACAATCCTGCAACATGAGACGTTGCAGCCACAAAGGGTCAGTACATTGAATGTACTAGCAAATTCACACCATAGGATAATGATGAATCATAGCTATCACTACATGCATATATGGCTGGAGGAAAAGCTCTATGGTTATAATGTTTTTGCGAAAAGCCAATTTTCCCCTACTTCAAAGGAATATATTTTATTTAACTACAAAGTTGGTTGATAAATATTGAGAAGGTTCCTACAACTCAATCCCAAAATAATGATCATTAACAACCCAACAAATTAATTAAAGTAACATGATGAGATACTTATGATACTCCAAGTACTAGATACTCAAGATTGTCCATAACCGGGGACACGGCTAACCATGATTAGATTGTACACTCTGCAGAGGTTTGCGCACTTTTCCCCACAAGACTCGATCGCCTCCGTTGGATTTCTCGCACTACATGGTGTTTGAGAAGCGGATGACCGAGACACGATCTTTCGAAACATTAACTCTCTACTCCGGGTAGACCATACCAAACCTACAACCCACTACCTGTTGATCTACCTCTTCAAGAGCTTCACGTAAGTTACTCAACTATGCTAGAGCCCATAATAGCTTGTGGCTGCACACGGAAGTTTCTAGCATGAATCATCTCAGTTCCCTTTGAGCCTGGGTGGCTGTCGGTGTCAAAACCGGCGGCTCTCGGCTAGGGGGTCCCGAACTGTGCGTCTAGGCGGATGGTAACAGGAGACAAGGGACACGATGTTTTTACCCAAGTTCGGGCCCTCTCGATGGAGGTAAAACCCTACTCCTACTTGATTAATATTGATGATATGGGTAGTACAAGAGTAGATCTACCACGAGATCAGAGAGGCTAAACCCTAGAAGCTAGCCTATGGTATGATTGTTGTTCGTCCTACGGACTAAAACTCTCCGGTTTATATAGGCACCGAAGATGGTTAGGGTTACACAGAGTCGGTTACAATGGTAGGAGATCTACATATCCGTATCGCCAAGCTTGCCTTCCACGCCAAAGAAAGTCCCATCCGGACACGGGACGAAGTCTTCAATCTTGTATCTTCATAGTCCAGGAGTCCGGCCAAAGGCTATAGTCCGGCTATCCGGACACCCCCTAATCCAGGACTCCCTCAGTAGCCCCTGAACCAGGCTTCAATGACGACGAGTCCGGCGCGCATATTGTCTTCGACATTGCAAGGCGGGTTCCTCCTCCGAATACTTTATAGAAGATTTTGAACACAAGGATAGTGTCCGGCTATGCAAAATAATTTCCACATACCACCGTAGAGAGAATAATAGTTACACAAGTTCAATCTGCTGACTTATTCCGCAATGTGACATCACACCACGGCCAAGCCTTTATTCGAATCGTTTTTACTGTCCCACCTCAGCGCGTTTAGCGAGGCGGTTTCCTTGTCACGTCTTGTCAAAGCAGAGATTGTGTCCCCTTATTTCGGGATTCTCATTAATACGGGCGTGGGTAACACAGTCGTGCCCTTTGGCATGCCTCCTCTATCAAAGGCGAGTCCCGAACGGTCACGGGGAGGGCTCCTGGTATTCAACCTCTTTATAAAGAGACCAAGGCCCTGCTCTTTTTTCTCAATCTCAATCGAATCCGCCCCTCGCTTCGAGTCCCAACACCCAAAGCTCTAGATTCAGGCGCTTCGGACCTTCGATGATTTCCAGCTCCGACCTTCAAGGCCGGTGGATGCCTTCCTCCGTCACGGAAAGAGACGTCCTAAAGCTAAGAGATGCCAGGTATCTAACCGGCGAAATCTCACATAGGCTGCCTGCCCAAGGGCAGGTTATTCCCTCTCCCAAGCCCGGTGAAAGTGTGGTGTTCGTGTCTCACTTCCTTCGGGGGCTAGGTTTCCCGACAGACCCCTTCGTGAGGGGGCTCATGTTTTATTACGGGCTGGAATTTCACGACTTGGATCCGGAGTCCATCCTCCACATCTCATCGTTCATCGTCATGTGCGAAGCCTTCCTCCGCATTACCCCTCACTTCGGATTGTGGCTCAGGACCTTCAAGGTGGAGCCGAAGAAGATCAAGGGGCAACAGGCAGAGTGCAGAGGGGCTGTTATGAGCAAGAATGCCGACGCTCCATGGCCCGAGGGCTCTTTTCAAGAGGAGCTCAGTCTATGGCAACAAGAGTGGTTTTATATCACAGCTCCCAGGGGAACCAAATGGGTGGCGCCACCTGCCTTTTGCTCGGGTCCTCCACCGCGACTGGCGTCATGGGTCAATAAAGGGCTTGACTTGGGGGCCGTCCAAGGACGTGCCCTTGTTGCAGGGCCGTATTCGAGACCTCCTAGAGAGAGAGATCAATCTGGTCGTAGTAGCGCAGGTCATGCTGATTTGTCGCATCCTTACCTCGCAAGCGTCGCCCCCGCCTTTGTGGGAGTTCAATCCGGAGGGACCACGAGCTCTCCAACATTTTGTGGGCGCAACACCCGTGGAGATGTACACACTGTTCTTCGGATCACAAGCAATGTGTCCGGACTTGACCGAGGACGCAGGTCTGAGCTGCAATCGCCCGGATGCTCAAGTAAGTAGTCCCGTACCCGGACAAGCTATCCATATATTTATTATAAACTTGCCCTTAAAAGAGTTGTCCCTTGAACAGGAGTGGATAGCGAAAGCAAAACTGATTAGGTGTCCGGCCCCCCTCCCTGAGACCACGCCGGATCCCGTGTTAACCAGGATGCTGGAGGCTGCGCCTATAGAGGAAGGCGAAGGGGGGAACAAGGAAGCTACTACATCCACGAAGGAGGTTATTAAGAGAGGAGGGATCGAGAGTCCCTCTATCCAAGGGGAGAAGAGGACCGCCTCTGAAGATCCGGAGACCAAGGCCTCAAAGCGCAGGAAGAAATCTTCGCTAGAGTGTCCTGCGCCGGAAGATGCCCCGGCTGCATTATTTCCCCAAGGAGATCAGCCCTCCAGCGAGCCGTAACTAGGGAGGGGAGTTTCTTTTAAAATAAGAGACATCCCTGTTTTATTTCTGAAGATGACCAAAATTTTACCTTGTAGTTCGGATCTCAGCCCTTCTCGTGAGCTTCGTCTTGAGGATCTTCGTCCGAGAGATGATGGAGAGCGGAACGCCTCCCCTGTACCGCCTAGCGAGGCGGGCGATCCTGAGGTGTAAATCACGGAGGGTTTCTCCGAATCCGGCAGAGGTAGAAGGCGGTCGTAGGGCCCCTCAGAGCCCTCCGTGTCCGGCCTTCGAAAAAGGCCATCAGACGAGTCCGGCACCTCCTGGTGCACGGTCAGAGGAGTTGAAGGGTCTGCTCGGGCGAGTGTCTATCTCAGAGGATCACCGTGCATTGATTGGTGCGGTGATTGAAAAAAATTCGTCCACGGAAAGCGGGTTGTACGAGGCTACCAGAAGTTTATTGATAGGTTTTGAGGTACGTGCAATGATGTACCTTTTGATGGTTCCGCATATATAAGATGCACCCTGTGTAGATAGTAGCCCCTGAGACTCGGTGCGTTTGTCAAGAATGACAGCGTGCCGAGGATCATAATCCCAGGTTATAATATGTCGCCCTTCCTATGTAGGTGGCGGAGCGTCCGATGGCTAGCTGGACTGATGAATTTGCCGAACTAAAGCGGCAACTTGACGTGGTGGATGCCGACATCGCGCTTGTCAATAAGCGGCTTGACGAGTCACAAGGTATGCGATTTTTCCGCGGACACCCGGTAAGGGATCTTGATGTCCGTGCCTTACAACATGTATGCTTGATGCAGATGGTGCCGCTGCCATGGAGAACCTTCGGGTAGAGCTTGCCCGAGCCAAGGAGCAGGCTAGGAAAAGTGATGCTGCTGCCTTAAAGGCAGCCGAAGAGCTAAAAGCCGAACAGGCTGCTCACTGCCGAAGCAAGAAGGAAATGGCCGTGAAGTTCAAGAATGCTACCGACCACTGCGAGCTTCTTGAAAAAGAAGGTCGAGCGGAGCAAGAGGACCTGAAGAAGGCCACCACCGAGGCCAAGGATGCTCGCTCTACGATGAGAGCTATGAAGGAGGAGCTACGTCAGGCCGGAGTTATCGCGGCTGGAAAGCCCTTGCTGCTGCGGAGGAAGTTCACGGATCCTAAATATGCTCAGTTGGACCGGCTGTGGAGTAGTGAGGATGTTTATCTGAACTTGGCGGCGAGTGCCGCGGACGCGGCCGAACACTTCGGAGATCAAAAGGATCACGAGATGGAAGAGCTTTTTTGGTTGCAGTTTCGTAATCCAGAGCGTCCTCTTCCATTAACCGATCATTTGGCCGAATGGGCGGAGCTGAATATATTGTCCGGACTTGCCATGAAGAATGTCGTGACTCATTTGTGGCCGAAAAGGCCCGAGCCGAAGAGTTATTTTGGCTTGGTGCAGCAGTTCCTTGGTGCGGTGCCGCATATCAAAGCAATGAGGCGGTCAGCATGCATAGAGGGCGCGCGGATGGCTCTCGCCCGTGTCAAGACATACTGGGCGGTGATGAAGGCCACCGATGTTGCATCCCAAGATTCGGACGGAAGCCGAGTACCTGCCGAGCACTATTTTCAGGAAGTTCTGCAGGGCGCTCGTTTAATAGAGACGCAATGCTCGAAGGATATTATGTTCGAATAACATGTATTATTGTGAAACAATGTTTCGATGGAATATAAAAGCTTTTTATACTTGTGCCTTCAAGAATTAAAATACCTCATGTGCGGCCGTTAATGTATATGTGTATATAACCTGAAAGATGGCAGTCTTTGGCTTCAACCCCCACGCATATAATGCGGGTGTGTTTGCAGAAAGCGCCTTTTCACACTTGATCCATCGTCTTGGTCCTACAAAGGAGGTGATAGCGCAGCAAACTAGGCAACCGAACTATAATGCTTTATCACTTTCACTTAGCCATAGGAGTTCGACAGTGGGGATACTATATAGCCCCTAGGGGCACCGCGCTCAACCGAATTCGGGGCGCGTATGTGCCTGGCCGGGAAACGGCCCTTCGTCAATGCGGAGGAATTCTAAAGATTCCAGCGGGTCATCGAGTGGTTGACCAGTCTCACGCTATATCATGACGATCGGTTTTCGGCTTTCTCTCTTGAGGTACTCACTGGCGAACCGGGGCACAATCACGGTAGTTCTCCACGGTGCCACGTTAGCCGATAGAGCGGAACGTAAAGGCGAAAAAACACAGGAGCCGGCAAACCCAACATTTGACCAAAGACATGATTCGAGCTCATGCATATAAGGCCTAACTCGAGACGCGAACACTCCCTAAGGTATTCGGTCTTTATGAAAACGGGTCGAACAATCGCCCTTGGTAATAAGCCCTGGTGTCGAATGCAGCGAAATTCGGCGTGGCCTATGCCAAACGCCAGCCTCCTCCTCGGTTATAGGAAGAAAGCGGGGATGTGTATCAACAAGAGACAGTGAAAAAGGTTTACGCAGGTCTTAATCTGAAAAGAATCCTTGCAACGGGTCCCTCTTGCACGTTCGTGCTGTGTCTCCGTTGTGCCGTATCCTGGACGGGTGTAGCACGATGTTCATCTGTAAAAGAGAGGAACTTAGTTGAAAAAGGTCGTGCGAAAATGTACGTTATATTAAATAAACGAAGTACAATTCGAAAAATGAATAAAATTGAGCTTTATGGTCTCTTGTTGTGGAGCCCCTTGTACGGGGGCATGTGTCTAGTAAGCCCTTGTATGTTTATGCCGGACTCGTCCAGCCGTGTCCAAAGTGCAGACGACCTGTCTAAGTGCTTTTATTGGTGAAGCCGGTGTATTGTGTGACTGTCAAGGCAACCGCACGATTTTCCGGACTCGAGGAACCCTTGATGTTTCCTTTTAACGAGATGATGCCGCATGGACTGGGCATTTTAAGTGTAAGAGATGCATAATGCGGTATTGCGTTAAAGCGGGCGAAAGCTTCATGTCCCAATAGTGCTTGATAGCTACTTGTAAATGGGGCAAGGTGGAAGGTTAACTTTTCGCGGCGGAAGTTGTTGGGTGAGCCGAACACAACTTCTAGCGATGAGAGCCCGTACAATGGGCATATGGACTGGCGTTACCCTTGAAAGGAAGTGTTGCTATGGCGAAATTTGGTTGGGTCTATCCCCATTTTGCGGATTGTGTCCTGATATAGCAGGTTTAGATCACTGCCGCCGTCCATTAGGACTTGTGAAAATTGGACTCCGCCAATTGTCGGATCTAATATCAAGGCAGTCCAACCTGCATTCCGTATACAACTAGAGTAATCCCGATGGTCGAAGGTGATTGGTTTTAACAACCAGTGGCGGGACTCCTCCGGGATAGGCCGTATGGCGCGTACCTCTATGGGCACCGCTCTATTTTTCCCTTTTGTCATGCGAAGTGAGTTTACTGTTTTGATTTCTTGTGGGAAATTCTTTTGTTTTCCGGTGCTCTGCTTTTGAGGTTCGTCATCGTCCTCGCTTGGTGTGTTGAGCCCCTTGTGTTCGGTGTTGAGTTTGCCGGACTGCTTGAAGACCCAACGATCTCTGTGGGTATGGTTTGCAGGCTTCACAGAGTCTTGTGGATTTGGCATATCTTGTCCAAGATTTTGTTTAAGTTAGATAGCTCGTCCTGTTATCCTTAAGGGGCAGCTTTTTATGATTCTGCCAAGAGCTTTTGAATCCAGCGTTGATCGCCGTGCTCTTGGGCTGTTTCCCTTGGTCCGATCTTTGGTCCTTGCTGCGTCGTGGTTTCCGTTTCCATCCACGACTTCAGATGTACTTGGGTCATTGGTGCTGCATCTTGCCAGCCTGACTATCCTCCCGCGCAAAAGCGGGTCATGAGGCTTGTCAATGCGGCCATTGTTCTTGGCTTTTCTTGGCCGAGGTGTCTGGCGAGCCATTCGTCTCGGACATTGTGTTTGAAAGCTGCTAAGGCTTCGGCATCTGGACAGTCGACTATTTGGTTCTTTTTAGTAAGGAATCTGTTCCGAAATTTCCGGGCTAACTCTCCGGGTTGTTGAGTTATGTGACTTAAATCGTCGGCATCCAGAGGTCGGACATAGGTCCCTTGAAAATTTGCTCGAAAAGCATCCTCGAGCTCCTCCCAACTTCCAATGGTGTTTTCGGGAAGGCTTTTGAGCCAATGCCGGGCTGGTCCTTTGAGCTTGAGGGGTAAGTATCTTATATCGTGGAGATCATCTCCTCTAGCAATGCCGGGTCTGTTGTTCCGTCATATGCCTCTATGTTTACGGGCTTGAATCCCGCTGGAAATTCATAATCCAGCACCTCATTGGTGAAACATAGGGGGTGTGCGGCACCCCTATATTTAGGTGTACCGTGATGTTCGGATACTTGATGTGTTGCATTGCTTACTAGAGCTTGCTTTCTTGGCCCGTAGATAGATCTAACTGGGCCATCTTTTTGATGTGAATCCCTGTGCGGATCGCGTGCCGGCTTGTGTGCGGCGCCGTTTGCCGCTCTCTGTTTTCCATAGGGTCGTCCATCCGACCGGGTGGCCTCTTTGTTTTTTGATTGCGGGGCTCTCGGCCTCCTCATCAAATTCAGGCGATGATTTTCGCTCCGGGTAGCTCTTCGTTCGGCGATCGTCGCCCGTATTTGTCATGATGTTGAGTACTTTGCTCCATCTGATTCTGAGTGGATCTTCCGCTGTTTTGAGCTTTCGCTTTTGCTTTTTCAGTCTACGTGCAGTGGCGACGAGCCTTTTGTGGAGGTTCTTCTGCTCCAGCAACTTGTCTGGCGTGAGATCGTCTGGACTTTTATTTTCGCCGGGGACGGGTTGTTTATCCAGATTGTCCTGTTTAGACGGTTGCTCGATAGCATGTTCGTCGTCCACCGGTTCGCCCTGCTCTATGGCTGGGTCTGTATGGTTGTTGTCTTTGACGAGGCGGGACTTTGAGCGGCGCTTACATCGCCGTTTTGACTGCTTTTCGAGGGAATGATCCTTCGTAGCGTGTTCCTCATCGTCGCTTCCTTTAGGTGTGTCCACCATGTATACATCGTGAGATGAGGTGGTTCTCCCGTACCCTATAGGTGCTGGTTCATGTTCCTCCCCTACATCGTCGTCCATACCGTCGATGTCTTCGGAGTCGAAGTCGAGCATGTCGTTTAAATCATCGACAATGGCTACGAAGTGGGTGGTGGGTGGGCTGTGAATTTCTTTGTTGTACGCATCCCAACCTTCCTGACCATAATCCGGCCAGGGCTCTCCTGATAAAGAGAGAGACTTTAGTGAATTCAGGATGTCACCAAAGGGCGAGTGCTGAAAGATGTCCGCGGCAGCGAATTCCATGATCGGCGTCCAATCGGATTCGATTGGCGGGGGCGCCGAAGGCTCGGAGTCCGGAGAGGAGTCAGGCACCTTGGAGTTATGAGCTTCGCAAAGGACGGGGTAGGTGTACGGCTCAATCGCCGTAGAGATCGCAGCCCCTGAGGCGGTGTCCAGCCACCCATCCTCGATCGGCGCAGTCGGCTCCGAGCTAAAGGTCGGAGCGGATACTGGTGCAGCCTCCAGGACACTGTTCGGTAGCAGAGCTAGATCATGCCCCTCGTGACAGTGCGGAGCGCTTGGCTATGGCTCGAACCCGTCGAAGATCAAGTCTCCAGACGTCGGCCGTGTAGTTCAAATTTCCAAATCGACACGGTGGCGGGCGTAGTTTTCAATCTGCTCCAGATGGCCAAGTGAATTGGCCTGCAGTGCAAAGCCGCCGAATACGAAGATCTGTCCGGGGAGAAAAGTCTCACCCTGGAGCCCATCATCGTTGATGATCGAAGGAGCCATCGGGCCTAAAGATGACGACACAGAGGAACTCTCAATGAAAGCCCCAATGTCGGTGTCAAAACCGGCGGATCTCGGGTAGGGGGTCCCGAACTGTGCATCTAGCCGGATGGTAACAGGAGACAAGGGACACAATGTTTGTACCCAGGTTCGGGCCCTCTCGATGGAGGTAAAACCCTACTCCTGCTTGATTAATATTGATGATATTTGTAGTACAAGAGTAGATCAACCACGAGATCAGAGAGGCTAAACCCTAGAAGCTAGCCTATGGTATGATTGTTGTTCGTCCTACGGACTAAAACCCTCCAGTTTATATAGGCACCGAAGAGGGTTAGGGTTACATAGAGTCGGTTACAATGGTAGGAGATCTACATATCCGTATCGCCAAGCTTGCCTTCCACGCCAAGGAAAGTCCCATCCGGACACGGGACGAAGTCTTCAATCTTGCATCTTCATATTCCAGGAGTCCGGCCAAAGGCTATAGTCCGGCTATCCGGACACCCCCTATTCCAGGACTCCCTCAGTGGTGATCCATAGGAAAATCACACGGAACCCCGGGATTTCCAAAAAAATAGGCAACACTGGGTTCTCCAAGTGCCTCAATCCACCTAGATGTGTATTCAAGTTGCCAACTTAAGTTGAACCATTAATTAACAAGCTCACATCTGTCATGGATTTCATTCACCCAAACCACATCTACGAGCATAGCATAGCAATATACGCGTAGAAGTAACTCCCAAGGGTTTGAATGTAACAGGGCAATAGGTTCTACCACATCAACTACTTCCCAACCCACATGTTAATGACATCCCAATCATGCAATGTTTGAGGATTGAAACTAATGCATAAAAACTGGGTATGAAAAGGGTATGATCAAAGTGTTAACTTGCCTGCAATGTTGATGATGATGATTCACACTCAACACTCTTGATAGATCTACTCATCATACTCCGGTCAATCTATCGTAAGCAAGCAATAGTAACCACACATAAAAAGAACGACGAAAACAATTCGGAAAACATCAAAACCAAACAAATAACTCTTGCAACATAAAACAATTTCTAACAGTACCAAAATTAGGTGAATTTGGCCTTATCAGAATGTTTAGGTCAAGAGCTTCGATTAGAAAAAAGAATCAACTCAAACGGAGCTACGGAACTCAAGTTATGATCAAACGAAGTTTGAATTTCAAATCTGGTCTAATTCAAATATTAAGCTTTCAAAAACATGTTTGAGTTGGATTACAGGATAGAGGAGATCGTACAGAAGAAGCGGGCATTGGTTTCGTTGGATTTGGACAAACGAGTGAAAAGTAGCCAAGGTTTGAAGATTAGGGGCTAAACGGTAAAGAAACTAATTACGGATAGGTCCTTGACTAAAACTAACAGAAAAAGAAAAGACTAATTAACGAACGTTCGTTTATAAGATCTAAACAGTGGACGTTCGCTATTTAAACCACCCTAAAGAAATAAACCGGTTTAAAAAGAAAACCGAAGCAAAGACCGGTCAGGCGGCGGTTTTACCGATTCGCCGATTCAAAGGAGATAAACCGGCGTGGGCGGTTTCACAGAGTGGCGGTGAGGCGGCAGACTCGTGAGGAGGAGCTAGCGGGGCTGCTTGGCACGGGCGGCGGTGGCGGCCTTGACGCAGGCGACGCCCGGCGGACTACGGCGGTAGGGGGCGGGGCTGCGACTCCGAGCAGCGGCGGCGTCGGCGAGGAGCGGTGGCGGCGGTGGCGAGAGACGAGGCGAGGCGAGGAGAGAGAGGGATCGGGGTGCTCCGCTTTTATAGGAGGGGAGAGGAGGCGGGTCTGCCTTGGCGGAGGGGTAAGGCGACGGGGGAGGCCGAGTCGGCCACGACATCCATGGCGGCGGCGACGCGTATGGGATCCGGTCTTCGACCGGATGTCGGGGACGGCGCGACGTGGGCTGGGCCGCGCTGGCTGGGCTTCGGCCCAGTTGGCCCGGTTCGGTGGAGAAATGTTTTTTTAATAAATATTTTTTCCACACAAACAAAACAAATAATAAAAACAAAATAAATAAAAATATTGTGTAGGCATATAATATATCAAAATTTTCAGAAAATTATTTTCTTCAACCTGAACATTTTTGTAGCACCAAATAAAATCTACAAAAATTCAGATAAAGCAAAGAGTGCTACTGTTGCAATAAAACCTCATAAAAATCATTTTAAAAATACCAAAATGATTTCAAATTAATTTTTCTCCAATTTTCTATTGTAGGGAATCATGTTACCCTATTTTCCGTATATTTTATTTTTGGGAGAAAAATAATTTGAATAAAACCCAATAACTCCAAATTGAAAACAATTTCCAAAAAGGACTTTAAATTTGATCTTTGAAACTCTCAACTCATATTTCGTATAATTTGAAGAAGTCATTTTATCTTCTCTCGTGAAAATCATTGAGTTTTATTAAGTTTCAGAATTGGAAATATTTTCAAATGAAATTCAAATATTTTCAATAGCCCTTGTCATTTAAATAAATGGAAGAAGTCATGTCATATTCTCTCCAGGGTTTTGTGGTGAAAAGAATTTTGAATTCATGGAGATCATAAAAGCAAATATGAAAGTTTGGGAAAGTCCTGTTATTCCCTCTCATTTAACTTTCAGAAGTTTCGAATTCACTCACTTTTAGTCAATCAATCAATCAATCAATCAATCAATCAAATCTATCTATTTATTATAACATTCTAAAATTTAGAATTTTGGGATGTTGTGAGGTAGTCGTTGGGGACTTCATACGGGCGAGCACGCACCATGTCAATGATGGCATGGAGGCGAGGTGTTCGTCCGGGTCAACACGCACAGCGGCAATTGTGCCATGGACCTCCATCAGCTCCTGGCGGGGGGGGGGGGGATTTGGAGGCATGAGGATGTTTCGCAGGCGCCATTTAAGCAATCAGGTCGGGGACGTGATAGAGATTGGTGGTTACTGTTGGATCCGAGCGAGCGTAGATGTGGTTGAAGCTGTGGTTGCGGCGGCGGTTTGAGATGCTTGGGTATGGGGAGGTGCGAGGGAGGGGAATCGAGGGAAGGGGATGTGGTTGGAGGAATAAATTCTGAAATCACGCGCCTAATGAAAGTTTGGGTGCGAAATTTGAAACTTGGGCGGGGGAACACACAACACAGACGAAGCGCGTAAAATACTCGTGTGCGAGAAAAAAGAAAGTTGGCAGATTCCATCTCCAAAAAAATGTACACATGTACTTGATTTTTTTCGTTCAATGGTATGCATGGTTTATTAGGAAATATCGCACATGTAACTGACTTATGGGTCATTAACGCAAAAAACACAGACGGGTACGGCATAGAAACCGTGTGTTTTATGATCTTCTAGTGATCAACGCAAAAAAACGCACACGGGCACACATCCTAATCAACGCTCAAAGCCCTCAAAGGATGCTCTTACCGACATTGTACGTTAATACTACAAACTTAAAGTACTACTGGTAATTTGCTCTAATACTACAAACTTAAACAACTTCTCACATGCTGCCATCAGGGCATGCTAGCCAGACGCCGGCGTTCTCCTTCCCGGCCTTGTAGGCGGCAGCCCACCGTGCTTTGATCTCCGCCAAGCTCTCCTCACCACGGCATGCGACCTCTTTTTTCTTGCGGCAGCGGGACTCTCTTTTCTTGACTGCTTTCTGACTTTTCCGCTCCTTCTGTGCGGCTTTGGCCGCCTCTAGATCCACCACCCATTCGGTCATGGCAGCCTCAAAGTCCGCCCATGTAACTATCTTCCTGCCGGCGGCGACGAACTCGGCGTAGCGAGATGCCATCGCTTCCTTACCATGTGCGTGGTCGCGGGCGGTGAGGAACGCGGCGTGGCGGGATGCCATCGCTTCCTTACCAGTTACTGTGCATCGCGGTGCCATGGACGGCGCCTGGGGAGAGCTCTAGTATGAAGGGGCCGGGCAACCGTACAGTGCAGTGGTATTCAAGAGCTCATCCACAAACGACAACAAAATTTTTGCTTCCCTTACAATTTTGCTCGTTCATTATCGCACACGATTCATCTCCGTCGCTTCCGGAAACAGTGTGCGCTGAGCCTATTGTGTGTTGCGTTATAATTGGCCGGTACCCTGGCCACGCGGATCGCGCGTGTGCACCGTTGGATGCACCGCGATCGAACGGCAATCCACGTCCCTCACATCACACCCGTGCACCTGTAGCTGGATTGGATTTATAAGCGCTAAATGCCTAGAAAATGCACATAATCCCCTAAATATGGTAAATGAGCCCTAAAATTGCCAAATCTGAACACGGTGATTCGCAAGGTGTATGTTCGTTGTAGAAAAAACTCCAGGGCAAAGAACGAAGAAAATTTGGATTCCCCTTCAATCTTGAGGATTTCCCTTTCGAAAGCATGAAACTTCCTCGGTGATGGTTCGATTTATGAAGGGCGTGCATGACAACATAAGCCAAACCTTCTCAAATTTTTACCAAGGCATGGTGAGGTCATACCATGGCACCATGCGAGGCGTCATGTTTTTTAAGCATTTATTTCATTTTTTATAGTTGAAAACCCAACAAACAGACATTTGTGGTTGACTATTGCCACATATTTCATCGAAATATCTGTCAATTCCTTGTAAAAGGCTTGAGAATTTACTAAATGACACGATCATGGTTTTCTAGGCCGTTCTTGTGGACCCTTTCATGCATCAATTGTTTTAACTTGAATTATGCGCATTAATGCCTAGGAAATGCACATAATCCCTTAAATATGTCAAATGAACCCGGAAAAGTGACAAATTTGAAAACGGTGATTTGCAAGTTGTATGTTCATCGTAGAAAAAACTCGTGGACAAAGGACAAAGGAAATTTGGACCCCCCCTTCAATCTTGGTGATTTCCCCCTTGAAACCATGAAACTTCCTCGGTGATGGTTCGATTTATGAAAGGCACGCATCACGACATAAGGAAAACATTCTCCAATTTTTACCTGGGCATGGTGAGGCCATACCATGGCACCAAGCCAGGGTCATGTTTTCCAACCATGTGTTTCATTTTTGTATAGTTGTTAACCAAGTAAACGACGCGTTTATGGTTGACTATTGCCACACATTTCCTTGAAATTTCTACCCACTCCTTGTAAAGGGCATGGAATGTGCTAAATAACGCGAGCATGGTTTTCTAGACCGTTCTTGTGCACCTTTTCATGCACCGGTTGTTCAAATTTGAATTATGTCCATTAATGCCTAGAAAATGCACATAATCCCCTGAATATGGTAAATGAGTCTGGAAAAATGCCAAATTTGAACACGGAGATTTGCAGGGTGTATGTTCGTCGTAGAAAAAAACTCCAGGGCAAAGAACGAAGAAAATTTGGATTCCCCTTCAATCTTGAGGATTTCCCTTTCGAAAGCATGGAACTTCCTCGGTGATGGTTCGATTTATGAAGGGCGTGCATGACAACATAAGCCAAACCTTCTCAATTTTTTACCAAAGCATGGTGAGGTCTACCATGCCACCATGCCAGGCGTCATGTTTTGTAAGCATTTATTTCATTTTTTATAGTTGAAAACCCAACAAACAGACATTTGCGGTTGACTATTGCCACACATTTCATCGAAATATCTGTCCATTCCTTGTAAAAGGCATGGGAATTTACTAAATGGCACAAGCATGGTTTTCTAGGCCGTTCTTGTGGACCCTTTCATGCATAGATTGTTTGAACTTGAATTGTGCGCATTAATGCCTAGAAAATGCACATAATCCCCTAAAAATGGCAAATGAACCCGGAAAAGTGCCAAACTTGAACACGGTGATTTGCAGGTTGTATGCTCATCGTAGAAAAAACTTGTGGACAAAGGACAAAGGAAATTTGGACCCCCCTTCAATCTTGGTGATTTCCCCCTTGAAACCATGAAACTTCCTTAGTGATGGTTCAATTTATGAAAGGCGCGCATCACGACATAAGGAAAACATTCTCTAATTTTTACCAGGGGCATGGTGAGGCCATACCATGGCACCACACCAAGCGTCATGTTTTCCAACCATGTGTTTCATTTTTTGTATAGCACGAGCATGATTTTCCAGACCGTTCTTGTGCACCTTTTCATGCATCGATTGTTCGAATTTGAATTATGTGCATAATTAATGCCTAGAAAATGCACACAAACCCCTAAATATGGTAAATGAGTTCGGAAAAATATCAAATTTGAACACATTTCATTTGAGGCGGTATGTTGATCCTTGAAAAAAAAACAGAAAGACAAATTAGGACGGAAATTTGGATTCCCCTTCAATCTTGGTGATTTCCCTCTCAAAAGCATTGAACTTCCTCGGTGATGGTTCGATTTATGAAGGGCGTGCATGGCGACATAAATAAAACCTTCTCAGCTTTTAACCAGGGCACGGCCAGGCCATACCATGGCACCATGCCAACCGTCATGTTTTTCAAGCACATATTTCATTGTTCTATAGTTGATAACCCAGTAAATGACGCGTTTGTCGTTGACTCCATTGAAATCTCTGCCCATTCCTTGTAAAAGGCTTGAGAAAGTACTAAATACCACGAGCATGGTTTTTCCGGACCATTCTTGTGCACCCTTTCATGCACCAATTGTTTGAATTTGAATTACGTACATTAATGCCTACAAAATGCACATAATCCCCTAAATATTGTAAATGAACCAGGAAAAGTGTCAAATTTGAACACGGTGATTAGAAGGTTTATGTTCATCATAGAAAAAAAACTCATGGATAAAAGACAAAGGAAATTTGGATTCCCATTCAATCTCGGTGATTTACTATCGCACACGGTTCATCTCCGTCGCCTCTGCGAACCATGTGTGTTCACTCACACATGCAAAAGGAAAAGAAAACCCTCGCCCACTTCGTCCCCACACTCACTCGCCGCGGACTCCTCCGCAACTCTGCACCCTAAGCTCGACGGTTGTTGGTGGCGGCCGTAGGTCGCGCTCCAAACGGCACCAGATTTCGCCTCCACTGCCTGTCTACACCGACATTCTAGACTCTGGTCGACTGGGGTTTTCTACGGGATTGGCTGGGGATTTTTCTCATGGAGAAGGTAATCAACTTAATTAGCGAAATATTCACTCATCTCTTATCATAGTCCGTCCATCGCTGTTAATCCACCGGCGTAAATCACCGTGGAATCATTTTTGTTCTAGCTGATTCCTGGGTGTTCATTCATGTGTGCATAGTGCGAGCACAAATCGGGCAACTGTGGTCGTGGCCAGTCCGAAACGAAGTTCTATCTCACCATCCGGATGACTTCAGGGAGCGCTCGGTATGTTCAATGTCAACCTACCACGGTCGGGATGGCCTAAATTTGTGAACGTATACCGTATGTTGCTACATTATCTATATATTTACATCAAATCTTTGTTACATTATCTATTTTTAATTCTATATTTTTTGTACTTTGCTTGCATCTATATATGGATATGTTCTATCAGTTACTCTCATATTTGCATCTTGCTCGGTTATTTCAATATATCTAATTTACGATCTTAATTTTCATTTCAAGCGGTACATCCCTTGCTTTGCAAGAACAAGAGTAGAAGGAAATCTTGGGCTTTACTTTGCTGATGACTCCCAGGATGTCATATTGACAATGCAACATGGGTTTACAATGACGGTTAGCGTAATACTTGATAAAGATGGTCACTCCTATTTTAATGCGGACCTTTGGAGAAAGATGTCTAAGTGTTATGAACTGAAAGCTGGCAATAAAATTCTAGTGCGTGCACCATAGCCTGGTCTAATTAACATGGATGTTTACTTCCCAGCGTCATCGACCGATCGAAGTCCGATCGAGGTTAGTGTCCTTTCAACTTTCTCCATGCTGTCATATTACTATTTAAGCAACCAATTGATCACTATTTAAGCAACCAATTGTGATATCATATTACGACTCCGTTCCTAGGCGGTAACAAATTCTGTTTACCAATTTATGTGCACTATATATTCTTACGCCATGTATTACGAATAAATAATACCTTCCCACCTTTTAGGCATGATATGTTGGATGCATAGTGAGCGATCTGTATGTTACTAAGCGTACCAAATTTCCTTTGGAAGGACTTGAAGCATGTCATAAACTTTGTTGATAATCCGACAGAGATAGCACAGTATATTAACCTTTGGATTTTGGATGGGATTAATTAGACCTATGGTGCACACACTGAACAAGACCAATTGTGTGCACAAAGCACTGGTAAAAAGTCTTATTTTAATGTTGATCCGCATAAACTATATATATCTTCAACGATATGTTACAATTGTTTTTTATTCTACATGTTAACAGAAATTGCCCCCTGTAGCCGTTCCTGGATCGATTTCCCGGCGTGGTCGAATTACAGTTGTGCCTGCTAATAACGCCAAAGTGATTGCAAGGTACTGCATTTCCTGCAAAAATGGAACCATTCGAATTAACAAGTTCTCGCTTCTCGTGGCAATGCATCCATATTGGAAAATTGGAGACACTGTTCTACTCCTGCTCTACCAAGGCACAGGAGGGCTCTTCCTTTTCATTGACGAGATGCTGAGTCGCCGTGATTAAGCTGCTTCGAGTGGATAGTTGTGATTGTTGGCCCTCAGCCTCTTAAAATGTGCTAGCTGTTACTATATATGTTAAGTATGTAGATATGGACCATATGGTTGTTGGCCCTTAGCCTCTTAAAATGTGATAGTTGTTACTGTGTTAACTATGTAGATATGGACCATATGGTTGTCAAAACTGTGTTACGAAGATCCTCCTTTTGCTGAATAGTGTAACCACTATATATATGTTACTCAAATGTTATTAACCAAGTTCACAAATTTTCATGGGAAGTATTAGTATCATACACAGTTCATTGAGTTTAAGCGTGTGCCCGATGTCCAGAAGGCATTTGCATATTAACTGTCCATATTGCAAATTCACACACATGTTCACATAAGGAAATGTATGTGTAACATACTAATCATCGCACACGAGTACTCGCAGACGCATCGTGTGCGATACTCCTAGCCACCGCAAGCAACTATTTTGCATTTTTCAAAGTTTTTTGTACACACAGAATCACACACGAAGTAACTGTGTTGACCGTCTGTGTTGTAATTTATCATCACAAACAGTTCATCCGAGTCGGCTATTTGCCACGTATCACACATCTTGTTTACACGACTCGTTTGTGTTCTTTTGGCTCATCGCAAATAGTTCATCCATGTGAATTGTATGCTGCATATCACACACATCTTCTGAAGTTGAACCGTTTCTGTTGTTTTTCCCTAATCAAAAACAGTTCGTCCGAGTTAACCGTATGCCGTATATCACACACACATTAATATGGCTGCCTGTTTCTGTTGTTCTACCTCATCGCAAACAGTTCGAATGGATTAACCGTGTGTCCTGCATCGCACACACATTGTTATGGCTGCCCGTTTCTATTGTTCTGCCTCATCGCAGACAGTTTGAACGGATTAACCGTATGCCCTTCACCGCACACGCAACTAAAACCTGAACCGTGTTTGATGCACACATCATCGCAAATGTTTTGCACCTTTTTTGATGGTTTTTTTACACCACCGTTTGCGATTATTGCATCGCACACAGTTTCGGCAAAGGGTCTCTGATTGTAGTGTCGCGTTAACAGTCTCCAGCAGTAG
The DNA here is from genome assembly GCA_021605145.1 of Aegilops bicornis. Taxonomy (NCBI): domain Eukaryota; kingdom Viridiplantae; phylum Streptophyta; class Magnoliopsida; order Poales; family Poaceae; genus Aegilops; species Aegilops bicornis. The sequence goes on along the minus strand of CM038674.1, from coordinate 470,630,441 downwards.
TGTTAGTACGGCGGTAGAATTATAAGATGACCCCCCACTAAAATTTCAAGGTATAAGTGTTCTCCCTGAGTATGCACCACTGCGACAGTTCATCATGCCGAGATACCACGTGATGAACGGGTGTGATAAGCTCTACGTTCACATACAACAGGTACAAGACAGTTTTGCACATGTGGAATACTCGGGTTAAACTTGACGAGCCTAGCATGTACAGACATGGCCTCGGAACACTGGAGACCGAAAGGTCGAACATGAATCATATAGTAGATATGATAAACATAGAGATGTTCACCATTGAAAAATACTCCATCTCACTTGATGATTGGACATGGTTTAGTTGATATGGATCACGTGATCATTTAGATGACAAGAGGGGTGTCTATCTAAGTGGAAGTTCTTAAGTAATATGATTAATTGAACTTAATTTATCATGTACTTAGTCCTGATAGTTTTTTCATATCTATGTTGTAGATCAATGGCCCGTGCTACCGTTCCCTTGAATTTTAAAGCGTACCTAGAGAAAGCTAAGTTAAAAGATGATGGTAGCAACTACACGGACTGGGTCCGTAACTTGAGGATTATCCTCATTGCTGCACAGAAGAATTATGTCCTTGATGCACCGCTAGGTGACAAGCCCCCTCCCGCTAATGTAGACGCTTTGAACGTCTGGCAGATGCGGTCTGAAAGACTACTCTATAGTTCGGTGTGCCATGCTTTACGGCTTAGAATTGGGACTTCAAAGACGTTTTGAATGTCATGGACCATATGAGATGTTCCAGGAGTTGAAGTTAATATTTCAAGCAAATGCCCGCGTTGAGAGATATGAAGTCTCCAACAAGTTCTATAGCTGCAAGATGGAGGATAATAGTTCTGTCAGTGAACACATACTCAGAATGTCTAGGTATCATAACCACTTGACTCAGCTGTGAGTTAATCTTCCGGATGATAGTGTTATTGACAGAGTTCTTGAGTCACTGCCACCAGGCTGCAAAGGCTTCGTGATGAACTATAATATGCAAGGGATGGATAAGACAATTCCCGAGCTCTTCGCTATGTTCAAAGTTGCGGAGGTAGAAATCAAGAAAGAGCATCAAGTGTTGATGGTTAACAAGACCACTAGTTTCAAGAAAAAGGGCAAGGGAAAGAAGGGGAACTTCAAGAAGAATGGCAAGCAAGTTGTCACTCCCGGGAAGAAGTCCAAATCTGGACCGAAGCCTGAAAGTGAGTGCTTCTACTGCAAAGGGACTCATCACTGGAAGCGGAACTGCCCCAAGTATTTGGCAGAAAAGAAGGATGGCAAAGTGAACAAAGGTATATTTGATATACATGTTATTTATGTGTACCTTACTAATGCTCGTAGTAGTGCCTGGGCATTTGATACCGGTTCGGTTGCTCGTATTTGTAACTCAAAACAGGGGCTATGGTTTAAAAGAAGATTGGCTAAGGACGAGGTGACGATGCGCGTCAGGAATGGTTCCAAGGTCGATGTGATCGTCGTCGGCACGCTACCTCAACATCTACCTTCGGGATTAGTTTTAGACCTGAATAATTGTTATTTGGAGCGAGCGTTGAGCATGAACATTATATCTGGATCTTGTTTAATGCGAGAAGGTTATTCATTTAAATCAGAGAATAATGGTTGTTCTATTTATATGAGTAATATCTTTTATGGTCATGCACCCTTGAAGAGTGGTCAATTTTTGTTGAATCTCAATCGTGGTGATACACATATTCATAATATTTATGCCAAAAGATGCAAAGTTGATAATGATAGTGCAACATATTTGTGGTGCTGCCGTTTAGGTCATATTGGTGTAAAGCGCATGAAGAAACTCCATGTGGATGGACTTTTGGAATCACTTGATTATGAATCATTTGATTCTTGTGAACCATGCCTCATGGGAAGATGACTAAAACTCCATTCTCCAGAACAATGGAACGAGCCACTAACTTAATGGAAGTAATACATACCGATGTATGCGTTCCAATGAGTGTTCAAGCTCGCGGAAGGTATCGTTATTTTCTAACCTTGACAGATGATTTGAGCAGATATGGGTATATCTACTTAATGAAACACAAGTCTGAAACATTTGAAAAGTTCAAAGAATTTCAGAGTAAAGTGGAGAATCATGCTAACAAGAAAATAAAGTTTCTATGATCTGATCGTGGAGGAGAATATTTGAGTTACGAGTTTGGTCTTCATTTGATGAGGTGATCAAAGCATATGGTTTTATACAAACTTTTGGAGAATCCTGTATTTACAAGAAAGTGAGTGGGAGCTCTGTAGTATTTCTAATATTATATGTGGATGACATATTGTTGATTGGAAATGATATATAATTTCTGGATAGCATAAAAGGATACTTGAATAAGAGTTTTTCAATGAAAGACCTCGATGAAGCTGCTTATATATTGGGCATAAAGATCTATAGAGATAGATCAAGACGCTTAATTGGACTTTCAAAAAGCACATACCTTGATAAAGTTTTGAAGAAGTATAAAATGGATCAGTCAAAGAAAGGGTTCTTGCTTGTGTTAAAATGTGTGAAGTTGAGTCAGACTCAATGCCCGACCACTGCAGAAGATAGAGAGAAAATGAAAGTCGTTCCCTATGCCTCAACCATAGGCCCTATCATCTATGCAATGCTGTGTACCAGACCTGATGTGTGCCTTGCTATAAGTCTAGCAGGGAGGTACCCAAGTAATCTAGGAGTGGTGAAGGAAATATGCCCTAGAGGCAATAATAAAGTTGTTATTCATATTTCCTTATATCATGATAAATGTTTATTATTCATGCTAGAATTGTATTAACCGGAAACTTAGTACATGTGTGAATACACAGACAAACAGAGTGTCCCTAGTATGCCTCTACTTGACTAGCTTGTTAATCAAAGATGGTTAAGTTTCCTAGCCATGGACAAAGAATTGTCATTTGATAAACGGGATCACATTATTAGAGAATGATGTGATTGACTTGACCCATCCATTAGCTTAGCACGATGATCGTTTAGTTTGTTGCTATAGCTTTCTTCATAACTTATACATGTTCCTATGACTATGAGATTATGCAACTCCCGAATACCGGAGGAACACTTAGTGTGCTACCAAACGTCACATCATAACTGGGTGATTATAAAGATACTCTACAGGTGTCTCCGATGGTGTTTGTTGAGTTGGCATAGATCGAGATTAGGATTTGTCACTCCGAGTATCGGAGAGGTATCTCTGGGCCCTCTCGGTAATGCACATCACTATAAGCCTTGCAAGCATTGTGACTAATGAGTTAGTTGCGGGATGATGCATTACGTAATGAGTAAAGAGACTTGCCGGTTACGATATTGAACTAGGTATTGAGATACCGACGATCGAATCTCGGGCAAGTAACATACCGATGACAAAGGGAACTACGTATGTTGTTGTGCGGTTTGACCGATAAAGATCTTCGTGGAATATGTAGGAACTAATGTGAGCATCCAGGTTCCTCTATTGATTATTGACCGGAGATGAGTATTGGCCATGTCTACATAGTTCTCGAACCCGTAAGGTCTGCACGCTTAACGTTCGGTGACGATCGGTATTATGAGTTTATGTGTTTTGATGTACCGAAGGTTGTTCGTAGTCCCAGATATGATCACTAACATGACGAGAAGTCTCGAAATGGTCGAGACATAAATATCGATATATTGGATGACTATGTTTGGACATTGGAATGGTTCCGGGTGAGTTCGGTATTCTTCGAGATGCAGGGGTTCTTTGGAACCCCGGGGAGTATATAGGCCCTAATGGGCTTTAGTGGAGAGAGAGAGGCGGCCGGGTGGCGCGCCCCCTCCCTGGGTCGGGTGGACTAGTGAAGGCGGCGCCCTTTCCTTCTCCCTCTCTCCTCCTTCCTTCTCCCCTACTCCAACTAGGGAAGGGGGGATCCTACTCCCGGTGGGAGTAGGACTCCTCCCTGGGCGCGCCATAGAGGGCCGGCCCTCCCCCTCCTCCACTCCTTTATATACGGGGGAGGGGGCACCCCATAGACACACAAGTTGACAGTTGTCTTAGCTGTGTGCGGTGCCCCCTCCACAAATTCCACCTCGGTCATATCGTTGTAGTCCTTAGGCGAAGCCCTGCGTCGGTAACTTCATCATCACCGTCATCACGCCGTCGTGCTGACGAAGCTCTCCCTCGACACTCAGCTGGATTGAGAGTTTGTGGGATATCACCAAGCCGAACGTGTGCATATCACGGAGGTGCCGTACTTTCGGTACTAGGGTCGGTCGGATCGTGAAGACGTACGACTACATCAACTGCGTTGTCATAACGCTTCCACTTACGGTCTACAAGGGTACGTGGACTACACTCTCCCCTCTCGTTGCTATGCATCACCATGATAGATCTTGCGTGTGTGTAGGATTTCTTTTGAAATTACCGCGTTCCCCAACAGATCACTTCACCATCACTGTCACCACGCCATCGTGCTGACGGAACTCTCCCTCAACACTTTGTTGGATCAAGAGTTTGAGGGACGTCATCGAGCTGAACATGTGCAGAACTCGGAGGTGTCGTACGTTTGGTGCTTGATCGGTCGAAACGAGAAGAAGTTCGACTACATCAATTGCGTTAACAAACGCTTCCGCTTTCGGTCTACGAGGGTACGTGGACACACTCTCACCCTCCCGTTGCTATGCATCTCCTAGATAGATCTTGCGTGAGCGTACTAATTTTTTTGAAACTGCATGCTACGTTTCCCAACAACCGTTGAGGCGCCGGAGAGTGCAACTCTGCCTCGTCGACGTCGACCGCTGCCGCGGCCTCCAGTGCCCTCTGCCTTGCATGGCGGGCACGCCGTGCGATACCCTCAGTGGACGGGCCACGGATGGCCTGGTCGTCGGCGTGCCAACGAAGCGGTTGGACATCCGACATGGAGTTTGGACGCCAAACGAAGAGCATCGCCTCTAGTGAGGCAGCGATGACACGCCGCACACTGGACACGCGCCGTGTGGACGGAGTTGATGGATTCTCTGCGGATCGACTTCGACCGCTGACGGACATTCTCCTCGCGGGCGAGGCGGAGCACAATGCGGACGGTCATCTCCTCCTCGGGCCGATTGGGATGAGATCCTAGTTCGCATATATGCTAACAGAAGACTCGGATCCATCGCCCGCCATGCCGGAGAAGGCGGGAGTTCGCCGAAAGTAAGCTTGGGGCAAAGGGGAGGTGGGGATTGGCTAGGGTTTATGCCGGGGAGTGGATGGGGACAAATATATGTGAGGTCAGGGTAGCTAGCGTTGGCCAAATCTGGCGTGGCGGACACGCCCAGGCCATCCGCCCCAGATTTGCACTAGATATGAGAGATGCCTGTATGCCCGGGCGTTTGAGGCCGGTTAGAGTCACCCGTCTGGGTCCGTTTTTTACCAGTCAATGACCAGGCCGTTCGCCTCTGTGTTTGAGACGGGTTTGAGGCGCCCGACTGTAGATGCTCTAACTGATGGAAATATGCCCTAGAGGCAATCATAAAGTTGTTATTTATATTTCCTTATATCATGATAAATGTTTATTATTCATGCTAGAATTATATTAACCGAAAACTTAGTACATGTGTGAATACATAGACAAACAGAGTGTCCCTAGTATGCCTCTACTAGACTAGCTCGTTAATCAAAGATGGTTAAGTTTTCTAGCCATAGACATGTGTTGTCATTTGATAAACGGGGTCACATCATTAGAGAATGATGTGATGGACAAGACCCATTCATTAGATTAGCACTATGATCGTTTAGTTTATTGCTATTGCTTTCTTCATGACTTATACATCTTCCTATGACTATGAGATTATGCAACTCCCGAATACCGGAGGAACACTTAGTGTGCTACCAAACGTCACAACGTAACTGGGTGATTATAAAGATGCTCTGCAAGTGTCTCCAATGGTGTTTGTTGAGTTGGCATAGATCGAGATTAGGATTTGTCACTCTGATTGTCGGAGAGGTATCTCTGGGCCCGCTCGATAATACACATCACTATAAGCCTTGCAAGCAATGTGATTAATGAGTTAGTTTGGGTCCATGCTTTGGCTTCTTCTCGGCAACTGGTTTACCGGGCGTGACAACTTCCTTGCCATCCTTCTTGAAGTTCTTCTTACCCTTGCCTTTCTTGAACTTAGTGGTTTTATTCACCATCAACACTTGATGTTCCTTTTTGATCTCCACCTCCGCTGATTTCAGCATTGAATATACCTCGAGAATAGTCTTTTCCATCCCCTGCATATTGAAGTTCATCACAAAGCTCTTGTAGCTAGGTGGGAGCGATGAAGGATTACATCACTTGTTGCATCATCCGAGAGATTAACTCCCAGCTGAGACAAGCGGTTGTGCAACCCAGACATTTTGAGTATGTGCTCGCTGAGAGAACTATTCTCCTCCATCTTACAACTGTAGAACTTGTCGGAGACTTCATATCTCTCGACCCGGGCATGAGCTTGGAAAACCATTTTCAGCTCTTGGAACATCTCATATACTCTGTGCTGCTCAAAACTCTTTTGGAGCCCCGGTTCTAAGCTGTAAAGCATGCCGCACTGAACCAGGGAGTAATCATCACTACACGACTGCCAGGCGTTCATAACATCTTGAGTTGCTGGGAAAATGGGTGCTTCACCTAGCGGTGCATCTAGGACATATGCTTTCTTGGCAGCTATGAGGATGATCCTCAAGTTCCGGACCCAGTCCTTATAGTTGCTGCCATCATCTTTCAGCTTGGGTTTCTCTAGGAACGCGTTGAAGTTGAGGGCAACATTAGTGTGGGCCATTTGATCTACAAGACATATTGCAAAGATTTTAGACTAAGTTCATGATAATTAAGTTCATATAATCAAATTATATAATGAACTCCCACTCAGATAGACATCCCTCTAGTCATCTAAGTGATACATGATCCGAGTCAACTAGGCCGTGTCCGATCATCAGGTGAGACGGACTAGTCATCATCGGTGAACATCTTCATGTTGATCGTATCTTCTATCGACTCATGTTCGACCTTTCGGTCTCTTGTGTTCGAGGCCATGTATGCATACATGCTAGGCTCGTCAAGTCAACCTAAGTGTTTTGCATGTGTAAATCTGGCTTACACCCGTTGTATGTGAGCGTTAGAATCTATCACACCCGATCATCACGTGGTGCTTTGAGACAACGAACTTTACATAGCAGTATGCAGTTAGGGAAACACTTTCTTGAAATTATTATGAGGGATCATCTTATTTACTACCGTCATTCTAAGCAAATAAGATGCAAAAACATGATAAACATCACATGCAATCAAATAGTGACATGATATGGCCAATATCATTTTGCTCCTTTTGATCTCCATCTCCGGGGCGCCATGATCATCATCGTCACCGGCATGACACCATGATCTCCATCATCATGATCTCCATCATCGTGTCTTCATGAAGTTGTCACGCCAACTATTACTTCTACTACTATGGCTAACGGTTTAGCTATAAAGTAAAGTAATTACATGGCGTTATTCATTGACACGCGGGTCATACAATAAATTAAGACAACTCCTATGGCTCCTGCCGGTTGTCATACTCATCGACATGCAAGTCGTGATTCCTAGTACAAGAACATGATCAATCTCATACATCACATATATCACGTCCTTTTTGGCCATATCACATCACAAGGCATGTGCTGCAAAAACAAGTTAGACGTCCTCTAATTGTTGTTGCATGTTTTTACGTGGCTGCTATCGGGTTCTAGCAAGAACGTTTCTTACCTACACCAAAACCACAACGTGATATGCCAATATCTATTTACCCTTCATAAGGACCCTTTTCATCGAATCCGATCCGACTAAAGTGGGAGAGGCGGACACCCGCTAGCCACCTTATGCAACTAGTGCATGTCGATCGGTGGAACCTGTCTCACGTAAGCGTGCGTGTAAGGACGGTCCGGGCGCTTCATCCCACGATGCCGCCCGAATCAAGAAAAGAATAATAGTAACGGCAAGTAAATTGACAAAATCGGCGCCCACAACAACTTGTGTTCTACTCGTGCATAGAAACTACGCATAGACCTAGCTCATGATGCCCTTTGTTGGTGAGCGTTGCAGAAATTTAAAATTTTCTACGCATCACCAAGATCAATCTATGGAGTCATCTAGCAGCGAGAGAGAGGTGCATCTACATACCCTTGTAGATCGCGGCGGAAGCGTTCAAGAGAACGGGGTTGATGGAGTCGTGCATCGTCGTGATCCAAATCACCGATGATCCTAGCGCCCGAGCAGACGGCACCTCCGCGTTCAACACAAATACGGTTGGGAAGGCGTCTCCTCCTTCTTGATCCAGCAAGGGGAGGAGAAGTTGATGGAGATCGGCTGACCTGACGGCGTGGTGGTGGAAGCAGCGGGGATCTCGGCAAGGCTTCGCCAAGCTCAGCGAGAGGGAGAGGTGTTACGGGGGGAGAGGGAGGAGCCAGGGGCTAGTGATCCAATCTCAAGAGGGGTCGGCGACCAAGGGGGGACTTGCCCCCCAAGTCAGGTGGGGCGCCTCCCACCCCTAGGGTTTCCAACCCTAGGCGCAGGGGGAGGCCCAAGGGGGGCGCACCAGCCCACCAGGGGCTGGTTCAATTCCCACTTCAGCCCATGGGCCCCTCTGGGATAGGTGGCCCCACCCGGTGGACCCCCGGGACCCTTCCGGTGGTCCCGGTACAATACCGGTGACACCCGAAACCTTCCCGATGGCCGAAACTGGACTTCCTATATATAAATCTTTACCTCCGGACCATTCCGGAACTCCACATGATGTCCGGGATCTCATCCGAGACCCTGAAAAACTTTCGGGTTACCGCATACTAATATCTCTACAACCCTAGCGTCACCGAACCTTAAGTGTGTAGACCCTATGGGTTCGGGAGACACGAAGACATGACCGAGACGACTCTCCGGTCAATAACCAACAGCAGGATCTGGATACCCATGTTGGCTCCCACGTGCTCCTCGATGATCTCATCGGATGAACCACGATGTTGAGGATTCAATCAATCCCGTATACAATTCCCTTTGTCAATCGGTACGTTACTTGCCCGAGATTCGGTCGTCGGTATTCCAATATCTCGTTCAATCTCGTTACCGGCAAGTCACTTTACTCGTTCCATAATGCATGATCCCGTGACCAACCACTTGGTCACATTGAGCTCATTATGATGATGCATTACCGAGTGGGCGGAGATACCTCTCCGTCATACAGTGACAAATCCGGTCTCGATCCGTGCCAACCTTGAGACACTTTCGGAGATACCCGTAGTGCACCTTTATAGCCACCCGATTCACGTTGTGACATTTGGTACACCCAAAGCACTCCTACGGTATCCGGTAGTTGCACGATCTCATGGTCTAAGGAAATGATACTTGACATTAGAAAAGCTCTAGCAAACGAACTACACGATCTTGTGCTATGCTTAGGATTGGGTCCTGTCCATCACATCATTCTCCCAATGATGTGATCCCGTTATCAATGACATCCAATGTCCATGGTCAGGAAACGTAACCATCCATTGATCAATGAGCTAGTCAACTAGAGGCTTACTAGGGACATGTTGTGGTCTACGTATTCACACATGTATTACGATTTCCGGATAACACAATTATAGCATGAACAATTGACAATTATCATGAACAAGGAAATATAATAATAACCATTTTATTATTGCCTCTAGGGCATATTTCCAACAGCACCTCTGTCCATCGTGGCAGCCCCTGGGCCCGCACCCACAGATGTAATGTGCCGCGCCTAGCCCTTAGGTGTTACCTTTGTCTTACTAGTTATTTGGCCCCACCCGACTCCCCACACCCCAACCCCCACCCGAGATTTGCCCCCTCTCCCTGTCAGGACCCCGATTCCAAGTCACATCGATCTAGCCGGTAACACCTCATATCACTTTGCGACCTCACGCACGGTATTCCCACGGGTGTCGCCTTACCATGGCCCGGGACCGTTTGCGTCTTTTGGCTCACGTATATGATAGTGTCGCTAGCATCCATATGGCAAAGAACCCGGGCCGACATGGCTAGTCGTGAACCCAAAGCGGCACTAACCTATGGAGACAGGCATACATGAATCACATCGAGCATGTTGGTCATCAACGTATAGATTCGGGCTGTAGCCTTTGGGCTATGAGGACTCCGGTGAACCGGGCTGTAGCAGCTAAGCAGGACTCCGAATAACACATGTGACATTTCCCGAAGAACAGACATAGGAGCGAAGTGAAACACATGCCGCCAGTCAAGTGTCCAAGCGGTAGTGTTGGGCTAGCAGGACTCCGGTGGCCCAGGCATGGCGGACTACTATCGCTCAGAAGCACGAGTCTACATTTCCCCATATGAGAGGCTGCCAAGGATAAACAACTAGTTTGTCGGATCCCACACATACCAAGCATTTCAAACATACACACAATATGCTCAATATGTGTAGATACAACATGGCATCACAACATAACTCTACTGACTCAAATATTTATTCATTAGGCTCCGAGGAGCGAGATATTACAAACATGGGTCTCATGACCCAACACTCGGAAACATACAAGTCAAAACACAAGCGGAAGCTAAACATGTCTGACTGAGACAACTATAAATGAAAAAATGAGAAGCACGACTATCTACCGAGATCTGCCGAGGGCACAAGATCATTTGAGGTAACAAGCTAAGCGTCGAAGTCCACGTGGAACTACTAGCGAGTCCGAAGTCTCTACGCAAAACATAAAATAAGCAAGCGTGAGTACAAGCGTACTCAGCAAGACTTACATCGGAACTATCTACATATGCATCATTATCAACAAAGGGGTGGTGGAGTTTGACTGCAGGCAAGCCGACTTTGACTTCGGTGGCTATCTGAACTATGTTGCAAGTAACTCTTTTGAGGTGGCGCTTTACGAGTCCACATATTCACCATATCAATACACCACTATGGCTCCGTTCCGTCTCCCTCACGAGAACGCCATCCATAACACTCACGCTTATCTTGTGCATTTTAGAGTATCCACTTTCACTTGTCTATGAACTGATATAGGCAACCCGAAGTCCTTTTCATGGACACGGCTATTCGAATAGATCATTTCAACCCTGCAGGGGTGTACTTCTTCACACACGCTCTCACCACTTACCGCCGTTTACACGACATGTACTCGGCAACCTTCAAGCGGAAGCCCAGCGAGGGTGTCGGCCACGGCCTACCTAAACACTCAAGTCCCAAGTCTAGGTTTATCGCCTATTCGGGTTCCATCCGCAGGGAGTCCGGCCGAGGTTTCCCATACAGCCCCGAACGATGTGTACAGGGTTCCCGAGACACCAAGCAGGCGAATCGGTACATCAGACCCGTGCCTACCGCAACACAACCCACCCCTATGGTCAGCGTTGCGTGCGGCTGACATACTACAAACACGAAACTACTTGCAACTCCCGGATGGGAACAAGGGTGGTTAAGACGCGAGAGAGGTCAATTAAGGATCCCAATGCGTGGTAGTAACTGTTTCATGGATCACAAACACAGAACTCAGTTCACGAGGGGCGGCTGCAATGAGACAACCCACCATGTACTCCTACATGGCCTCTCACCGCTACCTTTACCAAATCGTGTTCACACACTTAGCTCACACACACAGTGGGACATGTTCACACACCATTCCAATTCATTCCCGATGAATCGGACCTGACTCAACTCTAAGCGATGGCAGGCACGACAACAAGCATGAATGAGTAGGCACAACATGGCTCAAACAACTCCTACTCATGCTAGTGGGTTTCATCTAATTCTTGTGGAATGACGAGGTCATGCCGAGGATAAAGGGGTTCAACTACATGAGCAAGTAACACATGAGTCGTGGTTGTCCTAATGCAGTAAAATAGAGCAGGAGGCGAGAGAGTGGGATTATATCGAAATGAACAAGGGGGTTTTGCTTGCACAGCACTTACGAAGATAATATAGTTCTTCATCGGTGTCATCGAATAATCGTCGGAGCGTCGTCTCACCGAGAGGGACAATTACCGGCAAGCGAGAAAGAACACAATCAATGCAATGCACATTCACATGAATGACATGTCATGTTAAGGTACTGAATACACCTAATGCAATATCTAGCGAGGTTAATTGAAGTGGAATTCAAACAAGGTTAAACTCCAACTCCAAATGCTAGTTCATAAATTACCCTAATCATGATTCATCCTATTCAGTGAGGTTAACTTGTTCAAACATGCATGATCATGGCATAAACAGATTCTTCATATTTTTCTGATCATTTTTCATATATAACTTATTTCATTTGGAGTTACGGTTGAATTTCTATGATTTTTAGAAGTTTGGGCAAATTTACGGAATTTCCTGAATTATTTAAATCGAGAAAATTAGTTATTGCGTCATCGGTGCGTCGGGGTGGCGTCAGCAAGTCAAAGCGCCAGCCAGGTCAAACCTGATGGCTGGGACCCACGGTCGATGAAACAGGGCTGGGTTGGGCGGATGACATGTGGGACGATCGGCCGTGTCACAAAAGTCAATCTTGGCGTGTGGGTCCCGATGGGTTATGAATTAATCTAAGCAGAAAATTAAATTAAACTAATCGGCGCAGGGCCCACATGGCAGTGGCACTAGGGTTGGTTTAGCTGGGTCATTAGTGACTAATGGCGTGCCACGTCACGGCCACCGGAGTTTAGCGGCGGCGACCATGGCCGGCAGCGGAGATGAAAGCGATGTGCTCGCTACGGAGCACCATTCGACGCGTGGTTTGCTCCTATGGGTAGCTGAAGGTGCGCCGCATCCAACTGGGCGAGCGGCAGCGGCTGTGGTGGCCGGAGCTCACCGGAAACGAGCTCGCGGCGGCGCCGGAGTTCGGGTGCTCGCGGGTTTAGCGTTGTAGTGCACGGGAGGGGGAGCTGGTGTGTGTGTTAGGCTCCGGGTGAGGTGTGGAGCACGTCTCCGTGCTCGGGAGTGAGCTACGATGGCCCTGGCCTCGTCTGCATCATTGGCGGCGGCGAGGAGCTCACGGCTTCGGTGGAGACGGCGGTTGTAGGACGAATTAGGCGACGGGGTATGGGGGAAACGGTGCAGAGGCTCACCGCGGTTCTTCTGGTCTTCTTTGGAGGCGGGGAGACACGGGTCGGCGGAGCGTCGGCGGGATCTCCGGCTCCCGAAGCGAGAGGCAGCTGGCGGCGTCTGAGGGCTTCCGGTGTCGGGAGGCTCGGTGAGAAGGGGAGAGACTAGGCGGAGCTCGGGGCGTGTCGGAGAGGCTCGGGGATGGCTGCAGCTCTGGCTATGGCGAGCAGTGGCGGCAGGCTCCGCTCGGGTGTGCTTGGGAGAGGGCGGAAGGGCGAGGGAGAGAGCAGAGAGGAGTGAGGTCCAGGAGAGGAGGGGAAAGCGGGAGGGAGCGCTGGCGTCGTCGTGGCGTCGCTAGGAGGGCAGGAAGCGAGGAGGTGGCGTTGGTGGCCGTCTTGTCGCCCACACACTGCTTCTCCTGGCGAAGGTTGAAGAAGGCAGCGGCTGGCTGGGCTGGGCCAATAGCCCAGGCCGCCAGTGTGGCCAGGCAGTGGGCTACAGTGCATGTAAGCTGGGCCAAGTCAGTTTCCTTCCTTTCTCTTTATTTACATTTTCTATTTTGTTACATTTTAGTTTAGTAAAATACTAAACCATTTTATAAAATCCTGAAGATAATTATGTGGCTGGAACTAAAGTATACCAAACCACATAAAATGTCCCAGAATTATTGGACATATATTAATTGTATATAAAATATATTTCCAATGCAAATAGTTATTGAATTGATTCAAAGGCCCAAATTAAAATGTTTCAGTTACTCCAAAAATATTGGTTTGAATTTTATTCTTGCCAATATTTTTCAAAGCTGAAAAGGAACATTTCCTTGGAAACATTTGAAGCAATTTTTAATGTTGATCATTTATTTTAGATGATTCTTGAGGCTCTCCAATTCCCCAATTCAAATTTAAAAGAAATGTAGAAATGATGAATGGATGTAATAAAATCAAGCTAGGGCTGATGCAAATTTGTGACAGCTCACCCCACTAAACAAGAATCTCCGAGATTCAAGGCGTGAGTAAGAGGAAAGGGAGTCACAAAACTATCACAATCTTCATGATCCATTTGCCCTTCTCGAAGATGTTGATTCATTCCATCATCTTGGTCTTGGCGTCCTCGCTTTGAGATCTTCACTCGACACGACAACGAAAGGAGGGAACCCCTACGAGATTTAATCTTCTTGAAGATCGAGCAACTCAAAATCAGCTCACGGAATGAGATGGGGAAACAGCTCGAGTTGAGACACAAAACACATCGAGAGGAATGGAATAACAAACAACGAGGTTTGATTAGTGGGCAACAATTCCACGCTTAGAGAGATGGTGCATGGTTTCAAAGTAACAAGGAGATGATTGCCATGATTCCATAACGGGACACCTTAGGAAAGGTGGCGCAAGAACTATTCCCTTAAGTGGCAAAAAGAATTACTTTTGATTAGGAGATCCTTTGAAACTCTTCATACCAGCCTAAAGGCAATCACAAGCGATCGTTTGGTGGAGTGCAAAGGAAGGGCATACCAGTAGAATGGATGATGTGGACTACCTTGTTGAAGACAACATAATGGATGATTTTTGCTTAGCACGAAATGGATGGGACCCATGGTAAGTCCACTTTTGAGGATGATCCTAGACAAGAATTACTAAGAAGGCCGCCCATGGGAATTGGCACAATAGGGTGTAAGTTGGGAACAAAATGCAAATGCTGGGAATGTTCCAACCATCATATCTGCACGAGATTCAGATCCGATTGGTAATAGGATACTCAGGACTCCGCATATGCGAAAAGAAAGGTCATAACACAAATCGGCGAGATAACGTTGCGAGATTCTCGGGATATGAACTACGATAGCAAGCTCCAAAACATGAGCTGGTTACGCTACACACATGTGAACACGTTGTCCTGCATGTGCATGACCACATGGTAGTCTTACAACAAAACACTACCGAGTTCAGGTGGGGAACCATCTTCGAGGATATTGGAATCTTGTGCAAGAACTAGTATTCGCACAGCAACTCCTTTTCCTCGAACAAACCAATCGTGGCTTGGTATGCTAGGAACACATATGGAGTGGAAGCGGCCAACCTATCAAACCATAGAGCACTTCCATGCGTGCATAGTGACTTGGGGCGATTCGGAGGAAACAAAACAAACCTTTCTCAAATTCATGGCGGCAACTTGCACCTAATGCACGTGAATTAGAGGAAGTCACTTCTTCCATCCAAGCATAAGCTTCATGAATGGCACACAAAAGCATTGCTTACAAAGTTTCCAACACTAGGTTGATGTTCAACGTGACTCATGGGGAGACAAATGCTCTTGATGGGCTCAACGACAACTCATCGAATTTCCATATCCTTTGGACTTCCACCATCATGTGAACACGGTGATAGCATTGGTGAGACCAAAAGATGTAATGGGGTATGCTCGAGGGATCAACCACGAGTAAGACAACATTACGAACATCGTTGGTTAAGATATGACTTAATAATAGACCAAACTCAAGTCAAAGGATTGATAAGACAATAGGTCCAGCAACTGATCACGAGACCAATCGATGAAGATATCATCTTTCTTCAACATACACTACTCAAGAATATCCCTTTGGAGCGAACTAAGTCGAGCAAGCTTTTATCCTCCAACTCTCCAAGTTGTTGTTTGGCTTAACCAACTAGCTCAGGGGTATCCAACACAGATTCTTGGAGAAAGGGTGGTTCACAAGAAACCAACTTGATCACGAGCTCAACATAACGATCGGGGACAACACGGTAATACTTAGAAGATATTAGGAAAATCACAAACCACCGATATGTTACTAAGCTCGAGAACAACCTTGCTTTTGAGGGCAAGGCGATATGATCAAATGAGTGAGGACTTGATATAATCCTAACTCATCAATCAAGTGTGCACAGAAATAAGGACTAGGTAGCACGATCAATCTTAGGATGATGATTTAATAACCAACACGCTAAGAGTGAGGATATTGTCCACTAGCTGCCAAACAACGAGTTGCTTTCGGAGTATTGATTTCACACATCACAATTCACTGCGTCGGCATTCCGGTTTCAACAACTCGGAACCGAGGAATGAATAATGATGGCGAGAAGTATCCTTTGCATCAAGAATTCATAAGAGAAGGTGCAATTCTCATGACATTCTTGACATAAAGATGGTAACACTCCGGTGGAACAGCATCAAAAGCTGAATTGGCATTTTGATCTGCGGGATACAACTACTTTGACCCAATCACGGAAATGTTTGAAGTCTTGGAGTTTGTTTCTCCTAGTCATTCCGAGCAGAATGGCAGCGGACCACAAGGATAATAGACATCGATAAGCGAATGCACACATACTCTTGGTTATCAAGCGATAGAGGATGGTGGGATACAACTAAAGAGAGCAACTCAAAGGAACATATAATTTTTCGAGTTGTGGAGGCATGGATTAGTATATCGAGCAAGGCTCAACATTTCTCCGGATAACCCATGCGAGAAAAGTAGAATTGGCAGATTCACAATTATGAATGGAGAACTCCTCAAGAGCACTCTTATTGTGATGTTTTGGTTCAACAAGGAACTTACGCCATAAGCGGTTCGTAGTATTTGGAAGAAGGAAATACCACGGACCTCAAGGACTATCGCAAGGTTACTAATATCCTAAAGGTACGAGCAACACTATCAACATTAGACAAGTAGGGTGAATCTCGGTTCAAGAACCCAGGAGTAGAATGCCTACTAACTAATAACATCATGGGATGCTTTCAAGAATGATGGCCAGAATCATCACACTGGGGTTACAAAAGCATTGCTAAATTGCTAGGTAACTTTCTAAACAACTAGGTTCATAATAATAGCTCCAACATCTATGCAGAGGCAACAAAGTACCTCAACGCACCGGTTAGTGTGCTTATTCTGACCAAAAGGACATCGGAAATGGAAGGAAAGGATTTGCAAATGCATCGGACTATTTAGAGACACAGGATGACTCGGACTGACATAACGGCTGTAAATGCTCAAAATGATTTGAGACATCACGCAAAATGGTGGCATAGCCACTTAACAACATCATATCAAGGTTCGAGATCAACGGTAGTCATCTGAAATGGTAGGAACTGAGGCGGGGCTTAAATCCAACAATCTTATAAGTCAATGGATTAGTAACACGTCATCACGATAGATAGATGAGAAGCCAAGTTCTTAACCCGTAGAAGAGAAGAGGTTGATTTCGGATCGAGAAGGCCATGAGGTATAAGGAGTAAAAAGAGCCTTCGTTCCCTTCCACAATCAATTCCCTTACATAACTAAAGCATTTCTAGACTCAACTTGACCGGTTTGGCTTGGTAATCCTCTGAGCGATCGGGCTCACGATACCAGCTGTCGGGACCCGATTCCAAGTCACATTGATCTAGCCAGTAACACCTCATATCACTTTGCGACCTCACGCACGGTATTCCCACGGGTGTCGCCTTACCATGGCCCGGGACCGTTTGCGTCTTTTGGCTCACGTATATGATAGTGTCGCTAGCATCCATATGGCAAAGAACCCGTGCCGACATGGCTAGTCGTGAACCCAAAGCGGCACTAACCTATGGAGACAGGCATACATGAATCACATCGAGCATGTCGGTCATCAACGTATAGATTCAGGCTGTAACCTTTGGGCTAACAGGACTCGGTGAACCGGTACATGTAGCGAGCTAAGCGGGACTCCGAATAACACCGCGACATTTCCCGAAGAACAGGACATAAGGCGAAGTGAAACACATGCCCGGCCGATCAAGTGTCCAAGCGGTAGTCTTTGCAGGACTCCGGTGAAGCTGAGGCATGGCGGACTACTATCGCTCAGAAGCACGAGACTACATTTCCCCATATGAGAGGCTGCCAAGGATAAACAACTAGTTTGTCGGATCCCACACATACCAAGCATTTCAAACATACACACAATATGCTCAATATGTGTAGATACAACATGGCATCACAACATAACTCTACGACTCAAATATTTATTCATTAGGCTCGAGGCGAGATATTACAAACATGGGTCTCATGACCCAACACTTTTCGAAACATACAAGTCAAAACACAAGCGGAAGCTAAACATATGCAGTCTGAGACAACTATAAATGAAAAAGTGAGAAGCTTGACTATCTACGAGATCTGCCGAGGGCACAAGATGCGTGGTGAGGTAACAAGCTAAGCGTCGAAGTCCACGTGGAACTACTAGCGAGAACGAAGTCTCTACGCAAAACATAAAATAAGCAAGCGTGAGTACAAGCGTACTCAGCAAGACTTACATCGAACTATCTACATATGCATCATTATCAACAAAGGGGTGGTGGAGTTTGGCTGCGGCAAGCCAGCTTTGACTTCGGTGGCTATCCTGAACTACATTGCCAAGTAACTCTTTTGAGGTGGCGCACACGAGTCCACATATTCACCATATCAATACACCACTATGGCTCTGTTCCCGTCTCCCTACGAGAACGCCATCCATAGCACTCACGCTTATCTTGCGCATTTTAGAGTATCCACTTTCACTTGTCTATGAACTGATATAGGCAACCCAGAAGTCCTTTTCATGGACACGGCTATTGAATAGATCATTTTAACCTGCAGGGGTGTACTTCTTCACACGCTCTCACCACTTACCGCCGTTTACCACGACATGTACTCGGCAACCTTCAAGCGGAAGCCCAGCGAGGGTGTCGGCCACGGCCTACCTAAACACTCAAGTCCCAAGTCTAGGTTTATCGCCTATTCGGGTTCCATCCGCAGGGAGTCCGGCCGAGGTTTCCCATACAGCCCGAACGATGTGTACAGGTTCCCGAGACACCAAGCAGGCGA
Source organism: Aegilops bicornis (assembly GCA_021605145.1). Lineage (NCBI taxonomy): Eukaryota > Viridiplantae > Streptophyta > Magnoliopsida > Poales > Poaceae > Aegilops > Aegilops bicornis. The sequence goes on along the minus strand of CM038674.1, from coordinate 470,611,538 downwards.
ATCGGTACATTTGCAGACCCACGGTGCCTACCGCAACACAACCCACCCCTATGGTCATTGCGTGCGGCCCCGACATACTACAAACACGAAACTACTTGGAACTCCCGGTGGGAACAAGGGTGGTTAAGAAGCCGAGAGGGTCAATTAAGGATCCCAATGCGTGGTAGTAACTGTTTCATGGATCACAAACACAGAACTTCAGTTCACGAGGACGGCTGCAATGAGACAACCCACCATGTACTCCTACATGGCCTCTCACCGCTACCTTTACCAAATCGTGTTCACACACTTAGCTCACACACACGATGGGACATGTTCACACACCATTCCAATTCATTCCCGATGAATCGGACTGACTCAACTCTAAGCGAGTATACGCATACGACAACAAGCATGAATGAGTAGGCACAACATGGCTCAAACAACTCCTACTCATGCTAGTGGGTTTCATCTAATTCTTGTGGAATGACGGGTCATGCCGAGGATAAAGGGGTTCAACTACATGACAAGTAACACATGAGTCGTGGTTGTCCTAATGCAGTAAAATAGAGCAGGCGAGAGAGTGGCATTATATCGAAATGAACAAGGGGTTTTGCTTGCACAGCACTACGAAGATAATATAGTTCTTCATCGGTGTCATCGAATAATCGTCGGGCGTCGTCTACCGAGAGGGACAATTACCGGCAAGCGAGAAAGAACACAATCAATGCAATGCACATTCACATGAATGACATGTCATGTTAAGGTACTGAATACACCTAATGCAATATCTAGCGAGGTTAATTGAAGTGGAATTCAAACAAGGTTAAACTCCAACTCCAAATGCTAGTTCATAAATTACCCTAATCATGATTCATCCTATTCAGTGAGGTTAACTTGTTCAAACATGCATGATCATGGCATAAACAGATTCTTCATATTTTTCTGATCATTTTTCATATATAACTTATTTCATTTGGAGTTACGGTTGAATTTCTATGTTTTTTAGAAGTTTGGGCAAATTTACGAATTTCCTGAATTATTTAAATCCAGAAAATTAGTTATTCGTCATCGGTCGTCGAGTGACGTCGGCAAGTCAAAAGCGCCAGCCAGGTCAAACCTGATGGCTGGGACCCACGGTCGATGAAAGCAGGGCTGGGTTGGGCGGATGACATGTGGGACGATCAACGCCGTGTCGACCAAAGTCAATCTTGGCGATGTGGGTCCCGATGGGTTATGAATTAATCTAAACAGAAAATTAAATTAAACTAATCAGGCGCAGGGCCCACATGGCGATGGCACTAGGGTTGGTTTAGCTGGGTCATTAGTGACTAATGACGTGCCACGTCACCGGCCACCGGAGTTTCGCCGGCGACGACCATGGCCGACGACGGAGATGCAACGTGTGCTCGCTACGGAGCACCATTCGACGCGTGGTTTGCTCCTACGGGTAGCTGAAGGTGCACCGCATCCAACTGGGCGAGCGGCTGACTCATTGGCCGGAGCTCGCCGGAAGCGAGCTTCATGGCGGCGCCGGAGTTGGTGCTCGCGGGTTTAAGCGTTGTAGTGCAGGAGGGGAGCTGGTGTGTGTTAGGCTCCGGGTGAGGTGTGGAGCACGTCTCCGTGCTCGGGAGTGAGCTACGATGGCCACAGCCTCGTCGCATCATCGCCCGGCGGCGAGGAGCTCACAACCGGTGGAGGCGGCGGTTGTAGGGACGAATTAGGCGGCGGGGTATGGGGAAAGCAGTGCGAGAGGCTCACGCGGTTCTTGGTGCTTCTTTGGAGAGGCAGGGAGACACGGGTCCGGCGGAGCGTCGGCGGGGATCTCCGGCTCCCGAGGCGAGGCAGCGGCGCTGGCGGCGTCTGAGGCTTCCGGTGTCGGGAGGCTCGGTGAAGGGGAGAGAGACTAGGCGGAGCTCGGGGCGTGTCGGAGAGGCTCGGGGATGGCTGCGGCTCTGGCTATGGCGAGCAGTGGCGGCAGGCTCCGCCGGGTGTGCTTGGGAGAGGAGGCAGAGGGCGAGGAGAGAAGCAGAGAGGGAGTGAGGTCCAGGGAGAGGAGGGAAAGCGGGAGGAGGCCAAGGCGTCGTCGTGGCGTCGCTAGGAGGCCAGGGAAGCAGGAGGTGGCGTTGGTGGCGGTCTTCGCCACACACACCTTCTCCTTGGCGAGAAGGTTGAAGAAGGCTGGCGTGGCTGGCTGGGCCAGCCATAGCTGAGCCGCCAGTGGCAGGCCAGTGGGCTACCAGTGCAGTAAGCTGGGCGGTCGGTTTCCTTCCTTTCTCTTTATTTCTGTTTTCTATTTTGTTACATTACATTTTAGTTTAGTAAAATACTAAACCATTTTATAAAATCCTGAAGATAATTATGTGGCTGGAACTAAAGTATACCAAACCACATAAAATGTCCCAATTATTGGACATATATTAATTGTATATAAAATATATTTCCAATGCAAATAGTTATTGAATTGATTCAAAGGCCCAAATTAAAATGTTTGATTACTCCAAAAATATTGGTTTGAATTTTATTCTTGCCAATATTTTTCAAAGCTGAAAAGGAACATTTCCTTGGAAACATTTGAAGCAATTTTTAATGTTGATCATTTATTTTAGATGATTCACGAGGCTCTCCAATTCCCAAATTCAAATTTAAAAGAAATGTAGACATGATGCATGGATGTAAGAAAATCAAGCTAGGGCTGATGCAGGGGCTGTGACAGCTCACCCCACTAAACAAGAATCTCGCCCGAGATTCAAGGCGTGAGTAAGAGGAAAAGGGAGTCACAAAACTATCACAATCTTCATGATCCATTTGCCCTTCTCGAAGATGTTGATTCATTCCATCATCTTGGTCTTGGCGTCCTCGCTTCGAGATCTTCACTCGGCACGACAACGAAAGGAGGGAACCCCTACAGGATTTAATCTTCTTGAAGATCGAGCAACTCAAAATCAGCTCACGGAATGAGATGGGGAAACAACTCGAGTTGAGACACAAAACACATCGAGAGGAATGGAATAACAAACAACGAGGTTTGATTAGTGGGCAACAATTCCACGCTTAGAGAGATGGTGCATGGTTTCAAAGTAACAAGGAGATGATTGCCATGATTCCATAACGGGACACCTTAGGAAAGGTGACGCAAAGAACTATTCCCTTAAGTGGCAAAAGAATTACTTTTGATTCGAGAGATCACTTTGAAACTCTTCATACCAGCCTAAGGCAATCACAAACGATCGTTTGGTGGAGTGCAAAGGAAGGGCATACCAGTAGAATGGATGATGTGGACTACCTTATTGAAGACAACGCAATGGATGATTTTTGCTTAGCACCGGAAATGGATGGGACCCATGGTAAGTCCACTTTTGAGGATGATCCTAGACAAGAATTACTGTACAGTACAGTGTGGCGCCTCCAGGCTAGGTGCCACATCAGCCTGTATCTGGCAAACTTTCTATTGCTCTCTGGATAGCTCTACACTAGCGTGCAACGCCTCAGAGCTAGGCGTTGCACTGCACGGTGTGGCGCCTATGTCTGAGGCGTTGCACGCCTGTGTAGAGCTATCCATAGAGCAACAGAAAGTTTGCACCCAGTTTGGGGTCAAAAAATTGCTAAGTGTTGGTGTGGCGCCAGGCACTGGGGTGTCACACTGTATAGTGCCACGCCTACTGGCTGGGCGTTGCACAATATTGTGTGGCGCCTCAGAACTAGGCGCCACACCGGCTGTATATGGCTGTAGTTTCATTTGCTCTCTGAATAGCTCTACGTAGGTATGCAACACCTCAGAGCTAGGCGTTGCACTGCACGGTGTGACGCCTAGCTCGGAGGCGTTGCATGCCTTGGTAGAGCTATCCAGAGAGCAACAGAAAGTTTGCATCCAGTTTGGGGGGCAAAAAATCGCTAAGTGACCATTTCCCTTGCAATAAAAGCACTCAGTCTCAGGTTTGGGTCCATGCTTTGGCTTCTTCTCGGCAACTGGTTTACCGGGTGCGACAACTTCCTTGCCGTCCTTCTTGAAGTTCTTCTTACCCTTGCCTTTCTTGAACTTAGTGGTTTTATTCACCATCAACACTTGATGTTCCTTTTTGATCTCCACCTCCGCTGATTTCAGCATTGAATATACCTCAGAATGGTCTTTTCCATCCCTGCATATTGAAGTTCATCACAAAGCTCTTGTAGCTAGGTGGGAGCGATGAAGGATTACAACGATCGCATCATCCGAGAGATTAACTCCCGGTGAGACAAGCGGTTGTGCAACCCAGTTTATTTTGAGTATGTGCTCTTTGAGAGAACTATTCTCCTCCATCTTACAAGCTGTAGAACTTGTCGGAGACTTCATATCTCTCGACCGGGCATGAGCTTGGAAAATCATTTTCAGCTCTTGGAACATCTCATATGCTCCGTGCTGCTCAAAAGCGCTTTTGGAGCCCCGGTTCTAAGCTGTAAAGCATGCCACCTTGAACCAGGAGTAATCATCACTCTGCTTGTTGCCAGGCGTTCATAACGTCTTGAGTTCTTTGGGAAAATGGGTGCTTCACCTAGCGGTGCATCTAGGACATATGCTTTCTTGGCAGCTATGAGGATGATCCTCAAGTTAGGACCCGATCCGTATAGTTGCTGCCATCATCTTTCAGCTTGGTTTTCTCTAGGAACGCGTTGAAGTTGAGGGCAACATTAGTGTGGGCCATTTGATCTACAAGACATATTGCAAAGATTTTAGACTAAGTTCGTGATAATTAAGTTCATCTAATCCAATTATATAATGAACTCCACTCAGATAGACATCCCTCTAGTCATCTAAGTGATACATGATCCGAGTCAACTAGGCCGTGTCCGATCATCACGTGAGACGGACTAGTCATCACCGGTGAACATCTTCATATTGATCGTATCTTCTATACGACTCATGTTCGACCTTTCGGTCTCTTGTGTTCCGAGGCCATGTCTGTACATGCTAGGCTCGTCAAGTCAACCTAAGTGTTTTGCATGTGTAAATCTGGCTTACACCCGTTGTATGTGAGCGTTAGAATCTATCACACCCGATCATCACGTGGTGCTTTGAGACAACGAACTTCGCAGCGGGCGCACGCAGTTAGGGGAAACACTTTCTTGAAATTATTATGAGGGATCATCTTATTTACTACCGTCATTCTAAGCAAATAAGATGCAAAAACATGATAAACATCACATGCAATCAAATAGTTACATGATATGGCCAATGTCATTTTGCTCCTTTTGATCTCCATCTCCGGGGCGCCATGATCATCATCGTCACCGGCATGACACCATGATCTCCATCATCATGATCTCCATCATCGTGTCTTCATGAAGTTGTCACGCCAACTATTACTTCTACTACTATGGCTAACGGTTTAGCCAAAGCATGGACCCAATCGCTAAGTCACTAGAAGAGGACAAGATATTCCATTCCTACCATATGAATCTTGATCTCTAGCCTTCCCCAAGTTGCTTTCCACTCAAATCTTCTTTCCACCAGATTCAAATCCTATGAGAGAGAGTTGAGTGTTGGGGAACTATCATTTGAAGCACAAGAGCAAGGAGTTCATCATCAACACACCATTTGTTAATTCTTGGAGAGTGGTGTCTCCTTGATTGGCTAGGTGTCACTTGGGTGCCTCCGACAAGATTGTGGAGTTGAACCAAGGAGTTTGTAAGGGCAAGGAGATCGCCTACTTCGTGAAGATCTACCGCTAGTGAGGCAGGTCCTTCGTGGGCGACGGCCATGGTGGGATAGACAAGGTTGCTACTTCATGGACCCTTCGTGGGTGGAGCCCTCCGTGGACTCGCACAACCGTTACCCTTCGTGGGTTGAAGTCTCCATCAACATGGAGGTACGATAGCACCACCTATCAGAACCACGCCAAGAAAATCCGTGTCTCCAATTGCGTTTGAATCCTCCAAACCCTTCCCTTTACTTTCTTGCAAGTTGCATGCTTTAATTTCCGCTGCTCATATACTCTTTGCATGCTTGCTTGAATTGTGTGATGATTGCTTGACTTGTCCTAGATAGCTAAAATCTGTCAAGCTCTAAAATTGGGAAAAGGTTAAGTTTTTAATTGGTCAAGTAGTCTAATCACCCCCCTCTAGACATACTTCAAGGTCCTACACTTGACCTCATCCTCATTAGCTTCCTCGGGGCAAGTACCAAAGTTCCATGCAATCCAGGTGAAAGGAGCACCGGTTGCGACTCTTTCCTTGTTCTTGTCTTCTTCTTCTGGTTCCCGAGGCTCCAGAGGAACCATGCCGATAAGGGCATGCATATGCTCGCGCCACCCATCAGAATCGGTGATCATACATATAGGATTCCCCTTGATAGGAAGACCGGCGATCATAGCAATATCCTGGAGCATCACGGTCATCTCCCCGGTCCAAAGATGGAAACTGTGTGTCTCCGGCCTCCAACGATCAATAAGCGCGGTGATTGTTGCAGCATTGAGGGGTGGCGTCGATCGGCTGACCAACTGAATGAAAGGGTGGAGTCATGTCTCCCTTACATACGGTGTTTATCGCTCATCATAGCGCATCCCCCCAAGGTTGACCCCATGAGACCGAATCTTCAGAGGTTGAAGCTCCTACAAACAAGCAAAACAGAAAATTACATATGGGGCATTTGTGTTTGAAATAAACACAAAATTCATAATACCGGCCACTTTCATTATTACCCGCTGCTCTACCGACATAGCGTACGACCGGTGTTGATGGTCCCAGTGATCATCGAGAAGCCAAACCATCCTAACAATTTCAAACAAAGCATTCAATACAAATATCTTACATATTCAACAATTGGTAAACAATAAAAGGAAAGTTCAATACTACTCTATGATATACAAGGGTACCACACAAAACTACACAAGGGTACCACAAATCTACAATCGATAAATATCTTACATATACAACAATCGGTAAACAATAAAAGGATCCCTTACAAATCATCTACTAATCGTAATCACACAAATCTATATCAATATTACAAATCTACACAAGGGTACCACCAAAACTTGAACAATCTAGGTTCCACAATGACTACAAATCCTAAATCACACCACACCATTTCAATTTATCATATAAAATTCAAATCCAAGCAAATCAAGGGTTTCACCAAAACTTGGCTAAATGAGACAAATGTGAACGAATTCACATTGAAAAAGAAAGGGATCGGAGGAGTTTACCTTGTACGAGGGATTAGGGAAGAACTCAAGGCCAAAAACTTCAGATTTTCTTCTTTCTTGAGAGGGGGTGTAGAGGGGGAGAGGAGAGGGTCGCCGCCGTCGCTCCTTCTCTAACTGCTGCTGGAACAATGGGGTGGGTGGGGGAGGAGAGGGCCGCGGCGGCTGCATCTAAGTCACAGTGCAGCGCCTAAGGGCTAGGCGATGCACATTACATGTGTGGCGCCTAGCTCGGAGGCGCTGCACTGCTGGGTGCGGGCCCAGGTGTCGGTGTAAAAAACGGAGGATCTCGGGTAGGGGGTCCCGAACTGTGTGTCTAAGGTCGATGGTAACAGGAGACGGGGGACACGATGTTTACCCAGGTTCGGGCCCTTTTGATGGAGGTAATACCCTACTTCCTGCTTGATTGATCTTGATGAATATGAGGATTACAAGAGTTGATCTACCATGAGATCTTAATGGCTAAACCCTAGAGGTCTAGCCTGTATGATTGTGATTGCCTCTACGTACTAAACCCTCCGGTTTATATAGACACCGGAGGGGCCTAGGGTTGTACAGAGTTGGTTTACAAAGGAAGGAATCTTCATATCCGAACGCCAAACTTGCCTTCCACGCAAAGGAGAGTTCCATCCGGACACGGGTGGAAGTCTTCTGTCTTGTATCTTCATGGCCCATCAGTCCGGCCCACGTCACATAGCCCGGACGCCCGAGGACCCCTTAATCCTGGACTCCCTCAGTTGCCCCTTAACCAGGCTTCAATGATGATGTGTCCGACACGCAGATTGTCTTCGGCATTGCAAGGCGGGTTCCTCCTCCGAATACTCCAAAGCAGCCCTCGAACACAGAAAACGTGTCCGACTCTGCAAAACAAGTACCACACACAACCGTAGAGAGTATAGTATTTCATGGGTCCCATATACTGACAACTTTTCTAGCGAGACATTACGTCCCCGACCGGTCATTATTTCAAACCGTTTTTAGCCTCCCGCTCCATGTTTCGAGATGCGGTTTTCATTGGCACGTCTTGTCGAAGCAGAGATTGTGTCCCCTTATTGCGGGATTCTCATCAATACGGGCGTCGGTAATCCAACCACGCCGCCTGCACGACCCTTGGGGAATAGGCGAGTTTTAAGGCAAATGGGGAGGTGAGGGAGTCCTGGACTAAGCGGTCCTCGGGCGTCCGGCCTATTATCCATGGGCCGGACTGATGGGCTATGAAGACATGAAGGCCGAAGACTGTATCCGTGTCCGGATTGGACTCTACTTGGCGTGGAAGGCAAGCTTGGTGACCAAAGATTCCTTCTTATGTAACCGACTCTATGTAAACCCTAGATACCCCCGGTGTCTATATAATCCGGAGGGGTTAGTCCGGAAAGGACACATTACCATAGTCATATAGGCTAGACTTCTAGGGTTTAGCCATTACGATCTCGTGGTAGATCAACTCTTGTAATACTCATATTCATCAAGATCAATCAAGCAGGAAGTAGGGTATTACCTCCATAGAGAGGGCCCGAACCTGGGTAAACATCGTGTCCCCCATCTCCTATTACCATCGATCCTAGACGCACAGTTCGGGACCCCCTACCCGAGATCCCCGATTTTGACACCGACATTGGTGCTTTCATTGAGAGTTCCGCTGTTCCGTTGACAAAAGGTTTGATGGTCCCTTCCATCATCGATAATGACACTGTCCAAGGAGGAACCTTCCTCCCCGGACAGGTCTTTGTGTTCGACGGCTTCGTACTGCGGGCCAACTCGCTTGGCCATTTGGAGCAGGCCGACAGCTACGCCCCTGGCCATCAGGTCAGATTTGGAAGCTTGAACTACGTCACGGATATCCGTAGAGACTTGATCTTCAATGGATTCGAGACCGCAGCGATCGCTCCCCCTCGCTCCAACGAACATGACTTAAATCTGTCATCGGATCACAGCCAGGAGATGGTTCCTATTGCTGCAACGGCCTTAGAACCAGAGCAGATCGTGCCATCCAAAGCCGTAGGGTCCGTGGCATTGAAGCCGCACACGGACTCAACACCCTGCAACATTTGCTTTAACGGAACTTTGGACTTGTCTCCGGCTATAAGTTCCAGACTGTGTACGCCTGCGGACACCGAACTAGATCGGTTATCGGTCTTCAAATTCAGCGCCGCTGACGTTTTCCAGCACTCGCCTTTGGGCGATGTGCTGAACTCTCTAAAGAATTTGTCCTTGGAGAAGGACTCGCAGCCGAACTATGTTCGGTTCGAGTCAGAGGCTGATGATGGGGAATTTTGCTTCCCACCCGCCACCCACTTCATAGCTAGCGTCGAGGACTTAACCGACGAGCTCGACTATGGTTCCGAAGACATCGACGGTATGGACAACGATGCCGACAAGGAGCAAGGCCAAGACCCGCCATTCACTAGACGTTGGACGGCCACCTCTTCGTACGATGTGTACATGGTTGATACACCTAAAGGATCTGGCGACAACAAAGAAGAGCCAGATGCGAATAAACACTCTGAGAAACATTCTAGGCGCCGGCACCCTAAACGCTGCTCTAAGCCTCGTCGCTCAAAAGATGGCAACACTGGCACCGGAGAAAACAGTACTCCGGGCGACGCCGAAAACAATGAAGACCCTGTTGGAGCCGCATCCGAACAGGAGGAGCAAGACAACAAGCAGGTTATCCCTGATAAACAGGCCACGCCCAATGACCCGGATGACGATAGCTATCATCCACCTTCCGAGGATGATGAGAGCCTTGGCAATGAAGACTTCATCATGCCTGAGGCACCCATCGAGCAGGAGCGCTTTAAGAGCCAGCTCATAGCTACTGCAAGAAGCCTAAAGAAAAAGCAGCAACGGCTCCAAGCAGATCAAGACCTACTCATCGATAGATGGACCGATGTCCTGGCAGCCGAAGAATAAGGCCTCAAGCGCCCAACCAAGAGTTACCCAAAACGCAGACTGCTACCTCAGTTCGACGAGGAGGCACCAGATCTCCATACCTCCCTCGCGTAATGCGGACTGACCACCACGCGGTCGAGATAGTGCGGCAGACCGGCCACCCCGTGGTCGGGATAAAACGGCAACTCAGGCCGAACAACAGCCCGCCCCACCGCCTCGCAAACACAGGGACAGACCAGCTCGGGACCATACATACGACCTTCGGCAGGAATTGGACAGTAGAGCAGGACACACCCGATCAATATACGGATCGCGAGGACGCTTCCCTACTCGGGATGATTGCTACCTATTCGGACGTGACAAACTCAATCACACTCGGGCCGATAACCACAGAAGGACTTCGTCGGAGGTGCGCCATGATGTGGCTCGCTATAGAGGCACCGCACACCCTCTCTGCTTCACAGACGAGGTGCTGGATCACGAATTCCCCGAGGGGTTCAAGCCTGTCAATATTGAATCATACGACAGAACAACTGATCCCGCAATGTGGTTCGAAGATTTTATTCTCCACACCCACATGGCCCGAGGAGATGACCTCCACGCTATCAAATACCTCCCGTTAAAGCTCAAAGGACCAGCTCGACACTGGCTAAATAGTCTGCCTGAGAACTCCATCGGCAGCTGGGAGGACTTGGAAGAAGCCTTCCTCGAAAACTTCCAAGGTACATATGTCCGGCCACCCGATGCCGATGACTTAAGCCACATATTTCAACAACTTGGAGAATCAGCCAGAAAATTCTGGACTAGGTTCCTAACCAAAAAGAACCAGATCGTTCACTGTCCGGACGCTGAAGCCCTAGCAGCCTTCAAACACAGCATCCGTGACGAATGGCTCGCCCGCCACCTCGGCCAAGAAAAGCCGAAATCCATGGCAGCCCTCACAACACTCATGACCTGCTTTTGCGTGGGTGAGGATAACTGGCTGGCCCGAAGCAAAAACACAGCCAACAAGGCAGGCCCCTCTGAGGCCAAGAACAACACTGGCAAGCTCCGGTGCAATAGACACAAACGCCAAAGCAATGGCGATAACACCGGCGACACCATAGTGAACACCGGATTCAGCGGCTCCAAGTCCGGCCAGTGGAAGAAGCCCTACAAGAGGAACAACGAGGGACCTTCCAGCCTGGACCGCATACTCGACCGTCCGTTTCAGATAGACGGCACCCCAGACAAACAAGCCAATCACACCAACAGAGATTGTTGGGTCTTCCAACAGGCTGGCAAGTTAAATGCCGAAAACAAAGAAAAAGGATCACAAAGTGAGGACGAGGACGAAGAGCCCCGGCAGCCGAACACCAGGGGGCAAAAGAAATTTCCCCCTCAAGTCAAAACGGTGAACATGATATACTCCACGCACATCCCCAGACAGGAGCGCAGCGGCACTCGAGGGCGTCCTACGCGGTATAGCCAGTCGCCCCAAAATTCAATCAGTGGTCGTCATTTCCGATCACCTTCGATCATCGAGATCATCCAACTAGTATCCGCATTGGCGGTTCGGCCGCATTGGTCCTCGACCCATTCATCGACGGATTCCACTTAACACGAGTCCTGATGGATGGTCGAAGCAGCCTCAACCTTCTCGACCAGGATACAGTATGGAAGATGGGCATTAATCCCTCACGAATCAAGCCCACAAAGACTACCTTTAAAGGAGTCATACCAGGCGTTGAGGCCCGCTGCACGGGCTCAATCACGCTGGAGGTTGTCTTCGGTTCTCCAGACAACTTCCGAAGCGAAGAGTTAATCTTCGATATCGTCCCCTTCCGCAGCGGCTACCACGCATTGCACGGACGAACCGCGTTCGCTAGATTCAACATGGTCCCACAATATGCTGACCTCAAGCTCAAGATGCCCGATCCATGCGGTGTCATAACAGTTAATGGAAATACGGAACGCTCCCTTCGCACAGAGGAGCACACCACCGCCCTAGCAGCAGAAGTACAGAACATCCTTTTCAAGAAGATCCGCAATCCGGCTACCGAGCCCACGGACACCGTCAAGAAGGTCCGGACTACGCTGCAACAGGACAACTCGGCCCGTCAAGAGCTTGACTAGCAATTTGGCCTCCGTCCTAACCCTGATCAAGTGGTGGCACTCGTACCACGCGCACATAATTATGCACTCAAAATCCCATGGGCATCGATGGAGGCACAACCCGTGGTCCATGATAATCCACAAGTATAGGGGATCAATTGTAGCCTCTTTTGATAAGTAAGAGTGTCGAACCCAACGAGGAGCTAAAGGTAGAACAAGTATAGGGGATCAATTTTAATTAGCAACGATTTGGCATTTAGTAGTGAGCACAAGGCAACATATATCATGCAACAACGAAGTCTAACTCTCTTCCTATGCATCGGCATGTCATAAAAGAACAATTCATGCACACAAAATAAAGGCCAATGCATAGTATAAACAGTTTCTTGCAATTTTATCGTGTTGGAAACATAGAGAGGTGGAGATGTTAGTTCCTCTCTAATAATAATTGCAAGTAGGATCAGAAAGCACAAGAATATTATATCTATCAAAATCAACATGTGCAACGGTAGAAGGCAACCCATCAATATAATCCTTAATAAGAGCAAACTTCTCCGATATAGTGTATTCGGGAGGACTATCATGCGTGGGTGCAATAGCAACAATTTCATGTTTAACATAAGGAACTATAGCAAGTTCATCTCCCTAAGCATAATTCATATTGGCATCTTGGCCACAAGCATAGCAGGCATCATCAAAAAGGGATATTTCAAAAGAATCAAAGGGATCATAACAGTCATCATAGCAATCATCCTTCGGTAAGCACGAAGGGGAATTAAATAATGTATGAGTTGAAGAATTAGTCTCATTAGAAGGTGGGCACGGGTGATCAATCCGCTCTTCCTCCTTTTGTTCTTCGCTCTCTTCCTCATCTTTTTCATCCAATGAGCTCACAGTTTCATCAACTTCTTCTTCCATAGATTCCTGCAAAATATTAGACTCTTCTTGGACAGCGGAGACTTTCTCAATAAGTGCATTAATATCGGAATTGTATTCATAATTCTCATAGCAATATTTGAGGATAGCTAAATTTTCAGGTATATAAACAACATCATCAAAATCTTCAAACTCTTTAAACATAGATTCAATTTCATAAGCACCCATAAAAGCAACAAATTCTTCTATTTGTTCCACATCATAGTAATCATATATATACCATTAGCATAAGAAGCTAAGGTTTTATTACCATTAAATTTGCATGAAAAGGGAAGGTGTGGAGCCTTCATCCTAGAGCAATAAGTATAATCATAATGCAAGCATACTTGCCGAGCATACCACTTCAATATATAAATTTGATCCCATAATAGTTTCCCTTTTTGTGTCAAGCGATAATCCCTAAAGTATGCACGTTGATCCAACGTTACTCCCATTACCAAATTGAATGGGGTTTTCTCTGGATTATCAAAGTAGTACATAATATCTGTCACATAACGATCGAGGGTTTTAGGAGGTTCCCCATCTCCATGAGCAGCAAGTACACCTAATTGTTTTTGGTATTTTGTGTTCCATATCCATAATTAAAGATAAAGAACCACTAAGAACAGCAAATAAAAACTACTTAGTGATAAAGCAAACAAGCACACACGAGAATATTCACCACACGCTATGACTCCCCAACAACGGCGCCAGAAAAAGGTCTTGATAACCCACAAGTATAGGGGATCAACTGTAGCCTATTTCGATAAGTAAGAGTGTCGAACCCAAGGAGGAGCTAAAGGTAGAACAAATATTCCCTCAAGTTCTATCGACCACCGATACAACTCTATGCACACTTGACGTTCGCTTTACCGGAAACAAGTATGAAACTAGAAGTACTTGGTAGGTGTTGTTGGATAGGCTTGCAAGAATATAAAGAGAGTGTAAATAAAAGCAAGGGGCTGTTTAGATATAGACACAACTAAATTATTTTTAGTAGAGAGCTTTTTGTTATGAGAAAGTTATTTGTCCCTAGGCAATCGATAACTAGACCGGTAATCACTATTGCAATTTTATTTGAGGGAGAGGCATAAGCTAACATACTTTCTCTACTTGGATCATATGCACTTATGATTGGAATTCTAGCAAGCATCTGCAACTACTAAAGATCATTAAGGTAAAACCCAATCATAGCATTAAAGTATCAAGTCCTCTTTATCCCATACGCAAACAACCTACTTACTCAGGTATGTGTACATTCACTCACGCCACCCACCATAAGCAAATCATGAACATATTGCAAACCCTACAGCGGGAATCCCTCACACTTGCGCGACACGGAGAGCACCATAGGACATCACCAATAATAAAACATGCAACTCAAACCAGTCACGATCATTAAATAGCCCATAGGACAAAACAGATCTACTCAAACATCATAGGATAGCCATACATCATTGGGAAATAATATATAGCGTTGAGCACCATGTTTAAGTAGAGATTACAGCAGGTAAGAGAGAGGTTACACCACTGCATAGAGGGGGGAAGAGTTGGTGATGATGGCGGTGAAGTTGTTGGTGAAGATTGCGGTGATGATGATGGCCCCCGGTGGCACTCCGGCGCCACCGGAAGCGAGGGGGAGGGAGCCCCCCTCCTTCTTCTTCTTCTTCCTTGAACTCCTCCCTAGATGGGAGAAGGGTTTCCCCTTTGGTCCATGGCCTCCATGGTGTGGGAGGGGCGAGAGCCCCTCCGAGATTGGATCACTCCGATTGTATTGAAACCTTCGCCCAGATCTTTATCCAAAAATTAGCTTTCTTGCAGCCAAAGTAGAGCATCAACCGCCTTACGAGGGGCCCACGAGGGTGGGGCGCGTCCACGTGGAGTGGGCATGGGCCCCACCCTCGTGGCCACCTCGGGCACCGTCTTGCGTTGATTTTACTTCCCAAAAATCATAAATATTCCAAAATAATTCTCCGTCCATTTTTATCCCGTTTGGACTCCGTTTGATATGGGGTTTCTGCGAAACATAAAACATGCAACAAACCGGAACTGGCACTGGGCACTGGATCAATATGTTAGTCCCAAAAATAGTATAAAAAGCTGCAAAAAGTATATGAAAGTTGAATAATATTGGCATGGAACAATAAAAAATTATAGATACGACGGAGACGTATCAGTCCATCGTACGGCTTGACCGACCCCGGACTCACACATACTTTCACCTTTTTTTTCCTTTTGTTTCAGGTTCTTTTCCCGTGTGCCTGATAACCAGTCCTTTTGAAGGATCGACATACAAAGACGACAAGCAGCATAAGTGCGTAGGGTAACCTCTACACGTTCTTCTTGACAGTATTTCTACTTATTTCTCAGGACCCGCACGCTGCGCCCTCTTAATTCCGGCATGTTAAATAGCCCGGGTGCTTATCGCACTTTTGTTATAGGATATGCCTTGACGTATCCATACAGTTATCATGAAAATGGTTTGCGGCATAGTTTCTGTGGTTTTCGTTTCCCACTTCATTTTTATTCTTTATTTCGATTTATCGATCGCATCCGTACAATCTGGTATGTCTCATATTTGCCAGGGGCTCCCCAACGTCCCATAATACAGCAGCAAAGTCCGAACACTTCCTCTAGATAAGTTCGACACCCTGAATTTAGCATTATATGCATTGGCTCCGAATCATGTGTTTGGTCAATAGTTGGGTTGCCCGGCTCATGTGCTTGCTACCCTACGTTCTGCTGAATTGGCTAGGGTAGTAAAGGGAGAACTACTGCAATTGTGCCCTGGCCTTGACCAGATGAGTA
The DNA here is from genome assembly GCA_021605145.1 of Aegilops bicornis. NCBI lineage: Eukaryota > Viridiplantae > Streptophyta > Magnoliopsida > Poales > Poaceae > Aegilops > Aegilops bicornis. The sequence continues at coordinate 470,595,669 of CM038674.1, read as the reverse complement.
CCTCAGTAGAGAAAGCCGAAAACTGACTGTCATGATATGGCGAGAGTCGGTCAGCTGTTCGAGGGTTACAAATCGTTGGAGATTTTTTCCATGTTATGCGAGAGATCGACACTTCCCGATCAGATGTTGACAGCACTATGGTTTAAACCAGGGGTTGCGCCCATGCTTTATTATAAAACTCCTACTGCTAAGTGAGGGAGTTTAAGCCGTATAGTCTGATTGCCCTGTTCGTTGCGCTAAACAACTCCTTCAAGGACCATGTAATTGGATCAAGATTGTTTAGATTCCATCCCGAACACCTCCGTACTACCTACGTGAGGGCAGAAGCCGACGACTGGCCAACCCTCTGATTACATGGAACACGGCCGCACAGGAGGAAACAATTAAAATCATAATAAATTTACATTACAAAAACAGGCTTTGTTTTTCATAATACAAGGTACAGGCAACACGAATACATTCATTGAAATACAATGTCCTGCGAACATTGCGCCGCTACAAGTCAAGACCCTTCTACGACATCCGCAAAATATCGCTCGGGTGTGCGGTGCTCCTTGCCCTCCGGCGGCCCGCTGGCAACTTCAATGGCGTTCATCTTCGCCCACCACATCTCACAGCGAGCGAAGGCCATACGGGCACCTTCAATACAAAGTGAGCGTTTGATGGCGTCCACCGAGGACAGCGCTCACCATCCGCCTCCACGAGTGCGAAGTAGCTACCAGCATAGCTTGGTGGCCATAGCCGGATTGTCAAATCCTTCATGGCTAATTCGGCCACCCTGTGCAGCTCCACCAGCTGTTTCAGCTGATCGGTGAAGGACACAGGAGGCTCTGACACTGCATATTGCGACCAGAAGAGCTTCTCTGTAGAACCCCCTCCTCCGGCTCGATAGAACTCCACGACGTCTGATACACTGCATGGTAAATCAGCGAAAGCCCCTGGGGAACTCCGAACCCGGGTTAGTAAAAGGTACTGCTTCTCCGAATACTTGCTTTGCATCTTAAAAGCCTTACCCGCCGTGATCGTCTTGGCCTCCTGGATCTTCTGGAGGGCGGCCTGGGCCTCATTCCGCGCAGTCTCCGCGCTCTCACGAGCCTTGGTGAGTTTGGCCCCTTGAGCCGACGCATCATTCTCCAAGGTCTCACATTTTTTAATCGCATCCTGGAGCTCCTGCTGGACTTCTTTGACCCGGGCCTTGAGCTTCTTACGGGTGGCTTGCTGCTGGACAGCCTTCTCCTCGGTCGCGGCTCCTGCACATATCATGACACCGCTGTCAATATACAACGCTTATTCTTTTCCGAACACATAGCAAGTCGTCACTCACCTTGCTTCTCCTGGAGCCGAATTTTAACCTCACCGAGCTCGTTCTTGGTCTGCTCCAGCCTCTGCTTCAGTTCAAAGACCTCGGCAGCATGCGAGGTCGTGGCCAACACTGACGCCTGCTTATCGATACATATTCAGTCAGTCTCCTATAACTAAGGATTGATCCTCTATCCGGTTCTTCTCGCCGAACACCGGACAGTGTCTCAGGGGCTACGGTCTACATGGGGTTTTCTCTCTCTTACCTCAAAACCTGTCAACAGGTTGCTGCAGGCTTCATTGAGTCTGCTCTTGGCAGACTGAACCTTCTCGATCACTGCACCCATAAGGACACGGTGCTCGTCCACGACGGAGGCGCCTCGTAGCGTCTCCATCAGGTTATCCGGCGCCCCTGGATGGACGGGGGCCACTGGTGGAAGCGGCGCACCCCCCCCTCCCTCAAAGGGGCTGCTCGCCCGACTCCGGAGCCATATGAGTCTCCGGAATCGTATTCGGTTGAGGGCCGAACTGGACGCGGCCCTCTTCGCCAGTCTCCATGGGGCTCGGATCCCCCATGTGTCCGGCAGTGGAGGTCTCGCCTCGTGGCGCCTCCCGGACAGCATCCTGGGCTCCTCCCCGGTTCGAAACGATCCTCCGGGACAACACCTCTGTGTCGTCCCTGGCCCCGGGGGAATAAGCAGGGAGTGGCGACATGCTCGCCATCTCCGACGGAGCCAGCGAACCTCCGGATGAGGATCGCTGGATAAGGTCGCGGGCTGGACTGCAATAGTATAATTAACTATGTCAAAATAATAAAGAGAAAGGGCTGGATGTGCGCATGCGCGAACCATGTCACTTATGATGTGGGCTGGGGCTTAGTACGGGGGCATCATTCCGGACTACTGTCAACGTCCCACGCGGTATTGACCGCTGGGGCGCCCTTCCCCTTCTTGGGCGTTTCCGCTTCCGTATGCGCCGAAGCCGCCCTATTTTTCCTCCTCTCGTCAGGGGGAGGGTTTTTTTCCTCCTCGTCCTCCTCTTCCTCATCATTGTCCTCAGGGACAGAGGAATGAGCTTCGTCGTCTTCGGACGTCATGTCCGAAGTGCCCTTGCGACGGGGGCTGATACGTCTCCGACGTATCTACTTTTCCAAACTCTTTTGCCCTTGTTTTGGACTCTAACTTGTATGATTTGAATGGAACTAACCCGGACTGACGTTGTTTTCAGCAGAATTGCCATGGTGTTGTTTTATGTGCAGAAAAAAAAGTTCTCCGAATGACCTGAAACTCCACGGAATAACTTAGAATAATTAATAAAAAATCCTCGCTAAAGATGAAGACCAGGGGGCCCACACCCTGCTCACGAGGGTGGGGGGCGCGCCCCTCCCCCCTGGGCGCACCGCCCTACCTCGTGGGCCCCCTGGTGGCCCTCCGACGCCAACTCCAACTCCATATATTGGCTTTCGGGGAGAAAAAAATCAGAGAGAAATTTTCATCGCGTTTTCACGACACGGAGCCGCCGCCAAGCCCTAATCTCTCGGGAGGGCTGATTTGGAGTCTGCTCGGGCTCCGGAGAGGGAGATTCGTCCCCGTCGTCATCATCAACCATCCTCCATCACCAATTTCATGATGCTCACCGCCATGCGTGAGTAATTGCATCGTAGGCTTGCTGGACGGTGATGGGTTGGATGAGATTTATCATGTAATCGAGTTAGTTTTGTTAGGGTTTGATCCCTAGTATCCATTATGTTCTAAGATTGATGTTTCTATGACTTTGCTATGCTTAATGCTTGTCACTAGGGCCCGAGTGCCATGATTTCAGATCTGAACCTATTATGTTTTCATGAATATATGTGTGTTCTTGATCCTATCTTGCAAGTCTATAGTCACCTACTATGTGTTATGATCCGCAACCCCAAGTGACAATAACCGGGACCACTCCCGGTGATGACCATAGTTTGAGGAGTTCATGTATTCACTATGTGCTAATGCTTTGTTCCGGTTCTCTATTAAAAGGAGGCATTAATATCCCTTAGTTTCCAATAGGACCCCGCTGCCATGGGAGGGTAGGACAAAAGATGTCATGCACGTTATTTTCCATAAGCACGTATGACTATATACGGAATACATGCCTACATTACATTGATGAATTGGAGCTAGTTCTGTGTCACCCTATGTTATGATCATTACATGACGAACCACATCCCAAGATAATTATCCATCAACGATCCGGTGCCTCACGAGTTTTTCCATTATCTTTGGTTTACGCTTATTTACTTTTCCGTTGCTATTGTTACAATCACTACAAAATACCAAAACATTACTTTTGTTGTCTTTACTTTTGTTACCAAGTTACGCCACTATCATATTACTTTGCTACTAAACACTTTGTTGCAGATACTAAGTTCCAGGTGTGGTTGAATTGACAACTCAGCTGCTAATACTTGAGAATATTCTTTGGCTCCCCTTGTGTCGAATCAACAAATTTGGGTTGAATACTCTACCCTCGAAAACTGCTATGCGATTCCCTATACTTGTGGGTTATCAAGACCTTTTTCTGGCGCCCGTTGGGGAGCATAGCTCTATTCTTGGAGTCACTTGGGATTTATATTTGCTGGACACTATGAAGAATTTGAAAGACGCTAAGACAACAATTTATCCCTCAACTACGAGGGGAGGTAAGGAACTGCCATCTAGCTCTGCACTTGATTCACCTTCTGTTATAAGTAAGCTAGCGACACCTAAACCTACTTCTGCTAATCGTTCCGATATGTCGCACATTATTGATGATGCCACTTCTGCTATGCATGATACTTATGATGAAACTACTTCTATGCTTGATACTACTGTGCACCTTGGTGAATTTCTAGATGAACAAATTTCTAGGTCTAGAGAAAGAGAAATTATTGAAACTGAACACGATGATGTTAGTAATGATGATAATATGCCTGCTATTCCTGAGGGTTATCTTTTTAATGCTGAATCTACTGCAGCTGTTCTTGCTTGCCAGGATAGACTTGAACTTAAGAGGTGGCTAGTTAAATGGAGTAAAGAATCTTTTAGAGATAGGATGAGACCCGACCTGCTTTTGCTACTTCACCTATCTCGTGTTCTCGATCATGATTATTATGATTTTTCTGTTGATCCAGATATAATAACTTTGGTTGAACCTGATCCTTTTTATGGCTATGAATCTGAAACTGTTGTGGCACATCTTCATAAGTTAAATGATATAGCTGCCCTGTTTACTAATAATGAGAGATCGCGCTACCTTTATTTACTCAAAATATTTCCGTTCGCATTAAAGGGTGATGCTAAGAAATGGTTTAATTCTCTTGATCCTGGTTGTGTGCAAAGTCCCCAGGATATGATTTATTACTTCTCTGCTAAATATTTCCCTGCTCATAAGAAACAAGCTGCTTTGAGGGATATATATAAATTTGTGCAAATTGAAGCAGAGACTCTCCCACAAGCTTGGGGGAGGCTTCTCAAGTTACTTAATGCTTTGCCTGGTCATCCTCTTAAGAAACCTGAAATATTTGATATCTTTTATAATGGACTAACTGATGCTTCCAGAGATTACCTGGATAGTTGTGCTGGTTCTTTTTTTAGGGAAAGAACACCGGATGACGCTGAATTCTATTGAATAATATGTTGGCAAACGAAAATAATTGGGCACCTCCCGAGCCACCTCCTGAGACAGCTCCAGAGCCAATTACTGAGCCTATTCCTAAACCAACTCCGAAGAAGAGAGGTGTTCTATTTCTCAGTCCCGAAGATATGCAAGAGGCAAAGAAATCTATGAAAGAAAAAGGTATTAAAGTTGAAGATGTTAAGAATTTACCTCCTATTGAAGAAATACATGGTCTTAATTTACCGCCTGTTGAAGAAGTATATGATCTCAATTACTTATTTTCTGAAGAACCTCCCGATATCCCGACACAGGTAGTAGAGGTAAATTCTCTCTATAGATGTGATGAAGGTGATATTCCTCATTACAAGTCTGCTAGGCAATGCTTCGATGAGTTTGATAATTTTATTGTCAAACAAGAAAATTTTAATGCTTATTTTGGTAGACAATTGAAATATGATTCCGATATGATTAAACGCTTGGATGATTATATGGCTAATATTAGAGGTGAACTTAAACTTGTTAGCAAACATGCTTCTATGGTTACCACTCAAGTAGAACAAGTACTTAAAGCTCAAAAAGAGGTTCTTAATGAAATGAATAGTAAGAAAAATGATTATGCTGTTAGAGTGGCTACTAGAACTGGTAGAATGACTCAGGAACCCTTGTATCCTGAAGGCCACCCTAAGAGAATCGAGCAAGATTCTCAGAGAAATAATATTGATGTACCTAGTTCTTCTAAAAGGAAGAAAAATAAAAATGATAGAACCGTGCAAACTTCTAGTGAACCTATTGCTGACACACCTGATTATCCAAACGATATCTCTATGTCTGATGCTGAAACACAATCTGGTAATGAACATGAACCTAGTGAAAATGTTAATGATATGTTCATGATGATGCTCAACCTAGTAATGATAATGAAGTAGAAGTTGAACCTGCTGTTGATCTTGATAACCCACAAGCAAAGAATCAACGTTATGATAAAAGAGACTTTGTTGCTAGGAAACATGGTAAAGAAAGAGAACCATGGGTTCAGAAACCCATGCCTTTTCCTTCGAAACCATCCAAGAAAAAGGATGATGAGGATTTTGAGTGCTTTCTTTGAAATGATTAGACCCATCTTTTATGTATGCGGTTAACTGATGTGCTCAAAACAAGTCCTTATGCTAAGTATATGAAGGATATCATAACAAATAAAAGAAAGATACCTGAAGCTGAAATTTCCACCATGCTTGCTAATTATACTTTTAAGGGTGGAATACCAAAGAAACTTGGAGATCCAGGAGTACCTACTATACCATGCTCCATTAAGAGAAATTATGTTAAAACTGCTTTATGTGATCTTGGAGCCGGTGTTATGCCTCTCTCTTTATATCGTAGACTTGACTTGAATAAGTTGACACCTACTGAAATATCTTTGCAAATGGTTGATAAATCAACTGCTATACCTGTCGGTATTTGTGAGGATGTGCCTGTCGTGGTTGCAAACGTTACTATTTTAACGAACTTTGTTATTCTTGATATTCCCGAGGATGATAGTATGTCTATTATTCTTGGAAGACCTTTCCTTAATACTGCAGGGGCTCTTATTGATGCAACAAAGGCAATGTCACTTTTCATGTTAATGGTAATGAGCATACAGTACACTTTCCGAGGAAACAACCTCAAGTTTATAGTATCAACTCTATTGGAAAAATCCCATCGATTATATTTGGAGGTTCTGAATTTCCTCTCCCTACTGTCAAGAAGAAATATGATATACTTGTTATTGGGGATGTCCATATCCCCGTTGAGGTAACATAGTGTTATTCGAAATTTCTCCGGTTCCATGATTATCGGAATGAGTTTGTTAACAAGACTTGATCAACCTTGTTAGTGGATTCTTTTTATGAGCATGAGATGGATGAAACTGGAAGCACAACCTTCATGCCGTCTTTATATTCTACATTACTTAGTAGAAATAAAGTAAAATAGTATTTTTTGTGCATCTCCCGATTTATCCGTGCAATATAAAAATATCCCGAAAATAAAAGTCCTCGTAATGCCATGCCAATTTAATATGATTTTTCGGGATTATTTAAGGATTTTTAGTACAAAAATTATCATGGGAGCTGCCACACAGCCACGAGGGTGGAGGCGCGCCTACCCCTGGCGCCCCCTGCCTCGTGGGCCCACGGTGGCCCTCCTCCACTTATCCCTGCACCCATCTTCTTCCTCTGTCTCACACAAACCCGAAAAACCAACTCAAGCTCGTGTTCCAGCAACTTTTGTTGCGATTTTCGATCTTCTTGCTCAAAGCACCTCTCGCAAAATTGCTTGAGGAGATTGTTCCTTGGTATGTGACTCCTCCATTGGTCCAATTAGTTTTTGTTCTAGTGCTCTATTCATTGCAAATTTGTGCTGCATAGGTGACCATGTTCTTGAGCTTGCATGTCAAATTTATATGGTTCCAAGTAGTTCTAATGCTTGATATATGCTCTAGGCGCTTGTATGAGTAGTTGCTATCAGTTTTATTGAAGTTGGTTCACTTTTATTTGAAGTTACTAAAAATTTCAGATTATTTCAGAAATAATGAAGAGACTTTTGAGGGGCTCATCGAGCCAAGCTTCGAAGGAAAAACAAAAGGAAGAAGAAGCGAAGCCAAAATTTCATTTGCCTCGCATCGAGAGGTTCGGCCGTCTTGAATGGCCTTCCGATGACTTCTTGAGGAGAGCCGGATTCATGAGGATTTCTATCTATTAATTGAGAACGCCGGCCTCACTGACTTCCTCCACGACCAACGTCATCAGTATCTCTTACTCACAAATACTTTTGTGCAGAACTTCTACTTTTTCCCTAAGAAATCACCTCCAACAGTAGAGTTTCATTTATATGACGTTGTTAAGGAAATGCCATTAGCTGAATTTTGCGAGGTTTGCAACATACCCTTTAAGGGCACCTTAGATGAACCACACCGTAATGAAGTGGAAGCTTTTATTAACACTATCACTGTGGGAGAAACCAGGAAGGTTTCTGATGCAAGAATTACTAACATACATTTTCCTGTTTTGCGCTACTTGGCCTTATTTGCTAGTCGTTGTTTGATTGGTCGCGGGAATTGTGGAAACCTTAGCATTCCTGATATTATCATTTTGTTCCATGGTTTATACCGCAATAACTCTGTTAGTATGGGTGGAATTGTTGCTAGACGATTAAGTCTGAACCGTACTAAAGGCCCCATCTTTGGAGGCATTTATGCTTCACGCCTAGCTGAATATTTTGAGATACCTATTAGGCATGAGGAGAAAGAACAGCGTTGCCCCATGCTTATTTAGATTATAAGAGTATGATAGCGCATGATTTTTTTTGTTAAGAGTCGCGAAGGGGAGCTTAAATATAAATTGTACTTTGATAAACATCACCCTGAGACTATTACTTTGCCTGCTCCCTCTTTGTTTAACTTGTCTCTGAGGGCCTTACATTATTCCGTGGCGGCTGTTCAAGCCTATCGGAATCCTGCACCAACCGGAACCGGAGCCACAAGATGAGCCTCCACGAATGTACATTTATTCTTGGGATCTGAGGCGGTTGCTAGTCGATGTGATCGAGTCCTCTTCATCACATCATGATCCCAACTATTCTTCATCGCAAAGACGACCTCAGCTACACCTATGGGTATCGGCCGGGCTATCCTCGGCAATAGACCAACTTAGGCCAAAAGCCTAAGCTTGGGGGAGTACGTATTTCCCACCGACATTACATTTATGCTCACACACACTCATTGCTAGATGTCGGTGCTCATACTCTTTCACTTTAATATACATGCTAGTTTATTTTCCTTTTTCCTGCTTTCTTCTTGTGTGTTTAATAAACCTTAGAAAAACCAAAAAAAATAGTAGTAGTTTATTTTTCCTGCTGTAGTAGTAATAATTAAAAAGAAAAGCCCAAAAACATTTCCCGTTCTTCTTTTGCTTGTTGGGAGCTTTCCCGTGTAAATAGTTTTTATTTCTTTTCCTTTCTTTGGGGGTCGAGAACACTATACTGAAAATGCTTAGTGGCTCTCATATGCATTATTGTTTACCTAACTTAGAGCCCATATTACTCGTCTTCTCTCTTGAGTTGAATGCTTGCAGATTCCAACTTAGTCCAATGCACGTGCACTCTTATTATTTACACCGTTCGGTCGTGCAAGTGAAAGGCCATAATGATGATATATGATGTACTTATTGGGATGAGAAAAGCTGGTATGAACTCGACCTCTCTTGTTTTTGTAAATATGATGATTCATCATTCCTAATTCAGCTATTATGAAGTAAACATATTTGAAATGACATTTAGAGATTATAGTTGCTTGTGCCATACTTGATTAGCTATGAGTTATAATGGTTTACCTTGCGTGCCAACATGCTATTGAGATGATTATGATGCGGTATGATAGGATGGTATCCTCCTTTGAATGAATTGAGTGACTCGACTAGGCACATGTTCACGCATGTAGTTGAATCAAATCAACATAGCCTTCATGATATTTATGTTCATGGTGGATTATATCCTACTCATGCTTATATTCGGTGTAAATTAATTTTAATGCATGTTTACGATTGTTGTCGCTCTCTCAGTTGGTCGCTTCAGGTCTTTTGCTAGCCTTCAATTGCACTAAGCGGGAATACTGCTTGTGCATCCAAACTCCTTAAACCCCAAAGTTGTTCCATATGAGTCCACTATACCTTCCTATATGCGGTATCTACCTGCCGTTCCAAGTAAATTTGTATGTGCCAAACTCCAAACCTTCAAATAAAAATTCTGTTTTGTATGCTCGAGCAGCTCATGTGCAACTAGGGCTGCCTATATCTTGCATCCTAGGTGGGTTATTCTCAAGAGGAGTGGACTCCGCTACTCATTCACGAGAAAGGGCCGGTAACCGGGATGCCCAGTCCCATGATCCAAAAAGATCAAAGCTAATCAAAATAATTAAACAAAACTCCCCTTGGGACCCGTTGAATGTTGGAGGCACTCGTTGTTTTGAGCAAGCCATGGATTGATGCTTGTGGAGGAGGGGAGTATAAACCTTTACCATTCTGTTTGGGAACCGCCTATAATGCATGTAGTATGGAAGATACAACCATCTCATAGTTGTTGCATTGACAGTGAAAGTATGCCGCTCAAAATATAATTTATCTCTATTTCAAAATTGAGCTCTGGCACCTCTACAAATCCCTGCTTCCCTCTGCAAAGGGCCTATCTATTTACTTTTATGTTGAGTCATCACCCTTCTTATTAAAAAGCACCCGCTGGAGAGCATGATGTCGTTTGCATTCATTATAATTGGTTTATTTTGGGTATGACTTGACTGGATCTCTTTTGCCATAAATTACAATGTTTAGTCAGTCCTTGATCTTTAAAGGTGCTCTACATTTATGTTTTGCGGTCTTAGAAAGGGCTAGCGAGATACCATTTTGTTATATCATGTTATGATTATATTGATAAAGTGTTGTCATCCGAGTTTTATTATTATGGCTCACTAGCTGATTATATTATTGATATGAGTAATTGTGAGACCTATGTGTTATTGTGAGTATGGTTAGTTCATAATAAATGCTGAAACTTGAATTCTGGCTTTTCATGTTTACAACAACAAGAGCAAACAGAGTTTGTAAAAGTTTTTCTTTTCTCTTTCGGTTTGTCAACTGAATTGCTTGAGGACAAGCAAGGGTTTAAGCTTGGGGAGTTGATACGTCTCGGCGTATCTTCTTTTCAAACTCTTTTGCCCTTATTTTGGACTCTAACTTGTATGATTTGAATGGAACTAACCTTGACCGACGTTGTTTTCAGCAGAATTGCCATGGTGTTGTTTTATGTGCGAGAAAGCGAAGTTCTCGGAATGACCTGAAACTCCACGGACTATCTTAGAATAAATAATAAAAAATCCTCGCCAAAGATGAAGACCAGGGGCCCACACCCTGCTCACGAGGGTGGGGGGCGCGCCCCCTCCCCCGGGGCGCGCCACCCTACCTCATGGGCCCCCTGGTGGCCCTCCGACGCCAACTCCAACTCCATATATTGGCTTTCGGGGAGAAAAAAAATCAGAGATAAAGTTTCATCGCGTTTTACGATACGAAGCCACAGCCAAGCCCTAATCTCTCACGGGAGGGCTGATCTGGAGTCCGTTTGGGGCTCCGGAGAGGGGGATTCGTCACCGTCGTCATCATCAACCATCCTCCATCACCAATTTCATGATGCTCACCGCCGTGCGTGAGTAATTGCATCGTAGGCTTGCTGGACGGTGATGGGTTGGATGACATTTATCATGTAATCGAGTTAGTTTTGTTAGGGTTTGATCCCTAGTATCCATTATGTTCTAAGATTGATGTTGCTATGACTTTGCTATGCTTAATGCTTGTCACTAGGGCCCGAGTGCCATGATTTCAGATCTGAACCTATTATGTTTTCATGAATATATGTGTGTTCTTGATCCTGTCTTGCAAGTCTATAGTCACCTACTATGTGTTATGATCCGGCAACCCCCAAGTGACAATAATCGGGACCACTCCCGGTGATGACCATAGTTTGAGGAGTTCATGTATTCACTATGTGCTAATGCTTTGTTCCGGTTCTCTATTAACAGGAGGCCTTAATATCCCTTAGTTTCCAATAGGACCCCGCTGCCACCGGAGGGTAGGACAAAAGATGTCATGCAAGTTCTTTTCCATAAGCACATATGACTATATACGGAATACATGCCTACATTACATTGATGAATTGGAGCTAGTTACTGTGTCACCCTATGTTATGATCTGTTACATGACGAACCACATCCGGCATAATTATCCATCAACGATCCGGTGCCTCTGAAGTTTTCCATATCTTTGGTTTACGCTTATTTACTTTTCCGTTACTCTTGTTACAATCACTACAAAATACCAAAAACATCACTTTTGCTGTCTTTACTTTTGTTACCGTTACCGCCACTATCATATTACTTTGCTACTAAACACTTTGCTGCAGATACTAAGTTCCAGGTGTGGTTGAATTGACAACTCAGATGCTAATACTTGAGAATATTCTTTGGCTCCCCTTGTGTCGAATCAACAAATTTGGGTTGAATACTCTACCCTCGAAAACTATTGCGATTCCCTATACTTGTGGGTTATCAAGAGGGGCCACTCTTGCCCCCCCCCCCTTGGCCTTCTTCTTGGCCTTCTTCTCCGACGCCTTATATGGCGCCGGCACCAACATCCTGGCTAAGCGCGGGATGACCGGTTCTTCGGGCAGTGGAGCCGGACACTGGATTCGCTTCGCCCTCTCCATCCAGTCCTGAAAGAGCAATAATAAAATCTCAGACATTACCTCGAAACATTTAAGATGGGGATACGTAAAAAATAACATACCTCGCTGGCGGGGTGTTTAGAGTCGTGACCACGATCTGAATCCGTGGCCGGCGGTTTCTCGTTGCCCTTAAAGAGCAACTTCCATGCATCTTCGTGGGTGATCTCGAAGAGCCTCACCAGGGTCCGATGCTTCTTCAGATTGGAATCCCCCAGAGGGCGACCTCTGCGCTGGCATGGGAGAATTCGGCGAACTAGCATCACCTGGATCACATCGACGAGCTTGACGTCCTTGGCTATGATGCTCTGGACGCGCGTCTGCAACGCTATCAGCTCATCGGGCGAACACCAGTCCGGACTCTTCTCGACCCAAGAGGTGAGTCACGTGGGAGCACCGGAGCGGAATTCGGCAGCCGCGGCCCAGGTGTTGCCGCGGGGTTCTGTGATGTAGAACCATTGTCTCTGCCACTCCTTCACTGTCTCCACAAAAGTGCCTTTCAGCTAGGAGACGTTCGGTAGCTTGCTCACCATGGCTCCTTCGCACTCCGGGTGCTGTCCGTCCACCACCTTGGGCTTTATGTTGAAGACTTTGAGCCACAGCCTGAAGTGGGGTTGGATGTGGAGGAAGGCCTCGCACATGAAGATAAACGCCAAGATGTTTAGGAAGGAATTCGGGAACATATCGCGAAAATCTATCCCGTAATAATACATCAGCCCGCGGACGAAAGGGTGGAGCGGAAACCCTAGCCCGCAGAAGAAATCAGGGATGAATACTACCCTTTCAGTGGACTTCGGCGTGTGGACGACTTGACCCTCGCCGACAGATGGTGGGTGGTCTCCTTCGCCAAATACCCAGCCGCCCGAAGCTCAGTAATGTCCTCCTCCATGACGGAGGAGACCATCCACTTGCCCTGACCTCTAGATCCGGACATGGTTGCTAGAGTGGAAAGGAGATGAGTACTCGGGCGCTGGAGCTCGAGATTGGAAAGACGGAGACAGAGAGAGGGCGTGAGAGAGGAAGAGGGAGTCCTTATCCCCTTATAAAGGCAGCGAATATTAAACACCTCCTTGCTCGCCCTGAAAACTCGCCTATTCCCAAGGGCCGTATAAACGATACGGTTGTGTTACCCATGCCCGCATTGATGAGAATCTCGCGATAAGGGGACACGATCTCTGCTTTGACAAGACGTGCCAATGGCAACCGCATCTCAAAACATGGAGCGCCAGACGAGAAACGGTTTGAAATCATGACCGGACAGACGTGATGTTGTGTTATTAAAAAAGTTGTCAGCGGATAGAACTCGTGTGAAAATATATATTCTCTCTGCGGTTATGTATGGTGTGTATGTGCCAGGTCCGGATACTGTTATCGCGTCCAAAGACTATCTTGGAGTTCAGAAAGGGGAACCTGCCTTGCAATGCCGGAGACAATCTGCGCGCCGAACTCCTCGTCATTGAACCAGGTTCAGGGGCTACTGAGGGAGTCCTGGACTAAGGGGTCCTCGGGCGTCCGACCTGTTATCCATGGGCCGGACTGATGGGCTATGAAGACATGAAGGTCGAAGACTATACTCGTGTCCGGATTGGACTCTACTTGGCGTGGAAGGCAAGCTTGGCGACCGAATATTCCTTCTTATGTAACCGACTCTATGTAAACCCTAGATCCCCCCGGTGTCTATATAAACCGAAGGGGTTAGTCTGGAAAGGTCACATTACCATAGTCATATAGGCTAGACTTCTAGGGTTTAGCCATTACGATCTCGTGGTAGATCAACTCTTGTAATACTCATATTCATCAAGATCAATCAAGCAGGAAGTAGGGTATCACGTCCATAGAGAGGGCCCGAACATGGGTAAACATCGTGTCCCCCGTCTCCTGTTACCATCGATCCTAGACGCACAGTTCGGGACCCCCTACCCGGGATCCGCCGGTTTTGACACGACAGGAGGCGCTTGATATTCGCTGCCTTTATAAAGAGATAAGGATTCACCGTTTCACCCACGCCTTCTTTCTCTCTGCCCACCCATTCTCGAGCTCCAGCGCCCGACCTTCCATCCTTTCCGCCTCAAAAAAGCACTCCGACCATGTCTGGATCTGGAGCACAGGGCAAGTGGATGGCCTCCTCCGTCACGGAGGAGGACTTCACGAAGCTCCGTGAGGCGGGGTACTTGGCCCAGGAAATCGCCCACCGGCTTTTGGCCAAGGGGCAGATTGTCCCCACCCCGAAGCCCCATGAGAGGGTGGTATTCATCCCCCACTTCGTCCGCAGGTTGGGATTTCCTCTCCACCCATTCGTCCGCGGACTCATGTTCTACTACGGGATAGATTTCCATGATCTGGCCCCAAACTCCTTCCTCAACATCTCGCCATTTATTGTCATGTGCGAGGCCTTCCTCCGCATCCCACCCCACTTTGGATTGTGGCTGAAGACCTTCAATGTGAAGCCAAAGGTGGCAGATGGCCAACATACAGAGTGCGGAGGCGCTATGGTCAGCAAAATGTCCAACATCACGTGGCCCAAAGGCACCTTTGTGTAGACTGTCAAAGGGTGGCAACAACAGTGGTTCTATGTCACAGAGCCCCACGACAACACCTGGGCCGCGGCTCCCGAATTCAATTCCAGTGCCCCAATGCGGCTTACCTCCTAGCTAGAAAAGGGCCTGGACTGGGCGTCGTCGGACGAGGTGTCAGCACTGCGAACGCGCATCAAGAGCATGGTGGACAAGAACATCCAGCTTGTCAATGTGATCCAGGTGATGCTTTTTCGCCGGATCCTTCCTTGCCAAAGTCGGAATTGCCATTTGTGGGAGTTCGATCCGGCCAAGCACCAGACCTTGCAACAGTTCTTCGGCCCTACACACGAAGGCATCTGGAAGGTGCTTTTTAAGGCCAATGAGACGTGGCCGAAGACGACCGAGGACCGTGGGTACAACCTGACCCATCCAGCCAGTTAGGTAAGTTTTTTATACTTCCAGGTGTATACTCTGCCTGTGCATTCCAGGAAGACGTCTAAGCTTCTCCATTTATCTTTTCAGGGCTGGACACAGAAGGCGGAGTGGATCCAGTGTCCGGCTCCGCTGTCTGAAAACCCATCTATCCCACTTCTGACGAAGATGCTGGTTCCGGCGCCCTACAATGTGCCGGAGAAGAAGGACAAGAAGAAAGGCCAGGCGGGAAGAGGCGGCCTTCACCGTAAAGGCACTTCGGACGCGACGTCCGAAGACGCCATAACCCACTCCTCCCCCGCCGCCGAAGATGACGAGGAGAAGGAAGAAATCAACTCTCCCCCCGAGGGTGGAGGAAGAAAAGGGCGGCCACCACGGATCTGGAGGCCGAGGCGTCCAAGAAGGGGAGGGTCTCTGATACGTCTCCAATGTATCTATAATTTTTTATTGTTCCATGCTATTATATTATCTATTTTGGATGTTTAATGGGATTTAATATACCTTTTTATATTATTTTTGGGACTAACCTATTAACCGAAGGCCCAGTGCAAATTGTTGTATTTTTGCCTATTTCAGTATTTCGCAGAAAAGGAATGTCAAACGGAATCCAAACGGAACGAAACCTTCACGAGGATCTTTTTTGGAAAAAATGCAATCCAGGAGACTTGGAGTGGAAGTCAAGGAAGCAACAAGGCGTCCACGAGGCAGGAGGGCAAGCCCAGGGGTGTAGGCGCGCCCCCCACCCTCGTGGGCCCCTCGTAGCTCCACCGACCTACTTCTTTCGCCTATATATACTCTTATACCCTGAAACCATCCAGGAGAGCCACGAAACCACTTTTCCACCGCCGCAACCTTCTGTACCTGTGAGATCCCATCTTGGGGCCTTTTAGGGGATGCGCGGAGGGATTCGATCACGGAGGGCTTCTACATCAACACCATAGCCTCTCCGATGATCTGTGAGTAGTTTACCACAGACCTTCAGGTCCATAGTTATTAGCTAGATGGCTTCTTCTCTCTCTTTGGATCTCAATACTAAGTTCTCCTCGATGTTCTTGGGGATCTATTCGATGTAATTCTTTTTGCAGTGAGTTTGCCGAGATCCGATGAATTTTGGGTTTATGATCAAGATTATCTATGAACAATATTTGGTTCTTCTCTGAATTCTTATATGCATGATTTGATATCTTTGCAAGTCTCTTCGAATTATCGGTTTAGTTTGGCCTACTAGATTGATCTTTCTTGCCATGGGAGAAGTGCTTAGCTTTGGGTTCAATCTTGCGGTGCTCGATCCTAGTGACAGAAAGGGAACCAACACATATTTTATTGTTGTCATCAAGGATAAAAAGATGGGGTTTATATCATATTGCTTGAGTTTATCCCTCTACATAATGTCATCTTGCCTAATGCGTTACTCTGTTCTTATGAACTTAATACTCTAGATGAATGCTGGATAGTGGTCGATGTGTGGAGTAATAGTAGTAGGTGCAAAATCATTTCGGTCTACTTGAACGGACGTGATGCCTATGTTCATGATCATTGCAGGAGCTCCAGGACGCCGTAAAGAAATGCGAGTCCTTGGAGCGCAAGATTGCGGAGCAAGAGTCTGAACTTGCTTAGGCCCACCAAAGCGCACAAGAGGCCCGGGTTGAAGCCCAGGGCGCCCTCCAGGAAATCCAGGAGGCCAGGAAAATCGCGGCGGGTAAGGCCTTTATTATCCAGAGCAAATATGCGAAGAAAAGGTACCTCTTACTGACCCGGATTTGGAGTTCTCCAGGAGCGTTTGCGGATCTGCCGCGCAGTGTTGCTGATGCTACGGAGTTCTTCCGAGCCGAAGAGGGGAGCTCAATGAAGAAGCTGTTCTGATCGCAATACCTTGCGCCAGAGCATCCGCTGCCCTTTAGCGATTAGCTGAAGCAGCTGACCGAACTGCATAGGGTGGTCGAATCACCCATGAAGGATTTGATAATCCGTCTATGGCCTGCCGAAGCCATACCCAGCAGCTACTTCGGGCTCGTGAAGCGGCTGGTCGATGCCTGCCATCGGCTTGATGCCATCAAGCGTTCGGTCTACATCGAAGGTGCGCGGATGGCCTTCGCCCGTGTCAAGGTGTAGTGGGCGAAGATGGACGCCGTCAAGCTCGTGAACGAGGAACCGCCCGTGGGCAAGGAGCACCGCACGCCCGAGCGGCATTTTGATGATGTCCTGAAGGGATCCCACATTGTAGAGGGCCAGTGTGCAAAAGACATTATCTTTGAATGAAGACATTCATGTTATCCCATCATGTATTATGAAACAAAGCTGATATGTAATATAATGCTTGTTTTTTGTTTAAAATTTTGCCTCCTGTGCGGCTGTTTTATTAAATTTGAGAGTTGGCCAGTCGTCTGCTTCAGCACCCACATAGGTAGTACGGGGGTGTTCGGGTTGAAACCTAAACACTCTTGATCCAAGAGTTTGGTCCTTGAAGGAGGTGTTTGGTGCAATGAACTAGGCAATCGGTCTATGTGGCTTTATCACCATCACTTAGCCATAGGATTTTGACAATAGAAATGTAGGCGTAGCTGAGGGAGTCCTCGACTAAGGGGTCCTCGGGCGTCCGGTCTGTTATCCGTGGGCCGGACTGATGGGCTATGAAGACGTGAAGACCGAAGACTATACCCGTGTCCGGATTGGACTCTACTTGGAGTGGAAGGCAAGCTAGGTGACCGATTATGAAGATTCTCTCTTATGTAACCGACCTCACGTAACCCTAGATCTCTCCGGTGTCTATATAAACCGGAGAGCATAGTCTGGATATGACAGATTCATTACCATATACTCATAGGCTAGACTTCTAGGGTTTAGCCATTGCGATCTCGTGGTATATCAACTCTTGTAACACTCATATTTATCAGCATCAATCAAGCAGGAAGTAGGGTATTACCTCCATAGAGAGGGCCCGAACCTGGGTAAACATCGTGTCCCCCGTTTCCTGTTACCATCGATCCTAGACGCCTAGTTCGGGACCCCCTACCCGAGATCCGCCGGTTTTGACAGCGATAGCAGCCCCTAGTTAGTATTTGTTAATCTAGACTAGGGTGATGTAGACACCTGATCGGGTGGAGGCCGATCCGTCGCATAACGCGGGGAAAAATCGCAAGAGATTTTAACCTCCGAATAGCTGACCAGCTCTTGCCGCATCATGAAAGTCAGTTTTCGGCTTTCTCTACTGACGTGTTTATCCGGATAAACCAGAAACACAATCGCAGTAGTTCTCCCTTTACTACCCTAGCCGATAGGACGGAATGTAAGGTAGTAAGCACAGGAGCCGGGCAACCCAACTATTGAACAAAGACATGATTCGGAGCCGATGCATATAATGCTAAATTCGGGGTGTCGAACTATACTGCAAAAACTGTTCGGACTTTGTTGCCGTAGTATGGAGCGCAATGAAGCCCCTGGCGAATTAAAGCATACCAAAGTGTACGGGTGCAATCGATGAGAATATCGAAATAAAATGAAGTAGTAAGGCAGTGCCACATAAGTTGGGCCGGAAACTGTTTCCATTATAATTTGATTATTACGTCAAAGCGTATTTGTACAAATAGTGAGATAAGCAACAAGGCTATTTAACATGCCAAGACCAAGGGGGAGCTGCGTGCGGGTCCTGAAAACAGGTAGAGTGATCGTCAAAAAGACCACCTAGAGATTCCCCCACACGTCTATGCTGCTTGTCGCCTTGGTATATCCATCATTTGAAAGGATCGATGATCAGGCCATCGTGAGGGGCCTGTGGAAAAGAAACCTTAAAACGATAAAAAAGAAAAGGGAAAGTATGTGTGCCCGGGGAAGGTCGAGTCGTATTATGGACCACAATCAGGTTATGCCTCCGTCTTTTGCCCATGGTATTTTGAGTGCGTAGTTATGTATGCGTGGTACGTACGCCGCCATTTGGTCGGGACTGAGATGGAGGCCGAATTGCTAGTCGAACTCCTGACGAGCCGGACTGTCAAGCTGCGGAGTAGTCCGGACTCGTTTGACAGTGTCCGGGAGCTTGGCCCTGAATTAAAATTCTGCTTGATAATGCCGCTATGTACTTCCGCTGCCAGGGCCGCAGTGTGCTCCTTGGTACAGAGGGAGTGTTCGGTGTTTCCATTGATGGTTATGACACCGCGTGGTCCGGGCATCTTGAGTTTGAGATAAGCATAGTGTGGCAACTCATTTAATCGAGCAAATGCAGTTCGCCCGAGGAGTGCGTGATAGCCACTGCGGAAGGGGACGATATAGAAGATCAAGTCCTCGCTTCAGAAGTTGTCCGGGGATCCGAAGACGACTTCCAATGTGATTGAGCCCGTGCAGCGGGCCTCTACACCTGGTACTACTCCTTTAAAGGTAGTTTTTGTGGGCTTGATCCTTGATGGATCGATGCCCATCTTGCGGAATGTATCCTGATAGAGCAGGTTGAGGTTGCTGCCACCAGCCATGAGGACTCGCGTGAGGTGGAATCCATCAATGATTGGGTCGAGGACCAGTGCGGCTGAACCGCCATGACGGATACTGGTCGGATGGTCCCTGCGATCGAAGATGATCAGGCAGGACGACCATGGGTTGAATTTTGGGGCGACTAGGTCTATCACGTAGACGTCCCTGAGCATGCGTTTGCTCTCCCTATTGGGGATATGGGTAACGTATATCATGCTCACCGTTTTAACCTCGGGAGGAAACTTCTTCCGCCCCCACTGTGTTCGGTGGACGGGGCTCCTCGTCGTCGTCCTCCCTTTGCATCCCCTTCTCTTTGTTCTTGTTATTTAACTTGCCAGCCTGTTTAAAGACCCAACAGCTTCTGTTAGTATGATTGGCTGGTTTATCGGGGGTGCCGTCGATCTGACATGGATGATCGAGTAAGCGGTCCAAGTTGGATGAGCCCGGATTGTTTCTTTCAAATGGCTTCTTCCGCTGGCCGGACTTGGAGCCACTGAATCCAGCGTTGATCGCCGTGTCATCGATATTGTCAACGTTGCTTCGACGCTTGTGCCTGTTGCGTCGGGGCTTGCTGTTGCTATTTCTAGCTTCATATGTGCCAGGTTCGCTTGCATTATTATTGCTACGGGCTAGCCATCTATCTTCGCCCGCGCAAAGGCGGGTCATAAGTGCCGTGAGGGCTGCCATGGACTTCGGCTTTTCTTAGCTGAGGTGTCGGGCGAGCCATTCGTTGCGGATGCTATGCTTAAAGGCCACTAGGGCTTCGGTATCCGGACAGTCGACGATCTGGTTCTTTTTAGTTAGGAACCTAGTCCAGAATTTCCTGGCTGAGTCTCTGGGCTGTTGAACTACATGACTTAAGTCATCGGCATCCGGAGGTCGGACGTATGTACCTTGGAAATTGTCACGGAAGGCGTCTTCCAAGTTCTATCAGCTACCAATGGAGTTTTCTGGCAGGCTGTTTAACCAGTGCCGAGTTGGTCCCTTGAGTTTTAATGGGAGGTATTTTATGGCATGAAGATCATCACCGCGTGCCATATGAATATGGAGAAGAAAGTCCTCAATCCATACTGCAGGATCTGTTGTTCCATCATATGAGTCAATATTCATGGGTTTACACCCTTCTGGGAATTCGTGCTCCATTACTTCATCAGTGAAGCAGAGGGGGTGTGCGGCGCCTCTATATTAGGCCAAGTCGTGACGTAGCTTGGATGGAGTCCGTCTGCGGTTTTCGGCCCGGACGTGGTTATGCCAGTCACGTCCGGCTAGATAGCCGTCGTCGCGCGCCGGGGCACGCCCCCGCGATCCGTAGATCGTTCTGGTCTGACCTGCTCTATTTTCCAGGTCCTGCCGCAGGTCATATGTATATCCACGGGCTGTTGTGTCTCTACCTTTACGGTGAGGTAGTATGGGATGGTGCTCGGCTTGATTTGCCGTTTTGTCACGGCCATGTGGTGGTCGGTCAGCCGCATTACGTGCTGATGGTACGGGCTCAAGTGCCTCGTCGTCGAATTGGGGTAGCAGTTTACGCTTTGGGTAACTTTTGGTTGGGCACTCGAGGCCGTATTCCTCGGCTGCCAGGCCATTAGTCCACCTATCGTTGAGTAGATCTTGATCAGCTTGAAGCTGCTGCTGCTGCTTCTTTTTCAGGCTCCTTGCAGTCGCTATTAGTCGGCGCTTAAAGCGCTCCTGCTCGAGGGGTTCCTCATACACGATAAAGTCTTCGTCGCCGAGGCTCACCTCATCCACGGAGAGTGGAAGATAATTACTGTCCTTCGAGTCTTCGTTTACAGCCTATTCATCAGGGCTAACTTGCCCATCTTCCCGATCGTCCTGTTCGGAGGGTGGCTCGACGGGGTTTTCTTGGTCTTCGGCATCGTCCGGAGTATTGTTGTCTCTCATGCCGCTATTGTTGTCTCTTCCACGGCGTGATTTAGAGCGGCGCCGTTGGCGCTTTGGTTGTATCTCGGGAGGTTTACCCTCTACTAGATTTTTCTCGTTATCATCGTTACCCTCTTTGGGTGTATTCGCCATGTACACGTCATACGAAGAGGTGGCCGTCCAGCGTCCGGTAAATGACGGGTTTTGGGCCTGCTCTTCTCCGGCATCGTCTGTCCATAACGTCGATGTCTTCGGAGCCGTAATCGAGCATGTCAGTTAAGTCCTCGACAGTGGCTATGAAGTGGGTGGTGGGTGGGACGTAAAATTCCCCGCTCTCAGCCCCTAGTCCGGGCTGGGCGTAGTTCGGACGTTGCTCCTCTGTAATGACGAGGGATCGCATCAAGTCCAGAGCCTCGCTTAAAGGCGAGGTTTGGCCAGGGAGGAGAGGGTCCGTGGAGTACGGCGGGAAGGAGACTCCTTGGCCGAGCTCACACGATGCTGACTCCGAGTGTTCGGAACCAGTGTCCGGAGAAGGGTCCGGCTTCATGATGGTTGCCAGCGATACTACTTCCTCCGGCTCTCCCGTACTGGGCTTAGTGGCCGCAGACAGTCCGGTGGGATCAGGAATCCCGTCTTCAGACTTGGCGATGCGCTCCGGATCTAAGGCCAGAGCTGAGGCTGGGGTCATGAGCCCTTGGAAGATCAAGTCTCCTCGGATATCAGCGACATAGTCCATATTTCCAAAACTAATCTTGTGACATGGGGCGTAGCTGTCGATCTGCTCTAGATGGCCAAGCGAGTTGGCCCGCAGTGCGAAGTCACCGAATACGAAGATCTGGCCGGGGAGAAAAACCTCCCCTGGGCGGCATTGTTGTAGATGACTGATGGAGTCATCGAACCTTCTGATGACGACACAGCGGAACTCCCAATGAAAGCACCAATGTCGGTGTCAAAACCGGCGGATCTCGGGTGGGGGGTCCCGAACTGTGTGTCTAAGGTCGATGGTAACAGGAGACAGGGGACACGATGTTTACCCAGGTTCGGGCCCTCTTGATGGAGGTAATACCCTACTTCCTGCTTGATTGATCTTGATGGATATGAGGATTACAAGAGTTGATCTACCACGAGATCGTAATGGCTAAACCCTAGAGGTCTGGCATGTATGATTGTGATTGCCTCTACGGACTAAACCCTCCGGTTTATATAGACACTGGAGGGGCCTTGGGTTGTACAGAGTTGGTTTACAGAGGAAGGAATCTTCATATCTGAACGCCAAGCTTGCCTTCCACGCAAAGGAGAGTCCCATCCGGACACGGGAGGAAGTCTTCTGTCTTGTATCTTCATGGCCCATCAGTCCGGCCCACATCACATAGCCCGGATGCCTGAGGACCCCTTAATCTAGGACTCCCTCACCAGGGGCTGCCACGATGGACAGAGGTGTAATGCCCCAGAGCTAGGCGCTGCACCGTAGGGTGTGGCGCCTGCATGTCAGGTGCCATTCAAAAAGGCCAGTCGAGTGAAATTCTTTTAGGGGCAGTTCATCATGTGATTTGATTTCGTTCACAAGTCAAAATTGTCAAATTTGCCATCATTTGAGGGTAAGCGTTGTAGTCGTGCACGCATGCCATGAAAAACGGAGTAGTATACTCCAAGGTGCCTCTAACATGTTTTGCAGAAACATCTGATTAGAAAACACGTCCCATCAATAAATCCCTCCTGAGGGAGCAGAAGGATGGGGGCGATGGGGAAGGCGACTGCGGGGGCGACTGCATGCACGCCACTTTCATCCCCTTGCGATCGGTGGCAGGTCGGGGCACGTTTCTGGGCGCTGGCCGACGCCGACGATGAAGATGCGGATGGGGAGGCGGACGGGGATGAGAGCTCGCCAGCGACTCCGCCGTCACCGACGCCGTCAGACCTCATTTGTGAATTTTTCAATTCCGGATACGACGAAGAGGAAGTGGAGATGACTATTGACAAAGTTTTGCCCATGGACGATCCGGTTACGACGGGGCTTCACGCGGGAGAGAAGAAGGAGATGGTTCGGCGTGTCTTTCATCGGAGGACGGCGGCGACGGTGATCAGGCCATGGAAGGGCCCCCTCCCTAAGGTATGTCTTCCAAACCTAACTCTTTTCGACATGATTCGTCCGGAGTCTTGGATTGTGGTTAAAAGGAGAAAGAATGGCCGCCGGGCGGTGGCCGGACTGGCGCCCCGGCGGCCACCGCAGCTTCAACGCCGGTGATTCATGAGATCAGGATCGCGGCGGTTTGGTTGCTTCGTTTGAATTCTATCTTGGGCCGTGACGGGCCGGTGCAAAGAGTGCGGGCCGCATCAGAGTGGGCTGGGGTTAGCTGCGTATGAGGCCCAGGCTAAACCGGACGCCACCTATACCGATCTTGCCGACTCATGCAGGCGATCGATTGATCGTCCTTAGCCTCGTTCGTCCTCGCCGCCCCTTAGGGTTTCCCATCGCTATGCAAAGCCAGGCTTCCCCTCATGCGGTCCTTGTCGTGCGGCACGTATTCCCCCCTTGCGGCCATGGAAGGGCGTGGGGCTGGTGCTCCCCCGGGGAAGAAACCTCTGGTGGCTGCCGGAGCGGGACATGGTGGTGCTGCGCCGCCGGCTGCCGGGACTGCCCATGGAGTCGTTGCACCGTCGGGAGCTCGACCTCTGGCGGTCATCGGAGCCGTGCCGGCTGCTACGGGCTGCGGTGGCGGGCAGCTAGGGCCCAGGCCGCTGGGCAGGGTCCGGCCGCTGTGGCCGCCGCGGGTGGGGGCTCTGCTGCTCGAGGTCCTTGGGCGCATGGGGCCTTTGTGACCGCCCATGGTAGTATGCAACTCAAGGGCCGAGGCCGCCGCCGCCCGGGAGTCCCGTCATGCCTCACCGCAACCAGGCTCAGCCGTTTGTGCAGCAGCCCCGGGTTGCGCCACCGCCTCACTATGTCGCTAGGCCGTAGCAAAAACGGCCTGGGACGGTGCAGTCACATGAACCGCCACCTCAAGGTGATGGAGGTGCGGGTGTGGCTCATGGTCCGAAAACTAGTGGTTCTAATGGTCCGCCTTGGGGACAATGGGGTGACGATGGTTACAATGCTTATGGAGAGGGCCAACATCGTGGCTCATCGTCGGCGGCCGGCGGCCGTGGATATGCTTGGCAGAGCGATGGAACAGCTGAGAGACCTTTTTACGGCCCTCTGGCAGCTTTGTTGAGGGGGCATCTGGCCTAGATTATTGGCAGAGAGGTGGCTATCGCGGTCATCACGGTGGTCAGAACTGTCACCGTCAGCCTCCTCCGCCCATCGTTGTTGAGCCGACGGCGTCTGCGGAGGCGGCCATTTCTGGTCAGACGTCGGAGTTGTCCGGTCAGGCTATGGACGTGGTGACGGCGCTGGCCAGTGCTGAGATACCAGGGACAGGGACCACGGTGGCGGGTTCGGTCGAGGCTGGTGACAGGTCAGATGGTGATAAAGCTTCCAAGTGGGCTCGTAAGAAGGAGAAGATGTTGTGTTGTCGTTGTGGTGAGAAGGGTCACTTTATTGCTGAATGTGTGACCGAGTTATGTGATACATGCCTCAAGCCAGCGCATGATACAGGGGAGTGCCCGATTCTGCGTGAACAGATGCTGAGTATTACTATCTATGGAGTGTATTGTGCTGAGTTGATGTTCTTTGAGTCTCCGAGTGCGAGAGAGATCCCAGAGGAGACACAGAGCACGACCACCCAGGTTGTGGAAGTCACCAAAGGTGATGTGTCGGAGGCTCAGATTATGCAGAGGCTTAATGCTACCTCTTGAGCATGCGTTGGTTTTCCCTCGAAGAGGAAAGGGTGATGCAGCAAAGTAGCGTAAGTATTTCCCTCAGCTTTTGAGAACCAAGGCATCAATCCAGTAGGAGACTACACACAAGTCACCTAGTACCTACACAAACAATCAAGAACCTTGCAACCAACGCGATAAAGGGGTTGTCAATCCCTTCACGACCACTTGCAAAAGTGAGATCTGATAAAGATAATAAGATAAATATTTTTGGTATTTTTGTTGTATAGATTGGAAAATAAAGATTGCAAAATAAATAGTAAACTAGAATTGTAGATTGGAAACTTATATGATGTAAAGTAGACCCGGGGGCCATAGGTTTCACTAGTGGCCTCTCTCATGATAGCATGTATTACGGTGGGTGAACAAATTATCATGAGCAATTGATAGAAAAGTGCATAGTTATGATGATATCTAAGGCAATGATCATGAATATAGGCATCACGTCCGTGTGAAGTAGACCAAAACGATTCTGCATCTACTACTATTACTCCACACATCGACTGCTATCCAGCATGCATCTAGAGTATTAAGTTCATAAGAACGAAGTAACGCATTAGGCAAGATGACATGATGTAGAGGGATAAACTGAAGCAATATGATATAAACCCCATCTTTTTATCCTCGATGGCAACAATACAATACGTGTCGTTGACCTTTCTGTCACTGGGATCGAGCACCGCAAGATTGAACCCAAAGCTAAGCACTTCTCCCATTGCAAGCAAGATCAATCTAGTAGGCCAAACTAAACCGATAATTCGAAGAGACTTGCAAAGATATCAAATCATGCATACAAGAATTCAGGGAAGAACCAAATAATATTCATACTAATCAAGTTCATAAACCCACAATTCATCAGATCTCGGCAAACACACCGCAAAAGAGTATTACATTGGATAGATCTCCAAGAACATCGAGGAGAACTTTGTATTAAGAACCAAAGAGAGAAGAAGCCATCTAGCTAATAACTATGGACCCGAAGGTCTGTGGTAAACTACTCACACATCATCGGAGAGGCTATGGTGTTGATATAGAAGCCCTCCATGATCGAATCCCCCTCTGGCAGATCGCCAGAAAAGGCCCCAAGATGGGATCTCACAGGTACACAAGGTTGCGGCGGTGGAAAAGTGGTTTCGTGGCTCCCCTGGATGTTTTCAGGGTATAAGAGTATATATAGGTGAAGGAAGTAGGTCGGTGGAGCTACGAGGGGCCCGCGAGGGTGGGGGCGCGCCTACCCCCTAGGCGCGCCCTCATGCCTCGTGGCCGCCTCGTTGCGTCTCTGACTTCCACTCCAAGTCTCCTAGGTTGCGTTTGTTCAAAGAAAGATCCTCGCAAAGGTTTTGTTCCGTTTGGATTCCGTTTGATATTCCTTTTCTGAAAAACACAGAAATAGGCAGAAAAAGTAGCAATTTGCATTGGGCCTTCGATTAATAGGTTAGTCCCAAAAAATAATATTAAAGCCCATTAAACATCCAGAACAGATAATATAATAGCATGGAACAATCAAAAATTATAGATACGTTGGAGACACATCAAGCATCCCCAAGCTTAATTCCTGCTCGTCCTGGAGTAGGTAAATGATAGAAATAGAAATTTTTATGCGGAATGCTACCTGAAATAATTTTTAATGTAATTCTCTTTATTGTGGCATGAATATTTAGATCCAAAAGATTCTAGACAAAGGTTTAATATTGACATAAAAATAGTAATAGTTCAAGCATGATAACCAAGCAATTATGTCTTATCAAAATAACATAGCCAAATAAAGCTTATCCCTACAAAATCATATAGTTTGTCCATGCTTCATTTTCATTACACAAAATGCCCCCATCATGCACAACCTCGATGACAAGCCAAGCAATTGTTTCATACTTAGCCTTTTCAAACTCTTTCAACTTTCATGCAATATATGAGCGCGAGCCATGGACATAGCACTATGGGTGGAATAGCATATGATGATGGAGTTTATGTGAGAAGACAAAAAAGGATAAAGTCTCACATTGACGCGGCTAATCAACGGGCTATGGATATGCCCATCAATTGATGTCAATGCGAGGAGTAGGGATTGCCATGCAACAGATGCACTAGAACTATAAATATATGAAAGCTCATCAAAAGAAAATAAGTGGGTGTGCATCCAACTTGCTTGCTCACGAAGACCTAGGGCATTCTGAGGAAGCCCATCATTGGAATATACAAGCCAAGTTCTATAATGAAAAATTCCCACTAGTATATTAAAGTGACAAAATAAGAGACTCTCTATCATGAAGATCATGGTGCTACTTTGAAGCACAAGTGTGGAAAAAGGATAGTAACATTGCCCCTTCTCTCTTTTTCTCTTTTTTTCATTTGGGCTTCTTTGGCCTCTTTTTCTATTTGGGCTTCTTTGGCCTCTCTTTTTTATTTTATTTTTATTTTCCGTCCGGAGTCTCATCCCGACTTGTGGGGGAATCATAGTCTCCATCATCCTTTCCTCACATGGGACAATGCTCTAATAATGAAAATCATCACACCTTTATTTACTTACAACTCAAGAATTACAACTCGATACTTAGAACAAAATATGACTCTATGTGAATGCCTCCGGCGGTGTACCAGGATGTGCAATGAATCAAGAGCGACATGTATGAAAGAATTATGAAGGTGGCTTTGCCACAAATACGATGTCAGCTACATGATCATGCAAAGCAATATGACAATCATGGAGCGTGTCATAATAAACAGAACGGTGGAAAGTTGCATGGAAATATATCTCGGAATGGCTAAGGAAATGACATAATAGGTAGGTATGGTGGCTGTTTTGAGGAACATATAAGGAGGCTTATGTGTGATAGAGCGTATCATATCACGGGGTTTGTATGCACCGGCGAAGTTTGCACCAACTCTCAAGGTAAGAAAGGGCAATGCACGGTACCGAAGAGGCTAGCAATGATGGAAGGGTCAGAGTGCGTATAATCCATGGACTCAACATTAGTCATAAAGAACTCACATACTTCTTGCAAAAATCTACAGGTCATCAAAACTAAGCACTACACACATGCTCCTAGAGGGTTAGATTGGTAGGAAAAGACCATCGCTCGTCCCCGACCGCCACTCATAAGGAAAGCAATCAAATAACACCCCATGCTTCAAATTTGTCACACAATGTTTACCATACGTGCATGCTACGGGACTTGAAATCCTCAACACAAGTATTTCTCAATTCCACAATTACCCAACTAGCACGACCCTAACATTACCACCTTTATATCTCAAAACAACTATCGAGTATCAAACTTCTCATGGTATTTAATGCACCCTATAAGAAAGTTTTTATTATACCCATCTTGGATGCCTATCATATTAGGACTAATTTTATAGCCAAAGCAAATACCATGCTGTTCTAAAAGACTCTCAAAATAATATAAGTGAAGCATGAGAGATCAATAATTTCTATAAAATAAAACCACCACCGTGCTCTAAAAAAGTATAAGTGAAGCACTAGAGCAAAATTATCTAGCTCAAAAGATATAAGTGAAGCACATAGAGTATTCTAATAAATTCCGATTCATGTGTGTCTCTCCCAAAAGATGTGTACAACAAGGATGATTTTAGTAAACTAAAAAGCAAAGACTCAAATCATACAAGACGCTCCAAGCAAAACACATATCATGTGGTGAATAAAAATACAGCCGCAAGTAAAGTTACCGATAGAGGAAGACGAAAGAGGGGATGCCTTCTGGGGCATCCCCAAGCTTAGGCTTTTCGTTGTACTTGAATTTTACCTTGGTGTGCCTTGGGCATCCCCAAGCTTAGGCTCTTGCCACTCCTTATTCCAAAATCCATCAAATCTTTACCCAAAAACTTGAAAACTTCACAACACAAAACTCAAACAGAAAATCTCATTAGCTCTGTTAGTATAAGAAAACAAATAACCGCCTAAAGGTACTGTAATGAACTCAATCTTTATTTATATTGGTGTTAAAACTAATTTATTCCAACTTATCTATGGTTCATACCCCCCTATACTAGCCATAGATTCATCAAAATAAGCAAACAACACACGAAAAACAGAATCTGTCAAAAACAGAACAGTTTGTAGCAATCTGTATCAAACGTATACTTCTGTAACTCCAAAAATTCTGTAATAAATTGGTGGACGCGAGGAATTTGTCTATTAATCATCTTCAAAAGAATCAACCTAAAAGAACTCTCCAGTAAAAAATGGCATCTAATCTCGTGAGCGCAAACATTTCTGTTTTTTACGGCAAGATCGCAAAGACTTCACCCAAGTCTTCCCAATGGTTCTACTTGGCACAAACACTAATTAAAACATAAAACCACATCTAAACAGAAGCTAGATGAATTATTTAATACTAAACAGAAACAAAAAGCAAGGAACAAAAATAAAATTGGGTTGCCTCCCAACAAGCGCTATCGTTTAACGCCCCTAGCTAGGCATAAAAACAAGAATAGGTCTAGGTATTGCCATCTTTTGTGTTTATCTTTTTAATGGAGTTATGATCGGATCCGGAAGGTTCCTTAAGTTTTCCTTCATGCTCGGAGATCTTTAGATCTAGAGCATCCAACCGCTTATTGCAAAGTGTAATCAACGTATTCATGCGGTTAAGATTCCCACCAACATTTTTAAGAGGTTCAATAAATTTTTGCAATTCGCATAATTTCTCTAAGATTTGGGTTCCTTCTTGAGTAAGGTGAAGTCCCTTTTGTGGAGGAAGTACTCCTACTATCCCCTCTATAATTTCATAAGCAATTCTTGGATCAACTACAATAAAATTCCCTTTGGCGGCAAAATCAAGGAGTTGTCTATGGGATATGGTTAGCCCAACATAAAATTGCGAAGTAAAATCTTGAAATCTCCCTCTATAGTGCAACTACGATAGGATTCTACCATCCTATACAAAGCATATTTTAAGTTTTCTCCTTGTCTTTTATTGAAGTGGAGGACTTCAAAATCAGGAGACAAAGGAAGGGAGAAAGTGCTAGCCATGAAGGCGAAATAAACGATCTAACACACGAACACACAAGAGGCAAGCGAAAAAGAGGCGAACGGAAAAGGGCGAATAGAATGGCAAAGGTGAAGAGGGGGAGAGGAAAACGAGAGGCAAATGGCAAATAATGTAATGCGAGGGATAAGAGTTTGTGATGGGTACTTGGTATGTCTTGACTTGGCGTAGATCTCCCCGGCAACGGCGCCAGAAATCCTTCTTGCTACCTCTTGAGCATGCGTTGGTTTTCCCTTGAAGACGAAAGAGTGATGCAGCAAAGTAGCGTAAGTATTTCCCTCAGTTTTTGAGAACCAAGGTATCAATCAAGTAGGAGACTACATGCAAGTCGCCTAGTACCTGCACAAACAATCAAGAACCTTGCAACCAACGCGATAAAGGGGTTGTCAATCTCTGACCACTTGCAAAAGTGAGATCTGATAAAGATAATAAGATAAATATTTTTGGTATTTTTGTTGTATAGATTGGAAAATAGAGATTGCAAAATAAATAGTAAACTAGAATTGTAGATTGGAAACTTATATGATGTAAAGTAGACCCGGGGCCCATAGGTTTCACTAGTGACTTCTTTCATGATAGCATGTATTACGGTAGGTGAACAAATTACTGTCGAGCAATTGATAGAAAAGTCCATATTTATGATGATATCTAAGGCAGTGATCATGAATATAGGCATCACGTCCGTGTGAAGTAGACCGAAATGATTCTGCATCTAATACTATTACTCCACATATCGACCGCTATCCAACATGCATCTAGAGTATTAAGTTCATAAGAACGGAGTAATGCATTACGCAAGATGAAATGATGTAGACGGATAAAATCAAGCAATATGGTATAAACCCCATCTTTTTATCCCTGATGGCAACAATACAATACGTGTCATTTCCCTTTCTGTCACTGGGATCGAGCACCGCAAGATTGAACCCAAAGCTAAGCACTTCTCCCATTGCATGAAAGATCAATCTAGTAGGCCAAACTAAACCGATAATTCGAAGAGACTTGCAAAGGTATCAAATCATGCATATAAGAATTCAGAGAAGAACCAAATAATATTCATAGATAATCAAGTTCATAAACCCACAATTCATCGGATCTTGGCAAACACACTGCAAAAGAGTATTACATCGGATAGATCTCTAAGAACATCGAGGAGAACTTTGTATTGAGAACCAAAGAGAGAGACGAAGCCATCTAGCTAATAACTATGAACCCGAAGGTCTGTGGTAAACTACTCACACACAATCGGAGAGGCTATGGTGTTGATGTAGAAGTCCTCCATGATCGAATCCCCCTCCGGCAGATCGTCGGAAAAGGCCCCAAGATGGGATCTCACGAGTACAGAAGGTTGCGGCAGTGGAAAAGTGGTTTCGTGGCTCCCCTGGATGTTTTCAGGGTATAAGAGTATATATAGGCGAAGGAAGTAGGTCGGTGGAGCTACGAGGGGCCCACGAGGGTGGGGGCGCGCCTACCCCCCTGGGTGTGCCCTCCTGCCTCGTGGCCGCCCCGTTGCGTCTCTGACTTCCACTCCAAGTCTCCTGGGTTGCGTTTGTTCCAAGAAAGATCCCCGTGAAGGTTTCGTTCCGTTTGATATTCCTTTTCCGCGAATCACTGAAATAGAAAAAAAAACAGCAATTTGCACTGGGCCTTCGATTAATAGGTTAGTCCCAAAAAATAATATAAAAGAGTATATTAAAGCCCATTAAACATCCAAAATAGATAATATAATAACATGGAACAATCAAAAATTCTAGATACGTCGGAGACGTATCACTTAGGGAGTTAGCTCTTGGAGACTTTCAGTGGGAGTTCATCAGTCTCGAGGCTAACATGTATAAGGTTGATTTCCCTTCTGTTGAGGACTTGCGGCGACTTCTGAGTTTTGGGTTGTGCAGGGTTCCTGGCACTGAGTGCATCCTCGAGTTTCATGAGTGGAAAAAGGTAGAGCCACAAGGCAAGCCTCTTACTCAGGTCTGGCTTCGCTTCTCGGGGGCCACTTCGAAGCCGTTGTAGGATGCTCGGGTCGCTGGTAGGTTGGGATTATTTGTCGGGAAATCAGAGAGAGTGGATATGTCTTTTACCCGAGCTCTGGGGGTGGCCTGATTGCTGGTGAGTATCCTGGATATTGACTTCGTGCCAGATGTGGTTAAGTGGACTTATAGGGGCCGGATCTACAACCTCAAGATTGAGTTTGAGGATACCGAGCTTTTTGCTGAGGCTCTGGTTGGGACTGATGTGGATATGCAGGATAAGGATGATGGTTCAGGCTCTAAGGAGGCACGAGTGGACGATGTTGGGCGACAATTGTCCAACGGCTAGGGGTCTGCCTCACAGAAGTCTGTGGACGGGGCGGCACCATCTTCTACGGTGCCAATGAACACCCTGAGATTTAGGTCGTTTGAGCCAGCTTCTGCCCCTCCCAGACTTTGGAGCGAGCAGGTGGAGTGTGATGATGTGCTAGAGCGCACGCCGCCTACCCTAGATTTTGCTGCTGCTGACGGATCTATGGATTGGTGCTTGGATGCGATTGTCACTGAGACGACTTCGGTCGAAGGGGGGAGGATCTTCGGCAGGTGGGCCCTTGTTCTCCCACTCTAACCATTGTTTCTCCTCAGGTGAGGGTTCCGACGGTGCCGACTGCGGCAACGGGAGGGGGCCCGGGCAGGTGGCCTCGTCCCCTTCCTCTCCTGTGGTGGCCAGAGTGGCCGCTCCTACGGCTTCTGAGGGTTCCGGGAGCGCGCCGATGTTCACTGAGAGGCAGGTGCCGATCCAGGTGACGCCGGACGTGAGGCCCACGTCTCCCTTCTGCCAGAGGGCCGAGACAGGTGGGGAGTGTGGGCAGCCGGCTCACGCACTCACCACACCCAGCGCGCCTTTGGTGGGGCGCCCTCGTTGCGTCCCAGGAATCCGGATGTCGGTTGACATCGACGGTAGCGAGGGGGTCCTTGCTACCGAGTGGTGCTGCCCCACTGTCTGTCGGCTGTGGGGCTGGAGGCCGTACCCCAAATAGGGCTACTCAGGAGGATATCATCGCTTTTGGAGGTATTTCGGATCCTGTTTCTGAGGGGCGATGGATGAGTTGTCGCCTCCAGGATCAGCCGAAGGCTGATGACATACAGCAGCGGTGCGCTATGCGGGTGGCCAAACTTCGTGATATTGAGGTCACTACTGGTATGTCGGTTAACACTTCCGATTCCATTCTGTATTTTACCAATGATGAGATTATCCATAACGCAAATCAGTTAGGAGTTTCACTTGGTAGTAACGTTAGGGAAATTTCAAATTCCGTAAACGATATCCTGAATCTTGAAGCGGAGCGTGCTTTAGAAATGATTCGAAACTTAGCAGCGGTCAAACCCATGAATGATTCTGACATAGATGCGTTGGGAGTCAGGGTTCTCGATAACTTTTGTGTGGATCTTGCACCATCCCTTCCTGAGACAGAAGAAGAGGATGGGCCTGTCGAGGCTGAGGTAGTTTGGTCCACGGAGCCCGGTTGTGAGGACCGGGTGGAGGATCAAAACAGGCCTAAACTCAAGTGGAAGCGAAAGATGTATCCTGCTTCGGTGGTGCGTAGAAGTGCTAGGATCCGACTACTTAAAAATTTCATGACGAACTATGAGAGGAATCTTTTAGAATAGCAGAGGTCTGAAAGACTTGGCTAAAAGAAGGTTTCTTGCGGATGCCTCTATCGAACATAGGTTGGATTTTATCGCCCTCTCAGAAACTGGTAGAGACAATTTCTCTCCCCAGTTTGTAAGTACTTTATTGGGAGGTGTCGATTTTGATTGGCACTGCTTACCTCCAGAGGAAGATTAGGTGGGATCTTACTTGGGGTTAGATGCGAGTCGTTGGAAGCCCGAAGCATGGTCATGGGAGACTTCGCAGTTAAGTTTCGGGTCAGATCAAAGGCCCATGGGTTTAGTTGGGCACTGGTGGTGGTATATGGTGCCGCGCAGCCCGAACTCAAACCAGAGTTTTTGGCAGATCTTGTCCGAATTTGCGTCTCTGAGTAGCTTCCAATCTTGGTTGGGGGTGACGTTAACATTATTAGAAGGAGAGAGGAAAAGAACAATCATAACTTTGACGGCAGGTGGTTGTTTATGTTTAATACCATCATTGAAAGCTTGGATATGAGAGAGATAGAGCTTCGGGTAGAAAATTCACTTGGGCTAATACCTTGCCAAACCCGACGTTTGAGAAGCTGGATCGAGTCCTCGCGAGCGTCAAATGGGAGCAGAAATTTCCCCTGGTAACAGTCCAAGCGTTATCGCGCGGAATCTTTGACCACACCCCCTTACTGGTTGACTCTGGTGAGGCAACACATATGGGGAACAAAAATACTTTTTCTTTCGAATTGGCGTGGTTCAAAAGAGAAGGCTTCTTGGATCTGATAGCGAGGAAATGGGCTAAAGATGCAGGAGGTAGGACTTCCGTTGAGCGATGGCAGAATAAGATTAGGCACTTGAGAAGCTTCTTACGTGGGTGGGCTAAACATCTTAGTGGGATTTATAAGGCTGAAAAGGAAAGGCTCCTTACACTTATTCAGTCCCAAGATTTAAAAGCCGAGTCCACAATTCTAGATACCACAGAGCTTCATGCTAAACTAGACGCGGAGATGAGATTGAAATAACTCCTGCGAGAGGAGGAATTGAAGTGGGCACTGCGGGCTAAGGTTCGCAAAGTGGTCCAGGGGGACACTAACACTCAATTCTTTCACATGATCGCCAATGGTAATCACAGAAATAAAAGAATCTTTCAGCTTGAGCAAGACGAAGGAAAGATTTTAGGACAGGAAAACCTAAAATTATACATAACCGAATATTACAAGCAGTTGTTTGGGCATCCGGAGGATAGTTGTGTATCCTTGGATGAGTCGAGGATTGAGGATTGTCGGCGTTCTGGGAATGGGGGTCCCCAGACTTGCCTGCCTGCGGCCTGCGACGTGGCTCAAAGGAGGCCCAGGACAGCCCATCTTCATCAACGCAAGCTCAAGACCCTCGCGAGGGGCCAAGCCTCGCGGGGCGGACGACCAGGAGCTTCCTCAGGCGCGGCCTCGTCAGGCTGGCTCATGAGGAGGCGGAGAGTTCAAGGCGGGGTACCTCGCGAGGTGCCCATGACGCAAGCCATGACGACCAAGGGCGCCAGTCGGGCGCCAGCCAAGACATCCTCCTTTCCTCTACGGTGCAAAGGGAGCAAGCAGGCGAGAGCATCAAGCAAAGGCATCCGTTTGATTGCAACAAGACCAAGACCAGCCCCAACGGCTGGAAGGGAGTCATCGTGGAGCCCAAGCGGCGTCATCACGAGCCTTTGGCGGCGAGGACCGACTTTAGTCAGGATAAGTGTACACGTTGTTCCCCTTCAAAATGGCCAATTGTTGGCGCCCTTCCCGCTCAATATTTGGGAAGAGGCCCAGGGCCTTCGTCTATATAAGTAGGGCCAGCCACCATAGTAGAGGGTGACGATCGGATAGAAAGGGCGCGGGCATTTGGAATCCAGAGAGAGATAGAGACCCGATCCTCAAGCTAGAGCGACGGGACACCACTTAGCAGTTCATCACATCCACCAAGAACAGACCCTCGCGAGGCTGTTCTTCCCTGTACTGTTCTTCCTCGGCCCAAGAGGCAATCCACCACACCACAAACTAGAGTAGGGTATTACACCACAACGGTGGCCCGAACTAGTATAAATCTTGCGTCTCTTGTGCTGTTCTTGCTAGTAGTTTAGGTCCCTGCGATTCGGCGAGGTACGAGACGGTGGAGGGTTGGATCTGCGCGCGCACCCCAGAGTTCGAACCTCAATGGTCCGCCGGAACCCGAAATCTGACATTTGGCGCACCAGGTAGGGGTGCGCCGGAATATGCCTTTCGTCGCCTCGTTCTTCCTCGACCACCGCAACCATGTCTGACGCTCGTCGGGCCCAGCGCGCCCGGCCGAACCGCCCTACGCCTCACATGTCGCCCAGGACCGGATCCCGTCGGCGGGTGTCCTCGTCGTTCCCGTCACTCGCTTGTTAACGCCGCCCGGCCGGCGGAAACGAGCAGCAAGCGTCATCCCAGCACCCGTCCATGAGGCGGGACGGCCGCATCGCCACGCCTTTGCTCACCCCCGCAGGTTCTTCGTCACGCGCGCCCCGCGCGGCCATGGAGGCCCGAGCCGCACTCATCGCGGCTAACGAGCTCCTGCGTTACTGCCCCGTCGACGACGTCTATGAAGAATGGCTCGACCGCGTCGCCGAGCTCGTCCGCGCTGCCGGAGGCGACCCCGCGCTGTCCATCTCGCTGCACCGCACCCCGCCCCACGCGAGCGATGAAGCTCCCGGGGCGCCTCAGCTGCCTCCTCCTCAAGACGGTGGGCGGAACCCATTCCGCCAGGCGCCGGCGCGGCAACAGCAGAGCTGCCAAGAAGTTCGTCGCCCGCAAGAAGCTGCCCGAGCACTCCCCGCTCCGGCATGTCAAGACCCTGCGCTGCCCCCAGCCGCGGCGCAGGGAGGCCTGCAAGACCAAGCTCTCTGCCATCCGAGGCCCCCCGCGGCCACGGCGGGCTGCCGCGCCTTCACCTCCGAGCCTTGCTGTCGCGTGGCCCGCCAAGTTCAAGCCAGACCTGCCTCCACGCTACGACGGCACCGCCGACCCTACGGAGTTCCTCCAGCTCTACAAGCTGGGCATCGAGGCTGCCAACGGGGATGAGAAGGTCATGGCGAATTGGTTTCCCATGGCGCTCAAGGACGGAGCCCGCACCTGGCTCCTGAATCGGCCCTGTGCACGATCTCTTCTGGGCCGAGATGCGCACCCGCTTCATCGCCAACTTCCAAGGTACTCGCGACCGGCCACCCACCGTGGCGACATGCGCCGGATCAAGCAGCAGCCGGGAAACCACAAAAGTAC
The DNA here is from genome assembly GCA_021605145.1 of Aegilops bicornis. Lineage (NCBI taxonomy): Eukaryota > Viridiplantae > Streptophyta > Magnoliopsida > Poales > Poaceae > Aegilops > Aegilops bicornis. The sequence continues at coordinate 470,558,437 of CM038674.1, read as the reverse complement.
ATCCAGCGCTTCAACAATGCGCGCCTCAAGATCCCCAGGGTAATGGAGGAGGCCATCATCTCTGCCTTCTCCGACGGCGTGCGCGACGTCAAGATGAAGGAGGAGCTGGCGATGCATGAAGATTTGTGCACCTCCCTGGAGCTGTTCAACTTGGCGACCAAGTGCGCCAGGGTTGAGGAAGGGCGCCTCTCCCTCCTCGAGCTACCTGCTGCGGATCCCGAAGAGAAGAAGTCCAAGGCCAAGGACGTGAAGCGCAAGGGGTCTGCCGTGCTCGCGGCCGAACCAGACACCAAGTGAGGCAGAGATCAGCCCGAGCCCTCCAAGGGCAGCCGGTACTGCGTGTACCACGACCTCTACACCCACAACACCAATGAATGTCAAGAGCTCCGGGCCGGCGCTGAAGGAAGGGTCGGCAGACGCCCAGCGCAGCGACCGGGGCTACGGCCGAGGAGGAGGAAGGAATGCAGGACGCTGGGAAGACCGCGGCCCGCGCCAAGGGTAGCGCGACCAACCTCGCGAGGACCGCTGGCAAGACCCACCTCGCGAGGGGGGTGGAGGGATCAGCCTCGTGAGGATCGTCCGCAAGGGAACGCAGGCCTCCCTCCTCTGCCGCCGCCACCAAGGAGAGTCAAAGACCGTCATCAGGACGAGGGGGCTGGGGGCTTCCGAGAAGCGTGCGATCGCTGCATCTGGGCGGAGCTCAAGCCCCAGCCTCTCACCGCCTCTTCAAGAAGTTCGCCCGTGAAGTGAATGCAGTCCTCCCCAAGCTCGAGTCCACGCGCCCTCTCAGGTGGCCGGCGTGCGCCATCACGTTCAGCTCAGCGGATCAGCTCAAGTGCGCAGCCACAGCCGGAGTTCTTCCGATGCTTTGCTCGCTAATCATCAGCAATGTGCTAGTCACCAAGACCCTCATCGACGGTGGAGCAGGGCTCAACGTCCTGTCCGTTGAGACATTCAACAATCTTCAAGTGCCTTACAGTCAGCTTCAGCCAACCAAGCCCTTCTCCGGAGTCACCGACGGCTCCACGGTCCCGATCGGGCAGGTCCGCCTTTGTAACGCCCTCGATGCGGCTATATCTCCCACGTGTCGAGGCACGACTTAGAGGCATAACCGCATTGAAAGCAATGTCGCAAGTGAGGTAATCTTCACACAACCCATGTAATAAATAGGGGAAAGAGATACATAGTTGGCTTACGATGCCACTTCACACAATACATAAATAAACATCCATCATTCGTAGTACACTCAAGGTCCGACTACGGAACCAAAATAAAGAAGATACCCCAAATGCTACACAGATCCTCGATCGTCCCAAGCTGAGCACCACTACTGATCATCAGGAAAAGACACATAATGCTGACCACGTTCCTCGTCGAACTCCCACTTGAGCTCGGTTGAGTCACCTGCACTGGCATCGTCGGCACCTGCAACTGTTGTGGTAGAATCTGTGAGTCACGGGGACTCAGCAATCTCACACCCGCGAGATCAAGACTATTTAAGCTTATAGGAAGGACAGAGTAGTACAGTGGAGCTGCTGCAAGCGACTAGCATATATGGTGGCTACTTCGCAAAAGAGAGCGAGAAGAGGAGCAAAGCACGGTCGTGAAGCTAGTAGCGATCAAGAAGTGATCCTGAACTACTTACGTCAGACATAACTCCAACACCGTGTTCACTTCCCGGACTCCGCCGAGAAAAGACCATCACGGTTACACACGCGGTTGATGTGTATTTTATTTGAGGTCAACTTCGGGTTTTCTACAACCGGACATTAACAAATTCCCATCTGCCTCATAACCGGCACGGCTTTGAAAGATATTACCCTGCAGGGTGTCCCAACTTAGCCCATTATAAGCTCTCACGGTCAACGAAGGATATACCTTCTACCGGGAAGACCCGATCAATCTCGGAATCCCGACTACAAGACATTTCGACAGCAATAAAACAAGACCAGCACAGCCGCCCGATTGTGCAGACCAATCCCGATAGGAGCTGAACATATCTCGTACTCAGGGCACATATGGATGAGCAGTCCAGACAACTAAAACAAGACCTCAATTTTCCTTGAGGGGGCACCTGAGGGCTCTAGTTCGGGCCAAGACTCGAAGGAGCACTGGTCGGGGGTTTAAAATAAAGATGACCCTCGGGCTCATGAAAACCCGGGGGAAAAAAGGCTTAGGTGGCAAATGGTAAAACCAATGTTGGGCCTTGCTGGAGGATTCTTATTCAAAGCGAACTGTCAAGGGGGTCCCATAAATCACCCAACCGTGTAAGGAACGCAAAATCAGGGAACATACAACGGTATGACGGAAACTAGGGTGGCAAGAGTGGAACAAAACACCAGGCATAAGGCCGAGCCTTCCACCCTTTACCAAGTATATAGATGTATTAATTATAGCAGATATATATTGTGATATCCCCAACAAGTAAACATGTTCCAATAAGGAACAACATCTCCATGTTCCTACAAGGAACAAACTTCACTTCACCGCAACTAGCAACGCTATAAGAGGGGCTGAGCAAAGCGGTAACATAGCCAAACAACGGTTTGCTAGGAAAGGATGGTTAGGGGCTGACATGGCAATATGGGTGGCATGATAAGCAAGTGATAGGCATCGTAGCATAGGCATAGCAAAAGAGCGAGCAACTAGCATAGCAAAGATAGAAGTGATTTCGAGGGTATGGTCATCTTGCACGCAATGTTCTCGAGTTGTCGAAAGCTTGATCCTCATAAGCGTTCTCAACAGGTTCCTCGTTCACGTACTCGTCTCCCGGCTCTACCCAAAGCAAGAACACAAACAAAGGAACCACAATAAATCACGGTGCAATGCACAATCAACATGATGCAAAACATGGCATGATATGCGGGATGTGAAATGCAATGCGTATGTGCGCTCCGAAAGGAAAATGATGAACCAGGCATCAACTTGGCAAACCAAGTATGCCACTGAAAAAATGAGATGATTTCGGTTGAAATCGAAATAAAGATCACCGGAATCGGATGCACGGTTTGGAAATGACAAGCAAAACAAGAATGGCACAAATCTGCCATTAACAGCATGATGCCACTTAGCAAACAACAAGAAATTAAGCTACTGCAACCAAACGTATCAACAAAGTATATGGCAATGATCTACACAAGATGCTTGACAAAAGATGAGCACTGAGCTTCGGCTAAATCACATCATAACAGGTTCAAACAAGCATGGCAAAAGTGCACAAAATATCAGGCTGGACATGGCAAAAACAGCATCAGGTTGCAATGTTCAGAGCAAGAAAACTACATGCTACAGGAAATTAAAATAGCAAAACAAGGCATGACATGAATCTACTCAAAGCATAGAACAAAAGTCCCTTACTGACCATAGGCCAAAAAGGGTCCGAAAATATAGTAACACCCATGTCAATATTGAAAGTTTCGTTAACAGATTCAGCAACATGGCATGTCAAAAACGGATAACAAGTAGGCATGTTTAAGAGCTCGATGCACTCACTACAGAGCCTTATATGATAAACTAAGCATACATACATCAAGAAGACATGGCATAGAAGACATACATGGCAAGAACAATAACATATCATACATGGATCAACCACAACAACCTTGGCAAAATTGAATAACATGTAAACAATCTGCCAGGAAACATTTTATAGCAAAAGTAGAGCTCGATTGACTCAAGCTATGGTACTCCATAATTGAAAACAAGGACATGGATGGATAGAGCAAGACATGTTTAACAAAACATCCTTACTGAAGTATCTAAAAATGTGCATGGATCTCTCGGTAGCATTAAGTTAACATGGCATCAAAATATCAGCAAAACAGAGCTGGAAACAGCAACATCAGGACACCTACTTTGCATGCTTGTGCTAGTCACCACATAGATCACAAAAATACATGGCATACACCCCTGGAAAGATGGCATGGCATGTAACAAAACACATGTAGGACTCAACTTCATAGGGTGCACACATCAATCGTGGCAAAAATAACAAAAGTGCAAGTTCTGTGAAGAAACAGAAACTAACATCATTTCGGGCATCAAGATGAGCTCAAATGAAAATGATGCAATGAGATGAAATGATCAACTCTTCGAGGCGAACATTTCTACATATTATACGCGCAAAAAGGAGCTACGATGACAGAGATATAGCATGAAGAAAATGACACAAAATATCAAAACTTCGGGGACTTAGACGATTTTTGAGGTCAACCCTCGATCTAGGGTTGCACGGAACCCGAGGCGTGGCGCCTCGCGGAGTGGATGCGGGTGGCGGAGAAGGAGGCCCGACGGGCGGCGAGGGTGCGGGCGGCGGGCGAGGCCACGGGCGGGCGAGGTGGCCGGGCTGGGGCGGAGCCGGGCGAAGGCGGGCGGCCGGAGGTCGGGCGCCGGCGGTGGCCGCCGGAGAAGAGAGGCCCAGAGGAAGGAGGCGAGCCCGGGCGGCGGGCGAGATGCGCCGCTGGGAGCTCCGGCGTGAGGCGCGGCAGAGGCGGCGGGCTCGGGTGGAGTCGACCGAGGGCGGCGGGTTCGCCGGCGGCCACGGCGGGCGCCGGGAGGCGACGGGCGGCGGCGGCTCGTCCCGGCCCCGATGGGCTCGGCGGGGCCCTCGATCTGGCCGGGAGGGCCGGGCGGGTGGAGAGAGAGAGACCGGCGCGATGAGGTGGCGGCGTGAGTGGAGGAGGGAGGCGGCGGCCGACGTGGCGTCCCCGATTCGTCGGGCGACGTGGCGGCGGGGCTGGACACGTCCAATGGCGGAGCAGACACGTCCATTGCGGGAGGAGGAAGATGGCTAGGTTGGACCGCGAAAAATCTGGGAGGGACACATATTTGTAGGTAGAGGGAGCTAGGAGACTCCAAATGAGGTGCGGTTTTCGCCCACACGATCGTGATCGAACGACGGAGAGCATGGAAGTGACTTAGATGGGTTATTGGGCTGTGTTGGAGGGGTGTTGGGCTGCAACTTAAAAGAGGCCTTTGCGAGAGTGCGGTTAACCGTTGGAGTACCAAACGAGCTCCAAATGACCGAAACTTGACCGGTGGTCTACGGGTGGTATACCAAGGCCACTAGACAAAACTTCGGTCCATTCCGAGAAGGTTTAGTACCGCACACGGAAAAACATAAAAGGCCGCCGGGGAGATAGGAGTGTCGGATTGCAAAAGCGGACAACGGGGAAAATGCTCGGAATCATGAGACGAACACGTAAGCAAATGCGATGCACATGATGACATGATATGAAATGCATGACATGGACAAAATGCAAAATGAAGAAAAACCCAACCACGGAGGGAAATAACATATCACATCTCCGGAAAAGGCAAGAGTTGGAGTTACGAATATGGAAAATTGCATCCGGGGCGTTACAACACTCCACCACTATGAGAGGATCTCGTCCCGAGATCTAGGATGGCACCGGAGGGAAAAGAAAGAGGAAGATAAGAGGTAAAACTAAGTTGCTTCTTTGACAAACGAAAGTGAAACCACGAACCTTGAGAGGTTGAAAAGTAGAAAGAAAGAACACAACAGAGTTGAACACAATTGAGAGCATCATGTAGAAAATAGAAACAAGGAACACCATGTGAACCTTGGAGGTTGCAAAGCTATGAATGCCGATTACAATGGACAAGAAGGAATTGGAACCACTCTGGTTGAAACGAGATAAGAATGAATAAGAATGATATAATTTTGGCAGCACTCCGACTGTAAATGGAAGGAATTGAACATGAACTTGAGAAGATGGGATGATACTTGATGAAATCAACAATACACTACCTCCGGAACTATTGAAAGAATGGCACAAGGGGTAAGAAAGATTTCAGACAGCTCTCCGGTTGAGGAAGCGAGGCAACACTTGATATATGAAAGAACTTGAGCAGAGGACATAACACTCTGTTAAGCGGATAAGCAAGGAAAAGAACATGATATTTACAAAATGAGATGATGGGTCGAAGAGAGTAACAACACAATGCCTCCGGAACGAAAGAATAGAAGCTAGATCGTCGGAATAAGAGAAGGGAGAAGGAATTGATTACTTCTACCCCAATTGAATTTGGAAAGCATCCTCCCAAGAAGGTTACAACGGAGTTGTTGGAAAACCAACAACGAAACTAAAAAATTTGTAGTGGGCTTATGGAAAACTTCTCAAAATTATGAGGTGAAATTCTACCACTAATGGAAGCGATGAGATTGGATCGGTATGAACAAGGAGACGAGAAACTTATTTCACCAGGAGGATAAATGAAGAACTTGTGTCATTTATAAGCACCATAAATAGCAACAATCCTTAAGGAAGGCTTTAGGTGAAATATGACACAAGATAACTCCAACGAAAAGATTGATGGATTTAAAATACCTCATTCTTGACAATTTGTGAATCATGGAACATGAATGGAAATTGTCAAGAAGGACATAACACCACCTCAAAAGATATTGTATAAAGAATTGCACTTTGGAATGCAAGATGAAGAATACTTGAACTCATCAAAACAAAACATGTGTTGAGCACCATGTTTATTTTGAAGTATGGCTTGACGGATCATAACCCGAGAGAAATCTTGAAGAACAATTGACGAATGAAAAGAATCCTTGACGAACCACCATGTAGAGCCTCCATGAAAAACTCCGGTAACTAAAAGGATGATAAAAAGGAAGAGAAGTTTACAACACAAGGTGAAGCCTTGCAGTGATAAGATGAAGCTTTGAAATGATATAACCGAGAAAACTTGGAACTCCGGAAAGAAAAGATGAACAAATGAAATCAAGAATTTTGATGAACCTCCGAATAAGGAATTGAACTTACTCGATGAAACAAGAATAGGAATTACATTATGCTGATCCTTCACCAATTAAATTGATGGCAAGCAATGGATTTGGCATACTACTTATTTTCGTGGAGAGGATTAAGATAGATACGGCGCAAACTTGAGAAAGTATTGATGGAACCACCGGTGGGATTTGGAAACAACAAATGAATTGATATGATAATGAAGGAAGTGAAATCTTGAACGAACCACCGTAAGAATTGAAATGAAAGTAGCAAAGGCACAATTCACCGGGAAGAATTTGAAAATGAAATAAAGATACTTGACTGAATTTAGATACATGAGAACGGAGAGATCATGAACTGATTAGTGAATACTTGAATGATGCACCGGTAAGATTTGGAGAACGAGAGCTGAAAGCTGAGAATGAATAATTACGAGATGATGGGCTCAAGAAGAATCAAACTGAAAAAGATTCCTGAATTGCTCAGGATGGGTTAAAAGAATTCTCACAATCGAAAATAATTATGAGAGGATGGCATCAAGCTAGAACCATGAATCTTGAAGAGAATGGAGCAAAATTTAAGAGAAGCTCTTCTTCGGTCTTCAAAATTCGAGAATGACGACTAGAAACACCACCATGAATTGTTGAGGCACTCCAGGATGAAAATTAGAAAGGTTGAACCAACGATGAAAAGAATTTGGAAGATCTTGGAGAAAGACATTTGGTGATGATAACTCATTCTTACGTCAAACTTAGAAAAGAATTTTAGAAGCTCCGGAAAAATTAGAAGAGTCGGTAAGATCCAGGAAAAGACACGTGGGTTAGGGCCCACTCAAAAGAAACACCGTTGAGCGATTGCTTGAAAAGAGAGATTGCACCGTTGAATTAAATGGCTTGAATGAGATAGCATCCTCAAAAGAACTTGAGTGAATTGATAATAGAAACTTTAATCTTATTAGATATCTTCATCACTCCCAACCAAATGAATAGCGAGAAGTGAATGATTACGAGATACACCGCATGAGAAAGCATTGTGAAAAGAGGAAAAGGGATAAGATCAACACGAAATCTTGAACTAAATCCACCGGAGAAGAAAAGAACGAAGAATAATAAACTCGGAGCTTCCTTTAGCATCTTCATGAGAATCACCAGGATAAGAGCATGGAGGAAAAGAATGAAGAGACTTCACGTCAATAAAAAGGATACTTGATTAAGAAATCTGAGTCCTTGAAGAAAAAGGGTGGGAGGGTGGGAAAACAAAGGCAACTTGGGTCGGATGAAACGCACACCGTTGAGAAAAAACTTAGAATTGATCTCGCAAATGTTGAAATGATCGGATCCACTTGAAGAGAAGCGCACCGGTGAGAAGAAATTGAGATGACAAACTCGATGATCAAGAAGGATTAGTATTCACATAGAAATATGAGAACACCATTTAGAATAAGGTATGGAATCAACACTTGGCATTGAAGCAACTTGAATACCACAAAACGGAACAAAAACAAAGGATTTGGCTTGTAGAATAAGCCGGAACAAACACATGATAGAGATTTCTCCCAAAGTGTTCGTGGTGGGGCCCACACGAGCACGACGTATAGCGGACGTCACGAATGACAAACAAGACGTCCCCGAATTAGCATAGCCAAGGATTCTTTAAGACGTCTCGCGACCAATCAGAATCGACCGTGAATGGGCGGACCACTAAACTTTGAACCCCAATCTCAAATCATACATCCGTCGGAAAGATATCCCGTAAGCTACTAGAATTCCCACCTATAAACTCCCGAAACTTTCTGGTTATGCAATCTGGTGTTGGGGATACAGGACACAAAATATATCACCCAAACTAACAATACCTAGATCCAACTGTATCCATCCGTCAACACATAACCAAGAGATCCTCGAAATCGTGGTACCTCGACCTTGAAAAACATCCGTTATACAAGTCATGGCAATACTCCACTTTTCGCCTCGATCTTGGGCTATCAGGGTTATCTCACCAACAAGCGCACAAAAGAGATTTCGATGTCGGCAAAACTCGTATTCGAATCTGCAACGATAAAATTGTGGCGACAACACCTCGGAGCTCAACTCCCCGGACACCGCCACAACCCCTAAATGTCAGGGAGGCACCAAGAACAATGTTCTCGTCACAAAACCATCGGAACAATTCCAAGATACCCACGTGATCCTAAAAAAATTTAGTGAAAATTGAGGAGAGAAGAGTCAAAACTCTACGTCGGGATACCTCACCAGAGCGACAGAAGGACTGGGAAGTAAAAGAATCCTACTCTCCGATATATATAATCCTAAGACTCAAAAACATTTTTCCATTCTAGACTCAACAACGCCAAACAAACAATCAAGTAGGGGCTCCTAAGTCGGGAAGGCTCTGATTACCAACTTGTAACGCGCTCGATGCGGCTATATCTCCCACGTGTCGAGGCACGACTTAGAGGCATAACCGCATTGAAAGCAATGTCGCAAGTGAGGTAATCTTCACACAACCCATGTAATACATTAGGGAAAGAGATACATAGTTGGCTTACAGTCGCCACTTCACACAATACATAAATAAACATCCATCATTCAGAGTACACTCAAGGTCCGACTACGGAACCAAAATAAAGAAGATACCCCAAATGCTACACAGATCCTCGATCGTCCCAACTGGGCACCACTACTGATCATCAGGAAAAGACACATAGTAACGACCACGTTCCTCGTCGAACTCCCACTTGAGCTCGGTTGAGTCACCTGACCGCATCGTCGGCTGCACTGCAAGAATTGTTGTGGTAGAATCTGTGAGTCACGGGGACTCAGCAATCTCACACCCGCGAGATCAAGACTATTTAAGCTTATAGGAAGGACATAGTAGTACAGTGGAGCTGCTGCAAGCGACTAGCATATATGATGGCTACTTCGCAAAAGAGAGCGAGAAGAGGAGCAAAGCACGGTCGTGAAGCTAGTAGCGATCAAGAAGTGATCCTGAACTACTTACGCCGACATAACTCCAACACCGTGTTCACTTCCCGGACTCACGAGAAGAGACCATCACGGTTACACACGCGTTGATGTGTATTTTATTTGAGGTCAACTTAGGGTTTTCTACAATCGGACATTAACAAATTCCCATCTGCCTCATAACCGCGGGCACGGCTTTGAAAGATATTACCTGCGCAGGGTGTCCCAACTTAGCCCATTATAAGCTCTCACGGTCAACGAAGGATATACCTTCTACCGGAAGACCCGATCAATCTCGAATCCCGGACTACAAGACATTTCGACAAAGAATAAAACAAGACCAGCAAAGCCGCCTGATTGTGCCGACAAATCCCGATAGGAGCTGCACATATCTCGTTCTCGTGGCACATCCGGATGAGCAGTCCATACAACTAAAACCAGACCTCAAGTTTCCTTGAGGGGCGCCATTGTGGCTCTAGTTCGGGCCAAGACTCGAAGGAGCACCGTCCGGGGGTTTAAAATAAAGATGACCCTTGGGCTCATGAAAAACCGGGGAAAAAGGCTTAGGTGGCAAATGGTAAAACCAAAGTTGGGCCTTCTTTGGAGGAGTCTTATTCAAAGCGAACTGTCAAGGGGGTCCCATAAATCACCCAACCGTGTAAAGGAACGCATAAAATCAAGGAACATAACACGGTATGACGGAAACTAGGGTGGCAAGAGTGGAACAAAACACCGTGCATAAGGCCGAGCCTTCCACCCTTTACCAAGTATATAGATGTATTAATTATAGCAGATATATATTGTGATATCCCCAACAAGTAAACATGTTCCAATAAGGAACAACATCTCCATGTTCCTACAAGGAACAAACTTGACTTCACCTGCAACTAGCAACGCTATAAGAGGGGCTGAGCAAAGCGGTAACATAGCCAAACAACGGTTTGCTAGGAAAGGATGGTTAGGGGCTGACATGGCAATATAGGTGGCATGATAAGCAAGTGATAGGCATCGTAGCATAGGCATAGCAAAAGAGCGAGCAACTAGCATAGCAAAGATAGAAGTGATTTCGAGGGTATGGTCATCTTGCACGCAATGTTCTCGAGTTGTCGAAAGCTTGATCCTCGTAAGCGTTCTCAACAGGTTCCTCGTTCACGTACTCGCCTCCCGCTCTACCCAAAGCAAGAACACAAACAAAGGAACCACAATAAATCACGGTGCAATGCACAATCAACATGATGCAAAACATGGCATGATATGCGGGATGTGAAATGCAATGCGATAAAAGGCCCGAAAGGAAAATGATGAACCAGGCATCAAATGGCAAACCAAGTATGCCACTGAAAAGATGACATGATTTCGGTTGAAATCGATATAAAGATCACCGGAATCGGATGCACGGTTTGGAAAAATGACAAGCAAAACAAGAATGGCACAAATCTGCCATTAACAGCATGATGCCACTTAGCAAACAACAAGAAATTAAGCTACTGCAACCAAACGTATCAACAAAGTATATGGAAATGATCTACACAAGATGCTTGACAAAAGATGAGCACTGAGCTCGCTAAATCACATCATAACAGGTTCAAACAAGCATGGCAAAAGTGCACAAAATATCAGGCTGGACATGGCAAAAACAGCATCAGGTTGCAATGTTCAGAGCAAGAGAACTACATGCTACAGGAACTTAAAATAGAAAAACAAGGCATGGAATGAATCTACTCAAATCATAGAACAAAAGTCCCTTACTGACCATAGGCCAAAAAGGATCCACAAATATAGTAACACCCATGTCAATATTGAAAGTTTCGTTAACAGATTCAGCAACATGGCATGTCAAAAACTGATAACAAGTAGGCATGTTTAAGAGCTCGATGCACTCACTACAGAGCCTTATATGATCAACTAAGCATACATACATCAAGAAGACATGGCATAGAAGACATAAATGGCAAGAAAAATAACATAGCATACATGGATCAACCACAACAACCTTGGCAAAATTGAATAACATGTAAACAATCTGCCAGGAAACATTTTATAGCAAAAGTAGAGCTCGATTGACTCAAGCTATGGTACTCCATAATTGCAAATAAGGACACGGATGGATAGAGCAAGACATGTTTAACAAAACATCCTTACTGAAGTATCTCAAAATGTGCATGGATCTCTCGGTAGCATCAAGTTAACATGGCATCAAAATATCAGCAAAACAGAGCTGGAAACAGCAACATCAGGACACCTACTTTGCATGCTTGTGCTAGTCACCACATAGATCACAAAAATACATGGCATACACCCCTGGAAAGATGGCATGGCATGTAACAAAACACATGTAGGACTCAACTTCATAGGGTGCACACATCAATCGTGGCAAAAATAACAAAAGTGCAAGTTCTGTTAAGAAACAGAAACTAACATCACATAGCCCTCTTCCAACAGCATTTCGGGCATCAAGATAGGCTCAAATGAACATGATGCAATGAGGTGAAATGATCTACACTTCGGGGCGAACACTTTGACATATTATACGCGCAAAAAGGAGCTACGATCACAGAGATATAGCATGAAGAAAATGACACAAAATATCAAAACTTCGGGGACTTAGACGATTTTTGAGGTCAACCCTCGATCTAGGGTTGCACGGAACCCGAGGCTTGGCGCCTCGGCCGGAGTGGATGCGGTGGCCGGAGAAGGGAGGCGGTCATGGGCGGGCGGCGAGGTGGCGCTGGCGGCGGGCGAGGCTCACGGCCGGGCGGCGAGGGTGGCCGGGCGGGCACATGAGCTGGGCGACCTGGGCTGGGGCGGCCGGAGGTCGGGCGCCGGCGGTGGCCGCCGGAGAAGAGAGGCCCGGGCGAGGCGAAGCGGAGGCCGGGCGAGCCCGGCGGGCGGATGAGATGCGCCGCTGGGAGCTCGGCGTGAGGCGCCAGAGGCTGGGCGGGGCTCATGGAGTCGACCGGGCGAGGGCGGCGGGTTCGCCGGCTGCCACGGGCGGGCGCCGGAGGCGACGGGCGGCGGCGTGGTCTCGTCCGGCCCCGATGGGCTCAAGGGCCCGATCTGGCCGGAGGGCCGGGCAAGCGGTGGAGAGAGAGACCCATGATGAGGTGGGGCGTGTGAGTGGAGGAGGAGGGCGGCGGCGTGACGTGGCGCCCCCGATTCGGCCGGAGCGACGTATGGGCGGGGCTGGACACGTCCAGCGGCGGAACGGACACGTCCGACTGCGGGAGGAGGAAGATGGCTAGGGTTGGACTGCGCGAAAAATCTGGGAGGGACACATATTTGTAGGTAGAGGGAGCTAGGAGACTCCAAATGAGGTGCGGTTTTCGCCCACACGATCGTGATCGAACGACGGAGAGCATGGAAGTGACTTAGATGGGTTATTGGGCTGTGTTGGAGGGGTGTTGGGCTGCAACTTAAAAGAGGCCTTTGCGAGAGTCACGGTTAACCGTTGGAGTACCAAACGAGCTCCAAATGACTGAAACTTGACCGGTGGTCTACGGGTGGTATACCAAGGCCACTAGACAAAACTCGGTCCATTCCGAGAAGGTTTAGTACCATTACACGGAAAAACATAAAAGGGGCCGCGGGGAGATAGGAGTGTCGGATTGCAAAACGGACAACGGGGAAAATGCTCGGAATCATGAGACGAACACGTAAGCAAATGCGATGCACATGATGACATGATATGAAATGCATGACATGGACAAAATGCAAAATGAAGAAAAACCCAACCACCGAGGGAAATAACATATCACATCTCCGGAAAAGGCAAGAGTTGGAGTTACGAATATGGAAAGTTGCATCCGGGGCGTTACAGCCTTCCTGTCACCTTCGGGGCCCGCGACAACTACCACACCTTGCTCATCGACTTCGACATCACCCACATTCGCCTGCCGTACAACGCCATCCTCGGGTACCCAGCGTTGGCCAAGTTCATGGCCGTAAGCCACCATGGCTACAACATCCTCAAGATGCCAGGAAGCGGCGGGGTCATCACGATGCCCTGTGAAGAGAGAGATGCAGTGTGCTCCCTGGAGCGAGCTTTTCAGGCCGCATCGCTGGAAGACCCAGACCACAGCAGCAGGATGCCTCCCGAGGCAGCACCCAAGAAGAAGAAGACATCGACCAGCCCGGCTCTTCAAGAGACAGGCCCCTCAGGGCCCGCACCGGGCCAGGGGGAGCCTCCTTCCATCGCATAGGAAAGCGCGCCCGGCGCCCTCCTCAGGCAGGGCTCGGGGGCTCTCCCCTGGAGGGCCGCCGACCTCGCCAAGGTCTCGAGGGAGGCGCTTGGGCACCACGTGGAGGCGTGTTTGAGCCAAGCACGCTTTCCATAGCAGGAGCAAGACCAGGAGGACAGAACCCTCAAGAGTTCGTCGGCCGAGGCCATTCAGAGCTACAGGAGTCAAGGGTCATGAGGGGCAGCCGCCACCACTGGCTGTGGCCGCCCATCCAGCGAGGATGGTGGGCTGCGCGTCTGCATCGACATACCAGGGCTCAACCGAGCCGCATCTCAAGAGCGCCTGGCCCTCGCGAGTGGGACGCTACGAGGGTCCGCCCCACTACGCATGCCTTATGGCTCGCCAAACGCGGCTGCCGCACCAGCGTCTCATGAGGACCATCATGGAGGCTCAAGAGGTCGCACGCCGCAGCCTCGGGCGGAGATGGAGATGGCCCATGAGGAGCCGCTGGCGCTGCGGAGCCTCCCGAGGCCCCGGCCCGGGGCTCGTGGAGGATCGGCTCCGCAGCCCACCGAGTCTGCTACATCAACAACCCTTCATCCCCAACAACAGGTGACATCTTTAAGTTGTATTTCCGGTGGGAGCGCCTTGAGGTCGCATTATTCCTGTGCCGCGTGGGTCCGTCCTGCGGCATGTATCCCTTTTATTTCATGTCTTTAGCTTATCCTGTTGGGGCGCCCTGGGCTGCATCATCCCCAAGCCGCTCGGGCCAGTCCCAGTGGCATGTATCCTTCATGCGTTTTCCTTAGGATTATGCTCTCGTTCCACCATGCTTGTTATGTGGTGCCTTCTCCTGGGTGGCGAAATCTTGCACGTTAAAGGTGGGGTGCCTGAGCATCGCGACTTAGGGCTCCTACCGGCTCTCCGGCCCTCACCCTCTGGTCTTGTCCATGGCATCGCGACCTGGCTTGCCAGCGACGGCTGAGACCAGCCCGAGAGCCGGGACCCGAGGACGTAGAGTTGCGTCATCTAACCTAGCTTGCGCGTTAAAGGGGGGGTGCCTGAGCATCGCGACTCAGGGCTCCTACCGGCTCTCCGGCCCTCACCCTCTGGTCTTGTCCATGGCATCGCGACCTGGCTTGCCAGCGACGGCTGAGACCAGCCCGAGAGCCGGACCAAGATGTAGAGCACCGCATCCGCCAAATTTGCAGGAACACACTCGAAGATAAGGCCCAGAGCCAGGCGCAACCCGCCTTGAGGTAGGGCCTCGTGAATCCCGCGCTGGCTCACAGGTGCCCCGACACACCTCGCGAGGCCTCTCGTGCCTCTCCAAAGCAACTAATGGCAGGACTAACGATCGCCACGGCGAGCTCTTGTTCCTTTTGTGGTGAACCTGCAGGGTCCCTCCAAGGGGCACAAAACAACCTCGCCGCGCAATCCCTCGCCGGCCAAGGCACGGACCTGGCGCCGCACCAGGAAGCATTGTCCTGACCCTCGAGATAAGTCACCCTCCGGACACACTAGTCATCGCAATGCCATCCCCACACTCAATGCAACTCCGTGTTAGCACCGTCGCTCTCCTTTCTCACCGAATGATGGCTGCTTGAGCGCCAAGGGGGGCCCCTGAGCATCGCGACTCGTGAGGCTCTTACGGACCTCGGGCCGCCACCTCCTGGCCTTGACCACGGCATCGCGACACAGCATACCAAATGACGGCTGAAGCCGCCTTTGGGATCGGGACCTGCCGGGCGCAGAGCACCAAGCCCTCACGAGGTCCGAAAGGGAGAGATCGAGCTAGAACGGAATGAGCATCCCGCATTGCCTCATAATCAGGATCATATTGACAAACGAAGCTACAAGCACCTTACGAGCCCCCGCGGGGTACATTATTGTCTCCTCGCAGGAACAAAAGACGCGAATCCTAAGGAGTCCTATCTACAGGGACCACCGCGGCAGACGCCATCATCAGCAGTGGGCCACCCGGTCCGGAGCCAACCCCATCCAGATCAGGGGCGCGACGACCTGACAAGCTCGCCCTGCTCCGGGAGCGGCGCAGGCTCGGGGGCTCGTAGCTGTCGTCGCTCATCTCCGGCGTCGCGAGGAGCTCGGCGGAGTCGTTGGATCCTCCGGCGCCCTCGTCGCCTGAGAAGCTGCCACGGGAGTGGTCGGTTGGCCTCCGCCTCACCGCAGCAGGGTCCCGACTGCCTCTCTCGGGGCAGCACTCCAGCCGACGACCCTCCGCGTCGAAGAGCTTGAAGGACATCACCGAAGCACCGTCGTGCTCCAGGTGGATCGTGAGGGCGCCCCTCGCCCTACAGACCCGGGCGACCTCGTCCCAGCCTCGAGTCATGAAGACCTCGCCCGGGGCAACTACTGCGACCTCTGCCCCGGTCGCGAGGGTGCCGCAGCCGGCATGCTGCAGCCAGAGTCCTAGGGGCTCCCCCTGCCAGACGACGGAGGCGGAGAAAGAAGGAAGGCGAATCCAAGACTTAGGAGGCGCGGCGACGTGAAGCACGAACTCCCGGCAGGAGCCCTCGGCGTGGACTCCAGGGGGGAAGATGCACACCTTCGTGACCCGCCGCCGGCGGCGGCGGCGCCGCTCGTGGCGCCCGGCGTCACCTCCTTCAGGGCCACCAATTTGCGCATACAAGGGAAGAGGAAACCCTGGTGGCGGCCGCACACACCAAGGCACGGGCGCCTCACAAGGCCTCCCGCCTCGACATCAGAGAGCAAGCCGCTTCTTTGGGGGAGCGGGTCAGGATCCTCTTGAGGAGCCTTTTCCTTCTCTTCCTGGAGAACCGGGCGGATCGGAGCCATGGCAGCCAGACGAGACGAGGAAGAGGAGAAGTAGAAGGATAGACTGGAAGGGCGACGCCGTTCGCATTTATAGCCGGGCGGAGGCCAACCGTCGGCCTCCACGATCACCGATCATCATGCCCAGCTCTGCATGCAGGGACCTGTCGAATTCGGGCGGTTACCAAGGCGTCGTGGGGGAGCAGGCTCCCACGTCCAATCAACCGCCACGCGGCGCCCAGGGCCGCAGGCTGTTAGGGCCCACGACGCTTCGCACTTGCCCTTTCGCCTCTCTGCACGGCCAAGGTCGGGCGGGCCGTGGCCCCGGGGGCTACTGTCGGCGTTCTGGGAACGGGGGTCCCCAGATTTGCCTACCTGCGGCCTGCGACGTGGCTCAAAGGAGGCCCAAGACAGCCCATCTTCATCAACGCAAGCTCAAGACCCTCGCGAGGGGCCAAGCCTCGCGGGGCGGACGACCAGGAGCTTCCTCAGGCGCGGCCTCGTCGAGTGGCAGCTCATGAGGAGGCGGAGAGTTCAAGGCAGGGTACCTCGCGAGGTGCCCGTGACGCAAGCCATGATGACCAAGGGCGCCAGTCGGGCGCCAGCCGCGCAGCGTCCTCCTTTCCTCTTTGGTGCAAAGGGAGCAATCGCAGGCAAGAGCATCAAGCAAAGGCATCCGTTTCGGTGCAACAAGACCAAGACCAGCCCCAACGGCTGGAAGGGAGTCATCGTGGAGCCCAAGCAGGCGTCATCCCCAGAGCCTTTGGCAGGCGAGGACCGACTTTAGTCAGGATAAGTGTACCCGCTGTTCCCCTTCAAAATGGCCAATTGTTGGCGCCCTTCCCGCTCAATATTTGGGAAGAGGCCCAGGGCCTTCGTCTATATAAGTAGGGCCAGCCACCATAGTAGAGGGGGACGATCGGATAGAAAGGGCGCGGGCATTTGGAATCCAGAGAGAGAGAGATAGAGACCCGATCCTCAAGCTAGAGCGACGGGACACCACTTAGCAGTTCATCACATCCACCAAGAACAGACCCTCGCGAGGCTGTTCTTCCTATCTTATTCTTCATCGCCCAAGAGGCAATCCACCACACCACAAACTAGAGTAGGGTATTACACCACAACGGTGGCCCGAACTAGTATAAATCTTGCGTCTCTTGTGCTGTTCTTGCTAGTAGTTGAGGTCCCTGCGATTCGGCGAGGTACGAGACGGTGGAGGGTTGGATCTCCACGCGCACCACAGAGTTCGAACCTCAAGGGTCTGCCGGAACCCGAAATCCGACAAGCATGTTCCTCAACTTGCTGCGGATGAGAATGATATTTTGACTGCCCCCTTTTCAGAGAAAGAGGTGTTTGAAGCTATTTCGCAGATGAAGAATAATAAGGCTCTAGGGCCGGATGGATTTCCGGACGAGTTTTATAAAAAGTGATGGCATATTATAAAAGGGGTTTTGATACCGATGTTCCATGATTTATTCTCTGGACAGCTTCAGTTGTTTCACCTGAATTTTGGAACGATAACTCTGCTTCCTAAGAAAACAGAGGCTGTGAGAATTGAGCAGTTTAGGCCGATCTGTCTTCTTAATGTTAGTGTCAAAAAATTTACCAAGGTAGGGACTAGTAGGCTCTGGCAGATTGTGCATTCTGTGGTGCAGCCTTCCCAAACTGCTTTCATGCCGGACAGAAACATCCTAGAAGGGGTTGTGGTCCTTCATGAAACGCTACATGAAATCCACACGAAAAAATTAGACGGGGTTGTTTTCAAAGTGGATTTCGAGAAAGCGTACGATAAATTCAAATGGCCATTTCTTCAACAGGCCTTGCGAATGAAAGGTTTTGATCAAGCCTGGCGACACCAGGTAGAATCTTTCACGCAAAAAGGGAGTATTGGAATTAAAATGAATAACGACATGGGTCACTATTTCCAGACACATAAGGGCCTGAGACAAGGAGATCTGATGTCTCCTATTTTGTTCAACATTTTAGTCGATATGTTGGTGATCCTAATAGGAAGGGCCAAGGAGGTTGGTCAAGTAGGTGGCCTGGTGCCTCATCTAGTTGATGGAGGTGTGTCTATCCTACAGTACGCTGATGATACTATCATCTTTATGGAGCATGACCTGGCAAAAGCGAGACACGTGAAGCTGGTGTTATGCTTATTCGAACAATTGACTGGTTTAAAGATTAACTTTCATAAGAGCGGATTCTTCTGTTTTGGAAGAGACAATGAGGAACAAGAAGCTTACATGCAATTGTTTCGGTGCTAATTGGGGGCTTTACCTTTTACATATTTGGGTATTCCAATTCACCATCGTAAGCTGACAAACGGAGAATGGAAATGCATTGAGGATCGATTTGAGAAGAAACTAAGCTGCTGGAAGGGCAAGCTGATGTCATATGGAGGCCGATTAATCCTTATTAATTCGGTTCTCACGAGTATTCCAATGTTTCTCCTGTCCTTTTTTGAGATTCCAGTTGGAGTTAGGAAAAGGCTGGATTTCTATCGATCCTGATTTTTCTGGCAAAGTGATGAACTAAAGCGAAAATACAGACTAGCCAAATGGGACATTATTTGTGGACCAAAATACCAAGGGGGTCTTGGCATTGAAAATCCTGAAGTCAAGAACAGATGCCTTCTCAGTAAGTGGTTATATAAGTCATCTGTAGAAACGGAGGCCACATGGGCGATGATTCTTTGTAGTAAGCACCTTCAGTCCAAAACTTTGTCCCAGGTGACAGTGAGGCCGACGGATTCGCCTTTCTGGAAAAGACTGATGAGTGTTAAATCGGTTTTTTTTCAATAGGACAAAGTTTATAGTCAAAAATGGTACCATCACGAGATTCAGGGAGGATACTTGGCTAGGGGAAACACCCCTCGCGCTTCAATATCCCTCACTGTATCGCATTGTTCAACGGCTAGACAATTCCGTTGCATCAGTGCTTCAGTCCATTCCTCTCAATATTCACTTCAGGAGGACGCTTGCCGGAAACCGTTGGGAAACCTAGATCCATCTTGTGAGTAGACTGATGGAGGTTCAGCTTTCTCAACAGCCCGATCAGTTACGCTGGAAGCTTACTAGGACTGGAGAGTTTACGGTGAAATCCATGTATATGGTTGTTATCAATTCTAACTCCATTCCTACTTCCAAACATGTTTCGAAAGTCAAAGTACCTATTAAAGTTAAAGTGTTTATGTGGTTTGTGCATAAACAAGTCATTTTAACTATGGACAACCTGGCAAAACACAACTGGACAAGACCTACAAGATGTAGCTTTTGTAATTTGGATGAATCCATCAAACACATCTTTCTTGACTGCCCGTTGGCAAAAATCTTATGGCGGTCGGTTCACATAGCGTTTAACATTACTCCTCCAAATTCTGTTAGCACGTTATTTGGGACGTGGCTTAACGGGATTGATCCCGAAACAGCGAGAAACATTCGCGTAGGAGTATGTGCTCTATTGTGGGCAGTTTGGAACTGCAGAAATGATTTGGTTTTTAACAGAATAACAAATATTCATTTTTTGCAGGTTATCTTCCGAGCTACTACGTTGATCCGTATGTGGTCGCTACTCACTCCTTCGGAGGCCAGGGAGCGTTTGGTTACTGGATCTATTCGGTGGGAGATGGCAGCTCGGACTATTTTCAACCGGTTTGGATGGCGGTCATGTAATAGGATAGGCAATTAGTTTTACTATCTTTCTTTTGCCAGCCGGTTGTGGCTTTATGTCTGCTCATTTTGCTATGCTCTCTGTGAGTTTTTTTCCTTTCGTTGAGACTGTAAGACCTTTGTTGAACCTATTTGCTTATTTATTTAAGTTGTCTGTATGTGTCTTTTTGATGCAGAGGCCGGGCAGTTCCCCCTTTTCAAAAAAAATAATGGACGAGACAAATCTTTCTTCTTTGTTTTTAAAAAGAATATACACTACATACTCCCTTCATTCTTAAATATAAGTTTTTTTAGGAATTTTAATACGGACTACATATGGATATTGTATATAGTCATATTTTAGAGTTTACATTCACTCATTTTGTTTTATATGTAGTTCGTATTAAAATCTTTAAAACAAACTTATATTTAGAAACGAAGGAAGTAGTACTTTCTGTTTGCTTCCAGCATTTTGCGATGGTTCGCAAATATACAATTGTTCATTACGCATACAGAAAAGGAGAGGACAAATTAAAACATGTCTCGTAGGAACACGTTGTCACCGAGTTATTATCACCAACTTCTCGCTAGGCAGAAATAATGTCCGATTTGGACGTTGAATGTGACATGGATTATGTAGAGTATAGAGTTGCTATTAAAATGGCATATTGTTTTTCTTTTTTCGCCAGTGGCATGGTTGTTCTTGTTGCACTATTTATCTTCAATCATGGTAGTACAATAAACATCAAAGATGATAAAAATTACAACCAGATTCATAACCACCTAGCGACGATTACAAGCACTAAAGCGAGTCGAAGGTGCGCCGCCATCATCGCCCTTCCTCATTGGAGCCGGGCCAAACTTGTTGTAGTAGACAATCGGGAAGTCGTCGTGCTAAGACCCCATAGGATCGCACAATAGAACAGCAACCGCCACTGATAAAGAGTAGCGTAGATCGGAAGGATCCAACCGCCACTGATAAAGAGTAGCGTAGATCGGAAGGATCCAACCTCCACATACTATTTGTGCTCTTTTCTTTTCAGATGATTTTGAAACACTGAAAAGAAAACATTGAAAAAAACTAGGAACAACATGCTACAACGCTACCGCCACAGTGACTTCACGTGCACTCGCCCATCGCAGTCATCCAATTGGTGTCGTGTAGATTAAGCGGGGTGCGTGGAGCCGGTCCTGTCACTAGACCATGATTCATATATTCACTCGATATATGATGCGATAAATATTTGGTGGTTCATATCATATGTAGCAGAGATCGGGCAAAAGTCTTTGCAGTTGTCTAAAAGAAAAGATAAGCTTATCGATGGAAGATTAGGAAGAGGCGTACCATCAATTGACATCCCATGATATCAATACATACATACATTTGCATATTTGCTTCACTGGTTCAAACGGAACTTAGAAACTAAACCAGTTCAAGCGATGATAGTCAAAGTTTAGCTAAATATTGGTTGCAATCGATATTCGAGACTGTCGACACAGCTTAATATTTGTAGGTATGCGCATGTTCTTAAGTTAGCTCATCTGTGATGTTGTGCTTGGTTCTATGCCTTCAAATTTTTTCTAATGTTGGCACTCGCTTATCTCAGCCTAGGTTCATAATTCCGAACTTCTCCCCAACAAAGGCACGAGGGGTGGGAACTAGGTTCTAGATGGTACCATTATCTTTTATGAAAAATCAAACAACATATGCAGCTAGAGAGCATATATAACGAAACTCTCGCACCCTACAGTAGAGAGGCATTGACAAGGGAAATGGGCGTATAGGTGAGATTGGCAATACATACATAGGAAATGGATTGGGGTAAGATTGATGTGGTTTATACAAGTTAGACATAAGTAGATGACACATGCCAAACTCAAGTAACAAGGTGCAACGCCATAGTTGAATAGTCATTTTCGTTTCTTCTCCTATTCCATTTTCTTCCTTTCCATATTCTTCGTCTTCATCCAAGGATAGTAATACTTACTTATAAGGTAAGCCATGTGGTAGTTATTATAAATATTTATGGTTCATTCAACTTGCTCATGGTGTTCCTTGCACCAACAAATTAGTTGAGCTTTTATGCAAGGCAGACACATCCTAGATGGAGTTGTTATCCTTCATGCAATAGTCCATGAATTACACCAGAAAAAGTTGAACGGGATGGTACTCAAAATAGACTTTGAAAAGGCTTATGACAAAGTCAAGTGGCCCTTTCTTCAACAGTCTCTCAGAATGAAAGGATTTTCCACAGAGTGGCGCGCTATGATCCATAGCTTTGTTTCTGGAGGTAGTGTTGACATTAAGGTCAAGGATGACATTGGACACTATTTCCAAATGAAGAAGGGATTGCGACAAGGTGACTCTGTATCGCCCACGCTATTCAATATACTGGCGAATATGCTAGTGGTCATGATTGAGCGTGCCAAGGTTGATGGCCAAACTGATGGCGTAGGAAATCATCTAGTTGATGGTGGTCTCTTTATACTTCAACATGCCGATAATACGATTCTCTTCATGGATCATGACCTAGAGAAAGCGAGAAATCTGAAACTGATTTTATCAGCATTCTAGCAACACTTCGGTCTTGAGATCAATTTTCATAAAAGTGAATTGTTTTGCTTTGGCGAGGCTCAGGACAAGGCCCACCTGTACGCTGAACTATTCGGATGTGGGTTGGGCCAATTTCCTATCACATATTTGGGGATACCGATACATTATCGGAGACTCACAAATGCTGGATGGAAACACGTCGAGGAGAGATTGCAAAAAAGACTTAGCAGTTGGAAAGGTAAACTGTTGTCTTTGGGTGGAAGATTGGTCCTCATAAATTCATTACTAAGTAATATGGTACTATATATGATTTCCTTCTTTCAGTTGCCGAAAGGAGTTTTACATAGATTGGATTACTTCTTATCAAGATTATTTTGGCAAGGAGATAACGAGAGAAAAAATATCGGCTGGCTAAATGGAGTGTGGTTTGTTATCCCAAATACCAAGGCGGGTTGGGCATTCATGACCTGAGGTTAAGAATATGGCCCTCCTCGGCAAATGGTTGTTTAAATTACTAAAGAAGATGGTGTATGGCAAACCCTCCTAAGAAGGAAATATGTGGGTTCCCATGCGGTATCTTAAATATATTGGAAGCCTGGGGATTTCCACTTTTGGGTAGGTCTAATGGCTACAAAGAAATATTTCTTCTGCTATGGATCCTTCTCGATTAAGGACGGCTCGGAAATTAGCTTTTGAGAGGACAAGTGGCTAGGAAATGCCACACTCCGGGAACAATATCCGACTCTATACAACATTGTGCACCACAAGGGTGATACTATCGTCACGGTGATGGAATCATTTCCGCTGAATGTGACGTTCAAAAGAGATTTAATTGGACCCAGACTACAATTGTGGAACATTCTGCTTCAGCGGTTTTCCACAGTGCAATTGTCACATGGGTCTGATGTATTCCGGTGGAACCTCCATGGGAATGGACAATTCTCAGTGGAGTCTATGTATAGAGCGTTAATCCAGTCGGATGTGCCAGTTGATAATAATAAGAAGATCTGGAAGATGAAGATACCACTTAAGAATAAAATCTTTGCATGCTATCTTCGTCGCGGAGTCATTCTTACTAAAGATAATCATATTAAGAGGAATTGGCATGGAAGTCCGCAATGTGTCTTTTGTCACCATGAGGAGACAATAAAACATTTATTCTTCCAATGCAAATTAGCTCGTTCTATATGGTCAGTCATTCAAATAGCTGTTGGCTTGTATCCTTCCTGTAGTGTTGTTAATGTATTTGGCAACTGGTTACATGGGATTGATCACAAGTTTAGAACTCTTCTCAGGGTGGGAGAGTTTGCCATTATTTTGTCACTTTGGCTATGTAGAAATGATAAAGTTTTTAACGATAAAAGTATTTCTCTGTTGCAGGTTATCTACAGATATACCGGGACTCTTCGTTTATGGTCCTCTCTACAACGCGTGGAGAACCGAGACATTTTTATGGAGGCGTCTACACAATTGGAGGATACAGCAAGGGATACTTTTACCCAACATGTTTGGCAGCATGGTCTTAGGATTGGCCCCCTCCGCTTTAGGCATTACACTACTAGGAAAAGGCATGCTAGTGGCGCACCAGTTTTGCCTTCTAATGGCGCACCACTGGTGTGCCACTAGCATCACGCCATTAGATTTTTTTTCTAATGGCGCACCACCTGTGCGCCATTAGAATCTGGTGATCTAATGGCGCAGCACGTAGTGCTCCATTAGTATTGCCCACAGTGTGCCATTAGAATGCCTCCCAGGGGGCCATATGTACCCATGTACTTTGGCATACTCGCACCAGTGGGTGATGCGCCATTAGTGTGATTATCACAGTGCGCCATTAGTGTCTTTTATGGTGCGCCACTAGTATGAATATTAGGGATTTTTTCCTGATATTTTCACAGGTTACAAAATATATTATTGGACAGAATTTAGACAACTTCACATAGCAACAGCAGATTCATCGAATACAATAGAAGATTAGTCTCCGAATACAATTCATCATATTAGTCTCCGAATTCAAAAGACCGAACAAAGATAGAACATTACAAGTCTCGAGACCGCGAGTAGCGAGTTTGTCTTCACATTACAAGTCGATATCAATCATCTAAACTACCATCACATAGAAGAGAGCTGCGGTCATCATGATGAGCATCATCGCGATGAAACTGGTCTTCATCCGGTTCCTCCAATGCTCCCTCCTCTCTCCCGCTAGATAGCGGACGTATCTAGATTCCGCCTCCGCCCTAGTGGTGTACCCTTTGTAACTGTTACCGCTGAAACGGTGAACCTGTCTCCGACACTCCTCCTAGTCGTCGTAGACTTCGGGAACCTTACCCCTGTACACGACATACGACGACATCTCTATGCACAAGCCAAACAATAGACAATACATAAGCAATATATAAGTATGCAACAAAAGGATCGAAGAGAAAAGCAAGACATTAATAGCATCTATTACATCTAAGTTGAACGACTGTCCAACCCAAAGAGACATACAAGTTCATTAAAGTTTAATTACAACATAAGCCAATCAATGTTTCAGAACTACACATTGCATCACTACATCGACTCGACTCATGGGACGGAGCGTGGATGAAGCCGCCGTCTATCGTGATGGTCATGAAATCATGAGCGTTATCAGCCTGCATTTGTAGCGTTGTGTCTATCTCAACATTGGACGGTTGATGTCCGAGGTAGAACTGCCCGAGGTGCGAAGGACATCTTGATGGATAATTTCCGCAAACTCATTTGGATGCGAAAGAAATCTTGTCTGATGTCCGCGTCCTGGATTGCCGACAAGCTCGCGGCCCAATCTTTGAGATTATATGGTAGCAGAAGGTGATGATGGTCCCGTACG
This sequence comes from Aegilops bicornis, assembly GCA_021605145.1. Classification (NCBI taxonomy): domain Eukaryota; kingdom Viridiplantae; phylum Streptophyta; class Magnoliopsida; order Poales; family Poaceae; genus Aegilops; species Aegilops bicornis. The sequence goes on along the minus strand of CM038674.1, from coordinate 470,532,681 downwards.
ATCGCCCGCATGTGATGGAGGGCGTAGTAGGCATCCTTCTGACCGCCAGGCGGCTGCTTGACACAGGAGAACTTTGTATTGTGGGCAAATACGTGCGCGCCGTACCGCCTACGAGCTGGCTTGGCGAAGGTGCCTCCAGATTTGGCGTAGCTGGGGAGAACATCATCAAGAACTTTCTTGATATTTTTGTAGTCTATCTTGGTGTCACGGTCCGGGTCGAAATACGTGGCCATGGAATATTTCGGGCTTAAGAGGATGAGTATGCAATGTGTGTCACTGCACAGAACACGGAATGTTAGAAAAAAATGAACGATCGAAATCTAAGAAATCATATGTTACGGGGCGGTGAGGGGATGACTTACTCGTGAAAGTAAGGCACGAGAAAGTTATCCTTATCTGGGTTTGCCAGAATGATGCCTTCGAGGTAAGAACTAGCGACTTGCCGGTCCCCAGCGCTGCCCAAGATCTTGGCACGCATGTAGAAGGGGTCGACTATCACGATGTCCGGGGTCTTGTCTCTAATGATCTGCATCTCCCTACTCAGCGAAAACAGCCGAACGAAGGTGTAGTGCAGTGGATGAAGGTTAAACATAGCAAAGATGTCATCAAACCGCAGGACGATCGTACCCCCGACGGTGCCATCCACAAAGCCCTTGCCCTCTGGCACCTTGGCCACGAAAACCGGGTACGCAACATCATTCTCTCTGAGACGCCGCTTCTCCAAATAAAGAACACTGTCATGCAGACTCCGCATAGCACCGGTTGCAGCATTGAGCATATTTGTCGTTAGCATCGCCCTACCCGCCACATGCACCCTCCTCGAGATATCGTTAGGTGAAGGTGGCCCATCCTGAGCACGGATCGTACTCGGTGTCGGCTGGCTCGCACCCTTGGTACTCTTTCTTTTCCGTCCCTTCTTGATCTTCTGTTGTAATGGGACCGAGTTCTGCTCATAGACCGCCTTCTTGAGTGTGTTGGGGATGATAATATTTGGCACCTCTGCTATCTAAGGCTCGGTGAAGTTGGCAGATGGAGGCATCTCCTGAGAACTGAACGCCAGACGACGCCTGTTGCAACTGGGTTTCTCCGTCGTACCAGCTAGACCATGGTCGTCTTGGTTGGGTTCTTGAGAAAGAGGCCCGCAGAATTCGTCATCGTACCCATGTTCGGCAAAGTACTTATCAATGTTGCTAAATGTACGGCCGTCGTCTTTGTCGTCGTCGTCCAGATCCTGTGCCATATGCATGTTCGGTTCCTGTGCCATAGGGATGTCCGGCATGTCCGATAGTGTTGCGGCGGTCTTGCCATGGCTTGGTGCCGGCACGACTGGCGGTGTTGTCTTTGGGGTGGTGTCCCCCGCCCCCAAACGAATCTGGCTCTTCGCCAAAGCAGGGGCCAGCTTAGGCGGCGCCGAGGGTCATCGATTATCTTCGCTGCCCCGGCGGTCGAATCGGAGGTAACAACTTCGTCGCAGCTGGCAGCACCGAACCAGTTGAACCCTATACACGGTAGGTGGCATCGGTTTACCGTGGAACACGAGGTTGCCCGGTTGAATGATTTTGCCCTTGGCGACATCGACCAACTCGTGCGTTCACGAAGTGCGTGAGAGTGCGAACGTCGGCAGCGCCCGCGAAAACATGTAGGGCGTCGGGGATGCCCGATCAAAGGCAAAAGGAGATGAAGTCCTCGGCCGAGAGGCTTAATTAGTTACCGTGATGATGGCGTCGAGCTCGGCTAATGTCGAGGCACCGCCAACGGCGGGCGTGCAACTGACGGAGGGGCCGCTTGCTGGCGAGGTGCCGGCCGGCGTACACCCGGGTGCATTAAGCCCCAATGCCGGCCGTGCCGGCGTCGGAGACACCAATACCGCCGCCGCCGGAGACACCAATTGTGCCGCCGGAGACACCAATGGCGCCGCCTGCGCGTTGTGCGAGTTGCTGGCCGTGAAGCTGGGAATCGGGGGCGGCCCCTGTTGGCCACCCGCAATCCACGCCGTCAGCCCATGAATCAAGGTAGGCATAATGCCGGTGAGCGTCGATCCCAGTTGTTCATGCACTTGCTCTTGGACAATCTCCGGAATCTGCGCCACTTGTGCCTTGAGTTCTTGAACCTCGCGCGACTGGCTTTCCAATCTGGTCTTTTTCTCCTTTCGCCCACCAGCGGACAAGCCTTTTGTGGACAAGCCTTTGCCGGCCACACGACCAGCTAACGACGGCTTACTGAGCTTATCCTTGTTTTTCATTACGTTCAACGCCCTATTTAGAGTGCTGTCCCAAGCAGGGGTGCTCTGAGACGACCCCGCGCTACTGCTTTCAGTCTCCTTCGCCAGAACAAGCTCAAGCGCCCTGGCCTTCGGATCCGTGGTAAGCTCCTCTGTTATCAAGTCCTCCTTGTGCGGGCCACGACATAGTTCTGGTCTGCTTGTCACCGCTGTATTTCTCGAAGCGGGGCGGTAGGCCTTGCTCGGCACGCTCCGCGTCCTCCTTGTCCCGTATAGGATCCGCCGCTCGGTAACCGCCGGGACCGAGTTTGTGTTCCCCTAAGTTCAACTCCCTCATTTCTTTCCCCCACTGACTTGATTCGGAGGTTGCACTGCTCTCGCACTTGATCTTGAACTCCTTGTAGTCCTCTTCGCTGATCGAACGATTTTTCGCCTTGATCTTCTCATAACTATCACCTTTCTCAATCATTCTCTTCACCGCTTCTCCAAGTAGACAGGGCCGTGCTCATCCTCGTGAGGGCGGCACTGCTCACTTTATTCCACGAGGCGTGTATTTTCAAAATCAGCGGGGAACTTGTATCGTTCGTGCAGCTTCGTGAAGAGGAGGTTGCGCAAATTCCCTCGGTCCTTATGCCTAAGTTTCTCGGTGCTGATCGAGACGGTGCTCCGGAGAATGCACCAGAGCCGAACCGAGTACCCCTTGACTATATGTTTGGGCTCCGTTGGATTCCCGTCGGAGTCCACTTGAGTAAATTCCTCCTTGACGGTGCGGAGCGCGTTCGCCGGTCCTTCCGTTGCTTCTTCGGTTGGCGGCCATACGTAAATGCGCGCCACCATCATCGATGGTGGCATCCTCGGCGGCACCATCGGTGGTGGCATCCTCGGCGGCACCATCGGTGGTGTCATCCCGACGCCACTAGGGGTTTTGTAGTCGGGATCGGTGTCTTCCATGGCGTCCTCATAGCAGTGAGGTTGTTCCTCCATCTCTGGGCAGCTCCCAGAATTGCTTGCCACCAGAACAAGGCGTCATCGTTGTGGGCCATGTTTCGCTTCTAAATAGGAAAAAGTTTGGTCAAAAAGTTGGTTGTTGTCAAGGAACAAGATCATGGTCTCATCATTTAGGGTTTGTCGACACCGAGGCATCCTAAAAGCTAAGCTTTTATCATTTAGGGTTTGTCGACACCGAGGCACCCTAAAAGCCTAAGCGTACATCATTTAGGTTCTCATCGACACCGAGGCATCCGGGGCAGCCAAGTTAAGTTTTCATCATTTAGGGTTTATCGATGCCGAGGCACCCTAGGTTGGGCCTAATCACTTGGCACTAATCACTTGGCTCTATTGCCACCTATGTTGGGTTTATCATCTAGGGTTTATCGATGCTAAGGAGAATTCTAAGTTGGGCCTAATCACTTGGCTCTATTGCCACCTATGGTTTAATGCAGCAAGAATGGCGGGGTTGTTGATCCTACTTAACTAAGTACTAAGATACCCGGCCCATGCATTAGTCATAAGTACCCCATATGTCCTATTTTTAGCAAAGTCATGCTAAAATTCACGGAAAATTTTAGCATGACCTTTGCTGAAAATAGGACATATGGAGTACCAATTTGCGGAACGGAAGTTAATCGACATTCCGGCAAACTCAAGGGCCTCTCGGGTACTGCAAAATCATTATCCCAGCGTAATGAAGTCGCCAATGGGTCATTTCAGAAGATCACAAGTAGCATCATCATAAGTACAACATCATCACAAGCAGCAGCAGCAGCAGTGAATCTGAGCATAACAAAGCAAAGCAGGTTTATTCTTCTTCTTCATAAACATTAATTGGTGTGGGTGACTCTATCCGCCTCTAATGACTCACTCAACTTAACAGGACAACCTACAAGCATTGTTTTGATTCCAACAGTCTTTGTAAAATACATCCAGCAAAGGTGCTCTAAAATCAGAAATACTACCCCCAAATCTTTAGCTCAATTCTGAAAATACATGGTCTTCTAGTTACAATACTACCCCCAACAGTCAAAATTTCAAACCACACACTTACTTTCAACTATAAACAAAACTGCTTGCTGTTAATGAACAGTGGCTAAAGATATATAAAACTCCATTGCAAATGTGCCATGTCAATAAAACAACTCATGTAAGTAAACTACTAGCAGGCTCAAAAGTCAAGTAAACTGAAGATTATGACAGCTTGCAAACACAGGACCATGTCATTATCATGGCAGTCCACTATATATTTTTATGACAAAATACATCATTATCGGGCACATTATGGCCATTTTCTTACATGATGCTAATTGTACCTAACTGAACATATTTCTCACCTTGGAGGTGTTGCTTCTTTCTTTGCCTTTGTCGAACTTCACTTCCTTTACCTCCTTGGAAACCTGAAATATGCGAGATGTTAGAAAGGTTCTAATTTGTATATGATGATTCTAAGAAAAGGGAAAAGGTGTATCAAGAACAGATTCACATGTCCGGCTTGTTAGCCATTACAAACTTAAATTTATCTATTTACGTATCTCACAAACTATCATAAATGAATAATAGTACACTTAGGAGCTCTTTGAAAAGCAATGACATATTCATGATCTAGTTTAGCAAAGAGGTTGCAAATACTTAACTGTCTAGAACATCACACATGCATGCAGTAATAAGAATAATGTAAGCATTTGGCTTAGTTATAAGCATAGTATACTTCTTATAAACTGAAAGTGGAACTACTCACAATGAAGAAGTATTAGCAGATAGTTTGTCAACTCATGAAATAACATTTTTTCAGCCCAAAATGGATGCCATTTTATAACATTGCATAGCATTAGTCGACAGAAATGAGCCTTTCACCACTATATAATATTGCCATAGAAAATTACAAATTTATGTAACCTAGATTTTTTGTATGAAACCTAGTCAATGTGACAATATATAAACTCTTGATCTACTAGTTATCAAGTTGAGAAATTGACCGCATATAAGCAAAAGCAATATCCCATCGATCCTACTTAACTAACTCTTGATCTCTTGATCTACTAGTTACCTCCTCCACAAGTTGAGAAATTGAACACTTGAACCCTAGTAAGCAAAAGCAATGAACACTTGAACACTTGAACACTTGAACACTTGAACCCTAAAATTTTGACTGTAGGAGATCTTATGAACCCTAGAACACTTGCTGTTCAAAACTGACTTACTAGATAACGGCAGCAAAAACTGAACAGCAGCAAAAACAGTTGAAGAGAGGCTCACTAGATAACGGTAGGCTGCCGTAGGAGGGTACCGGCGTCAAGGAGGCGGCGGGCAGCGGCGCGTCGAGGAGGAGGCGACACGCCGAGGAGGAGGCGGCGCGTCGAGGAGGAGGCGGCGTGTCGACGGACGTGCAGGCACGGCGGACGGAGGGGACGGAGGGGGCGGCGCTCATGGGAGGTGGGGCCTGGGGGAGGCGGCGCTCGAGGGGAGGAAGGGGAGGGCGCGGGCAAGGGGGCGGGCGGCTGTGGCGGACGGAGGCGGCGACGGCGAAGCGTGGGCTGGCCAGCAGCGGCGCACGGTTGGGGTCGATCGAGGAATCTGGCGAGGGAGGAGGAAGGCCACAGTCTGAGGGCGGTAGATGGAGGGGAGGGTTCTAATGGCGCACCTCCCCTAGTGCGCCATAAAATCTGACTATTCTAATGGCGCACCTCCCGGTGCGCCATTAGAATTTTGTTTTAATCTAGCCCGTTGGTCAGGTTATATACCACCTAACCCTATCTACATCGTAACCCGCCCACTAGCCCGACCGGTCAAGACGCAAAGACACACACGAGGAGGTCCTGGGTTTGATTCCCAGGCTCCCCAATTTTTATTTTTATGCATTTAAAATGGTGTTTGATATTTATTTGTGTTTAAATATGTTCAAACTTGTTTAAATCATAACAGTAATATATTTTTATAAAAACAGTAATAATTTTTTAAAAAATATGTTCAAATTTGTTATTTGAAAATATTTATGAATATGAAAAAATATTCATATGGGGGGAGGATGCGGGTGGTCGTCGGCGGCGATGGAGTGGGGAGGTGCGGTAGGGGTCGGCGGCCGGTGGAGCAGGGAGGTCTTGAGGGTGTGTGGCAGTGGAAGCGAGATGGGATGGTGCGGTTGGTCGTCGGCGGTGGAGTGGGGAGGTGGGGTCGGTGCATTTAAAATGTTGTTTGATATTTATTTGTGTTTAAATATGTTCAAACTTGTTTAAATCATAACAGTAATATTTTTTTATAAAAACTGTAATAATTTTTTTTTAAATATGTTCAAATTTGTTATTTGAAAATATTTATGAATATGAAAAAATATTCATATGGGGGGAGGATGCGGGTGGTCGGCGTGGCGGTGGAGTGGGGAGGTGCGGGCGGGTTTGGGGCGGGCGGCCGGTGGAGCGGGGGAGGGTCTGGGTCGGGCGGCGACCGTGGAGCGGGGATGGTGCGGTTGGTCGTCGGCGGTGGAGTGGGGAGGTGCGGGGGTCGGCGGCGGCCTGTGGAGCGGGGGAGATGGTGCAAATGAGGTGAGGAGGAGGAGGCAGCCGAGACAAGCTTGGAGGAGGTGGAGAGAATGAAGTGGGGAAAGTGAGTGGGTAGGTGGGCTGTCCAAAATATCTTGTTGGTCCCAGGTTACTAATGGCGCATCACCTGCAAATGCGCCATTAGTAACCCTGGTTACTAATGGCGCACCTGCTGCCGGTGCGCCATTAGAAGTTTTGCAAAAAAATTAAAAAAAAGTATATATTTTAATGGCGCACCCAACCATGATGCGCCATTAGAATCTTTGGAAAAATAAGAAGAAAAAAATTACTAGTGGCGCACCGTGTGCATGGTGCGCCATTAGTGCCTTCCACATGACAGGTGCGCCATTAGTGAACATCCCATCTATAGCCCTTTTTGTAGTAGTGTTATATAGACTCTAAGTTTTTTTGTATTTCGCCTTTTTTCGTTTGTGTGAGAGGACCTTATTTGGTTGTGTGCATCTTAATTATGCAGAGGCTAGGTGTAATCCTTAAATCTTTTAAGTAATAAAGCGCCCATTTTCGAAAAGTATGGCGTCTATTCTATTCGCACGAAGGGCTAGAGTTAGAACGGTCCAGTAAGATTTTTTGATAGAGTAAAAGATGTATTGTCATAAAATTTAGTATACATGAGACTAAAATTATAAGTTTGTAACAAACGAAGTACTTTAATGTTTGCAATGAGTAATGTAAGACTATTATAACTATATAAATTTCGCTCTCTCCTTTTCTCCTCTAACTCTAGGCGGCTAGGGTAAACTCTCTCCCTCCAAGCTTCACCAGCGAGCCTGTGGATTTTCCTCCCCTCTGCCCGATGCTCCGGCGGCCGATGGCGTGAAGGAGAATCCCGGTGCCTCCGTTTCGGTTAGTAGATTAGCTTCATGATTTTTAGTCCTCGCATGTGCGGCGCTCGGACAGATGGCGGTGCTTCTTCTTTGAGTTTGTCTTTCGGGCTCCGGCCCTCCTCGAGTTCGTCTGGCTCGACGTAGTCGAGGGAGCTCCGTCGTAGATTCCTGTCGTCTCATTGGGATGGCGAGGTTAGGGATTCTCTTAATGTGGCGAGATTTGGTGTGATTAAGATCTATGCAAGGGTTCAACGGCGAGAGAACTGCGGCTCCAGGGCGTCGGTCCTTAGGGGCACGTGGACAAAGACTTCCCGATTGTCATCCACAAGGTCAAGCTGGCTCCAATAGGAGAGCAGCGACAACAGCGCGTCGACGGCTTGTTTTGGCGATAGTCAATGGCGGAGCCAGCCAGCTCAAGGAGTCGGACAAATTCTTTACACCCTGATGTGGTCAGCATTTGTCCAAGGAATTAACAATACTAATCATGGTGGCTTTGTACTAGTTAGTGAAGAATGGCCGAAGTAGCTCGGGCAGCTGCCCCGGGTCGCCAGGAGCTAGGTCCGCCACTAGCGGTAGTACTAGTTGTTTGGTGGTCTCGGAATTTTGATGTAATTTAAATCATGTTTAATATGTTTTATACTTCTGATGAATTCTAATAATAGATCCTATCTTTCCACAAAAGGAAAATTACGACTATTGTTCTTTTTTTTTGAATGGCTACTATTGTTTCTACGGTAATGCTACACCTACATTGGAGAAGTATCGTGCTTTACATGATTAGCAACGTGGATAATCATTGTTGGGAAAGGGGGATGGGGCCCCACCAACCTGAAAATAGGGGGGCAGAGAAGGATTTAGGAAGATTACGTAAAAATCTTCCGCAACATTACGTGGGTATAGGATTATCGTTGTTTCTAATCCCATCGGATACCCTAGTGACCTTCTGCCATATTTGGAAGAGATTATAGGAGATATGGAAATCAGCGTATGGCACGAAAATGCGTAGGAGCACCTAGCGCCACAGCTCACTGAAATCTCACCCTTAAACATGCATAGGGATTTGCGTCCCTATATTGGTCAGTTTGTATTATGACTTTCGGTCAGAATTATGTTCAGGTATAGGCGTGGTACTATTTTGTGTTCTGTCCATGGCCTGGCCCACTCCGGCCCCACCATGCATCTATTACTTGTACGAGCTCTACTGCCAACCATAAATGGTCTTACACTCTATTTACTACTCATGTTTTTCTCCACCATAACATTTCTTTCATAGCACACTAAACTCTGTCCTCCATCATCGATTAGCAGTTTAGCATTAAATCTTTCTACTAATGATGAGTTAACACTTAACAACCTATATGCCCCATAAGAGATTATATACGTGGTAATCTAACAGAACAATACTTGGTTCGATGTGCCTTAGAAATAGATAACTGGGTTTAATATAAGAAGAACAATACTTAGATCGATATGCCTTAGAAATACATAACATGGTTAGTGTTTGGTTTATCTCGGAGATAAACCAGCTCAAAGGAACCTAACTCATGTTTGCGATAACATCAACTAGTACTAGTAGTGGCTTCTCACATAACGTGTTCTTCTTTGGAAAGAAAATTGAAATGAGTCATCTTCATTCAACACTGGTGTGATATTAATTGCAACATTTATAGCTGACACATGCACCTTTCGGCATGCAAAAACAGATGACATTAATTGAGAATGTTGACTCTGTGTGCACAGACTAGTAGACCACTGTGTATCATCGTGTATTGGATATGTATCTGTAATTGGCAAATTCATTAAGCTTTTAATGCAGCCATGATGCAGGAACTCACTGACTCAGATATCAGGGTGTTGGTCCTCTGAGAGCCATTCGTTCGCCTCCCCGTATGGCACCACTAGTCACGACTCCCGCCAACTAAGGAAGTTATCCTAAATCGGTTGTTGAATAGGATTTCTTCCCAGAGCACGTCCCCTTTCAAGGCACTACTCTGTGTCTACATAAGAGGTGAGAGGCTCCCTACGGAAGACCAGGTCACTTTTTCGATAAAGGGTGAACTTTATTGATTCAAAGTGATGCATCAAGTGGATACAAACACATTGAGCACACACCCGGCCTCTGCATAGCTAGGATGCACACAACCAATACCAACACACACAAACACGCTGGCAAATAGCAAAGTCATATAAGACCAAAGTAATGCATAAGCAAGAAAAAAGAAAATACCCCAATGCAACTAAATCCTCGATCGACAAACTACAACTAAGACCATATCCGCACCAACCATCTCATGACATCACAAGGACAACAAGGTTCTTCAACAACAATGCCTTCAGGAAGGGAGTGACGTTCAAGCGTTGTCATCACCGGATCCAACCACGAAAGGTCAGATTCTAGATTTTCACCCTAAAGAACCATATGAGCATATCCGAGCAATGCCTTTAACAAGGTAACGACGCAAAAAACATCGCCATTGTCAGGTATAACCAACTTGGCAAACCTAGATTTTCACCCCGGAGCTCGTCGAAGTCAATCGTGTGTTGTCGCCGCCACTTTTCCACGATCCCGACAACTACATGCGAGGGGCTAGAGAACCGACCATCGTCGTTGCAAAACCGTACCTTTACGTCAAGCCGTCGTCCGTAGATTGCATCTCACCGCCAAAGAAACCCACCAAATCCGGAGAGAAAAACCCTCACGAAGATCTTTCGATGGCCACCACAATCCGCAGCAGGGTGCTTGTAGTACAAAATGGTCACCCGTTGCCACCATAGCAGCCGGAGATGGCGAAGTCAGATCCGACAAATCAACCAGTCCAGGCCACCACCAACGCGGCCACCACAACACAACCATGGAGACCGCTGGCGGCGCCAAAAGCCGTAGCCACGAGTGCGCCGCTACAAAAAAAATACACTTCCGTGATGATACGTGTTTGTCACAGTAGGTCACGTTTTCTGTCATGCATGTACATCCATGACAATTTTATGACAGAATCAAGATAGTTATACATGTGCTGTCGTAGAAGTGTTCCATGACATTACCAAAATTATCATCATGGAAGTGTCCACTTCCATGACGATAAATCGCAGCGTCTGAGGTGCTTTTCGTCAAGGGTGACCGACACGTGACATCCATCGACGGAACCTGTTAAGCTATCGGGTCCGGTTTTGGATCCGATAACCCGTTAATGACCCGACCAATGGGGATTTTCCACATGTAAAATCATCATTAGCTGGAGGAAACACGTGTCGGCTCGCCGTTGGGACAGATGTCATCCACTCATTGGACCCAAAGCGCCTATGATACGTCGACACGTGGCATGGCCCAACAGAGGCCCATTCCTGTGAAAAGGCCGGCACGTTTGACTTGGTCAAAAGGTGGCGGGCTGGCCCACGGCAAGCTTGTTAATGGTCTGTTCGCATATAGCCCATTTACAGTCCGCTAACCTAGGTCCCGTTTACGGCCTATCCGAATTAGGCCCAATAGCGTCATCTAGGCCGTCCAATATAATTCCAGCCCGTTTTAACTTCCGGCCCATGTATGGCCCATGACGTCTTTCGGTCCATATGAAGCCCTTAGTAACCCTCGGCCCATTAACAACCTGTGATAAAGCGGGCCCGTAATGAACAGTGTATCACTTTATACCCATTAACGGCTCATTATTCTGTTGGGCCGTTTCCAGCCCATGTTATCTTTCGGCCTTCTCAGGGCCCATTTATTCTTGGGCTCATTTCCAGCATTCGTTTACTTTCGGCCCGTTACTGTCATTTTCTGCTTGTGGGCCAAATTTGCTTTAATGAATTCTGGTCAGCCCGTTTGTGGTCCGTTAATCGTTGGGCCGTTTTCATAGCGTCATCAAATACGGCCGATTAATGACGGCCCGTTATGGTCGGCCCATGAACGGACGATTTCAACTCTAGCCCATTTACGACCATAATGTGGTATGTTATTGGCCCATGTTTGGCCAACCGATCATACGACCTGTAGAAGGCCCATTGATGATACGGCCCGTACAAGGCCCATTGTGTCTACGGCCCGTATAGGGCCCATTGTTTCTATGCCCCGTAGAAGGCCCATTGTTTCTATGGCCCGTAGGAGGCCCATGTTCACTACAATAAATATGTAGCCCATGGTTAATGTGGCTTAGTTTTAAAAAATAGGTTATTGCGGCCACGAGCAAACCACGGAAAAAGAACTGCACTGACTACAAGAAACAAATAAACAAGACAATAAGGAAATAAATAAGCAAGCAACTTACGCTAGGCTATCACGGCTATTAAACATATTACATCCACTGGGCATCAAAGTTCGCCACCAGTGCAAATATAGGGAACAAAGCAGCATATAAACACATGACAAAACAAGTCCAGAACTGAAACCACTTCAGAAGAGCTCAAGAAACAATATCCTGGGTACCCATAATGCCAGCAAGATGCTTAGCAAGCTTATTAACTTTCTCTTGTTTGGCGCTTAAATCCTCCAGCACTTGTTGTTGCACCAAAAAGTATGCATCTGAATTCTGCAGGGACATCCTCAGTCCTTCGGCTTCCTATCGCATAACATCTGATCGATGTCTTTCAACTTGAAGTTGAGACTCAAGAATTCGAACTGATTCAGGCAGCGATTTCGAAGAGCTGGTGCCAACAGCAGTAGCCAGTAACTCCAACACTACATCAAGACAGGACTTTGGAGTTGTCTCAGTGTCTTCAATATAGTTTTTATCAGCTTTCTTGGAGACCAACAGGATATCTCACTATCTTGAACCTTATCTGCATTACTTCCTTTACCATTGCATAACGAGGTACTATTCTCCAATATTTTATCCGCGTTCTAAAAGAGAAACAAACAAACACATCACAGGTTTACAATGTAGTATCTGAAACTCACTTTGGTAAACCAGTTCAGTAGTAAGGTGGACAGGATAACAACATGAAACAAACATATATCTATGTAGTATGGTCACTGTATGGTCTATATCATTCTAGTTTATGTTGCCAAATAAAGATAGATACAGTTCGAATCATATCTATTTAAGACAAAGCAGCATAGACAGAATATAAGTGTGGGAAACTACACAGCAATAACAACACTTGTAATGTGCATGGCATGAGAACATAACTGTTTATTCAATTGAAACTGAAATCAACACAGAGCAAGTTACAACAGAAAACACGTTAAAGAAACAGGTTTAAAACATACCTGTTGCGCCATTGGAGTTTCAATTGCATCCTTCAAATTTGAAATTAGTTGGTATGAGTAAATACATTGATGCAAGCACAAAGTAGTATGAACCATAGCTACAGAACCTGACCTGAGAATAATTCTTCTTCTGCTTTAAGTGTTGACTTGGGGTTCGGAGTGGTGGTCCTCGTGCTTTGGGCACTGCAGTTGCCTTACTAACTGCTCATGTTTGGGTGCTCTGTGGTGGAGACGGTGCTGTGTCAACGGGAACTGGGTTACTATCTGTTGGGGTTGGGGTTAGAAGGGGTGTAGCTGGTTCTCTGTCCAACTGGGTAGGGGTACCATCTATGTGAGTCTGGGTTATGTGTGGTGGGACTGGTTCTTGGGCAAGTACAACCGTGGTTCTATCTCCATCGACAGGTAGCACGATCTTTTTCTGAAGACCGTGTTTTTACTCCCATGGATACTGCCATCACGCCCTCCAATTGAAATGGTTGATAAACAAGAAAAGTAATTGAATGTACAGACATTGTAAGATAGACAGGTGCAATGGATAGTAGGGAAGAAAATAGGGCATGAAATAATTCACATTTATGTTGTCTAACCAAACAGAATATCAGGACATAATTTCACATATATGATGGCTAATTAAACAGGATAGCATTACACAATTTCACATGTATGATGGCTAACTAAACATGATAGAATGACCATACTTCAAAATATGGTGACTATGTAAACAGGATGACATGATATAACTATACGATCTGTCTATTAAAGTGGTTGGCATGCCATAAATCACAAACATGCCGTCGATGGAACCATGATGGCATGATATAATTCACGGATAGAATGACATAATTCAAAATATGATGACTATGTGAATAGGATGAGATGATATAACTATATTATGTTTTTAGAAAATGGGTTGGCATGCCATAATTCAGATACGTCTATGTAAACATCATGGCATGATATAATTCAAATATATGATTTATATACTAAGGAAGTGAGCAGAGGGCAATAGCATATATGATGTGTAAACGAAGGAGATGGCATTCAGTATCGTGTATATGATGTAAAAACTAAGCATTGCAATACAACATATGCATGATATGAGTAATATAACCCTGCCAAGTTTGAATATACACCTCAGGGGGATAATAGGACTGGTCATCTGCCTCTGAATCCTCCTTTGAAGAGATATCTGTAACTTGACAAGATATACGCTTTAGCGAGTAGCATTATGCGCTTCTGAAGACTTTGTTTTCACTCCAGATTTCTCCATCACCAATTCAAATGGTTGATGCACAGGAAGAGCAGTTGAATATATAAACATTGTCGTCAAAAGCAATGAGAAATACAAAAAAAGGACGGCATGATATAATTCACATATATGACGCTTGGCTAAACAGCATGGCATTGCATAATTCACATATATAATGCCTTGCAACAAGATAGCATTGCATAATTCACATATATAATTTCTTGCAACAAGATGGCATTGCATATTTCACATATATGGTAATTAGACACTAAACAAGTGGCATTCACACAAAGCATGTCTAAACTAAGCAAATGACATAGCAATGCAAGATACCATACGCACGATATGAGCAACATAACCCTGCCAAGTTAGAGCATGCACCTCGGGAGGGAAATAGGACTAGTCATCTGTCTCTGAATCCTCCTCTGAGGAGGTATCTGTAACCAGCAAGACATGTGCTTCGTCAGATAGCATTGTCTACTCTGAAGACCTTGTTTCTACTCCAGATTTTTCCATGACCGTGTCGAATGGCTGACGCACAGGAAGAGTTATTGAATGTACTTAAATTGTTGACAAATTTAACACGTAATAAAAAATGATGTCATGATATAATTCACATATAAGATGACTGGCTAACTAGGGTGGCATTGCAAAATTCACATATATGATGCCTGGCTAAACAAGATGGCATTGCATGATTCACATATACAATAAAGAAACTAAAGAGATGGCATTGACACAAAGCATGTCTAAACTAAGCAGATGACATCTTTGATGTATACAGTAAGCAATGCAAGGCACCATATGCATGATATTACCAACATTAGCATGCCAAGTTAGAGCAAAGACCTCATGGGGTAAATAGGAGTGGTCTTCTGCTTCTGAATCCCCCTCAGAACAGTTATCTTCCTCTTGCTTACGATCTGAAATCAGTGGAGGGGGGCTGCCTTTGCGCCCACCATGGAGTGACGTCTGCATGAAATATTATTGCCACGCAAGGCTCGTCTCTTTGGCTCTACATTTCAGTTCCATTGTGTACAATAACTGACATGCATAGGAATAAAACATAGTAAGATTATTTAAGGAGTGCATGCACAAATCCGGAGTGATGGTAGCAAACTGTGGATAGACCCAAAACCAATGATAGCAGGCAGATAATAGTTTTAGTTAAAAAATACAGATAATGGCTCCTTTAATGTTTGTGTGCACCCAAGATGAAACTCATAGTGGACACCCGAGATTAACCAGATAGTACTGATTGTTGCCCCAATATGTACCCCACAACCATTTAAAAACTCAAGTTTCAGCAAAATTTGGACCTGACTCGGAGTCTAATAGGTGAACATGACGATAAAGTAGCATGTCATCATATTAAGCGATGCATAACGTAAGCAGACACGGAAGAGTGCGACCTCTCTTGCGGACCCGTGTAGTCCTCAAGGTCATCTGCTCAGTTGATGATGGTAATGTAGTTGTCGTGGCTGCCGGCGGCGGGGAAGAAGATCTGAGGCGGCGAAAGACAGTCTGGAGAGCGGATCCCTGCTATGGTGAACCCTTCCGTCGTTGGAGAAGCTGAGCCGGGGTGGAAAACAACACCGCAGGAGTAGGACAAACTACACAAGGTTTTCTTTGACACATATCTATAACAGAAGTAATTGTGTAAGGGCTTGTTTAAATTTGAGGATTCTAACAATGCAGGGATAGGAAATAGACAGGAATAGGATAGGAATGCACGTGCAAAACAGAGAATTTAAAAACACTGGATTTCTGCCAATCTGGGTGTTTGGTTCACAAGAATTGGAAGATCACAGGATGCAAAAGCATGGTGAGACTAAGTCAAACCACAAGAAAATATACGGTTATAATGCTATTATGCTACTATCTCTTAGTCTTGTGCCTCATGAATAGGAATTTGAAAAGGAGGACAAGTGGAAATTAAAATTCCTACGGTTTTTCTTTCAAGGAGACACTAAAGGAACAAATCCTACAGTTTTCCTTTGCTCCATTCCTTTGCACCACATTCATGAAAAGTAGTACCATAGGAAACTTTCCAATTCCTATGTTTTTCATTCACTTTTCCTTACAAGCACTGGCGATTCTAGTAGGCAGGCTTGAGCAAGGAAAATTATACACTAAAAAAAATTGTGCTACTTCTATTACTTTGGACCCAGGCCACTGCCCTACTAGCTCAACTCCCAGGGCCATCGACAAATGCACAGCTCAAATGCGCAGAGATAAATAATGATGGCATTCAAGAGAGTCCATCACGGATAGCTAAGTTGCCTGGCACCTCACTGCTTGTCATATAGTAGGATAAAATAATCGTATTTCCCGTTACTCCATGTGCTCAGTGGACAATATATATAACATGTAGAGTAAAAAAGATATGCAACAAGTGTACAACCTCTTTGGCGAAGCCATGTCGATCCCAGCGTGATTGGGTTGGCCGGTGAGGATGCTCCGGCTGACTTGGCTGTCGAAGGAGGAAGAAGATCTTAGGCGATGCGGAGATGGAGCACGAGGTCTTGCTCACTGTGATGGAGGGTTTCGTCGTTGGAGCAGCTCCGGTGAGTTGTACGACGTCGAGGCTGAAGCAGGACAAGAGAGACAACGTTAACCTGAGTGGAATTATAATAGCATCATCAATAGATGACGTAAAATACATAACCACAAAGTGGTAGATGTAAAATACATCAGCTGCTCATCTCTGAACTTAACTGTCGAAACTGAATTTATATGTTGAAACTGAACTTGACTGTCGAAACTGAATTTTGTTGTCGAAACTGAATTTTACTGTCGAAACTCAACACACTAGAGGTGAGGCTACACGTCAGTCGACTAACTTTTTCATTTATTGTTAGTCGATTTTGCAGCCGTTGGATATGAAATCAAGGGCCTACAGTTCATCTTCAACTTCCACCCCCCTGAGCTGTCAGCCACCACCGGCCAAACAGCAGCCCGGCGAGCCCCCCTCTCTGCTGCGGCTGGTTCTTCCTTAACTCCGGTGAGCCCACCCCCCCCCCCCCACCCCCTGAAAATCGACTGACCCAAAAGTCGATTCAGTCGACTGAAGTGTAGCTAAATCGGAGAAGCATCGCAAGCAAGAGCAAGAGCGAGAGCAGCAGCGCGAGCAAGAGCAGACAAGGCAAGGGACCGACAGCAAGAGCAGAGCAGCAGCGCGAGCGAGAGCTAAAGCAACGGCAGCTCCTACTGATGTGGACGTCGCCGCCGAGGGAGCGACGCCGTGGATGAAGTAGGCGGCGACACCACCGTGGATGGAGTCGCGCCGTGTCGGCTCGGGACCGAGCGTCGGCAGCACCGTGAAATTGAATCGAGAAGAAAATGCGGCGATTAGTGTACAACCTCTTTGGTGGCACCGATTAGGCCGCAGCTTCATCCGAGGAAACGGTGATGATGATGCTCTTCCGGTGGTGCAGGTGAAGACGGTGGTGTGGGAATGGAGGTGGCGCGAAAGACGAGGGGAACGTCAGGGCAGCTCCTTGGAGGTGGAGGACGGGGTGGCTGAACCGGCGGGACGACCAGATCAACGACGGATCCTCATCCGGTACGGTGGATGAGGGACGTCGAGGTGTTGCTGTGGACGACGTAGTCGGGGAAGAGGCTCCGGCTGGGTGGCGGACGGAGGAGGGTGTGGGGCTTCGTGGGTTTTCCCGGCCCCGGTGTACGAATGTGTGGGAGGATGGGATCGGAGTGGGGAACCATGGCTTAGGGACGTGCTTGTCCGAAATGTGGGGTAAGTTATGAAAGTACCCCCACCGTTTTGAGGCGGTTCTTTCGGTTCAGGGGTATCACGGGAATTTCACGTGTCGGGATTTCACAGGAGGTGGGAGTTTTCGCGCGCGTTGTAATTTTGGAATAGCAAGCCACGGGTTGAGATGGAGGGAGTTGTCGGAGCACAACAAGACAAAGATTTATCTTAAATATTTCGGGGTAACAAGGCGCAGGTTGAAGAGGCGGGAGTTTCGCAGCACGATAGATAGAGACGCTAGCTTGAAATTTCGGCATAACAAGGCACGGCTTGAAATTCCGGGAGAACAAGCTTAACGTGTACCCAAAAAAGACAATTTAGACTAGTATGATATACTACGTACAATGTGTTTAACACACACAACACACACACATCCACCATTTAGACTAGTAAGGTACACGTGCATTGCATGCATGAGATTTGGCAACCAAATTATGAATAAATACCACATTATAGCATGTAAGCTTTGAGTCATATATGCATGATGTAGATGTTCGTTTAAGTCTTATAGTTCATTTCATTCAAAATCATCTAGTTTTTATAAGAAAGCTAATCTATTTTAAGATTCATGGAATTGTGCGTTGTAAGGCATAAAGTAAAAACAAATCATGTAGAAAAACATTTGGGCAATTCTGATACGGAAGATTCTAGAACAAAGAAGAAGTGCTAGTGTTTTGAGGTCTGTGCATTATGCTTAAGTTCAACCATAGAGTCTTCTATATTGTACATGTGGCAAAATCTGGTGGAATCTAGATGATATCCAACGGCCAGTAGTGCTCAAATTTGCCAGCTTTGAACCATCGGATTGGCCTCATCCAACGACCATCTTTCAAAGTTAAGGTTATCCGCACACTATATAAAAAATATAAAATATAATATATATAGGGGTATAGATATAGATATGTGATGCGAAAGTCACCCATCATCTCCAATTAGAATAGTGTGTCCATGCAAGGATGCAATGTGGCCAAACGATGTCTGCCATCGGTATCTCAAATTCAAACCAGACTGACCTTGTTCAATGTGTATACATTACAACATGCTCGTTTCCAAACCACACCGAGCAGATCTCTGTTATATTCATGCATGCATGGGTTTCAAACATCACGATCTCTTATTTAAATGTTTGAATTCAACTTTACATTGATTATGACCTCACCTAGTCTTTTACACCCACACATTGGTCTTCTCTTAATAATTGTACCACTAACTTTCTCTCGTGCATGCATGCACACACACTACCAGTCGGCATTATCCATCGCACACATGCAATCTTTTTCTTCAGGTTGGTCTCCCATGAAGGCGCACACACACACACACACATCCCCCTCTCCATTTTATCAGGCATTCTTTATCTCTCACGTGCATGTGCAACGATCAATGTTCATCTATGTGTGTGTGTGTGTATATATATAGCTAGGTCTTTCATAGTTTTCCACATAAACCGATCAATCTATATATCTAGTGAGGTCCCACCCTCTTTCCCACGTCCACATCGATCAATCTATACCTCTCTATATAGGATTACATATATAGCTATTACACCCACATTAATTATATATCCAATGCCCCCCTCTCATCATCCATGCCTTCCGCTTCATCTCTCACGACAAGACAATGGCGAAGACAGGGGCAGCAAGGGCCCTCCCCCCCTAACATCACTATATATCGAGGCTAATATGAATGTGATCATTAGACAATTGCTGGTAAAAATGGTTTAAGTTGATGAATTACCCTCCTCGTAAAGGATTAGCAATGCTTGGCCCCCTAGCTCATGGGACATTTTTCATGGCTCTGCCACTGCGTGCAACAGCGCACATTCTCGCCCCCTCTCTCTAAATATCGATCCCGCAGTTGTGCACTCCTTCATAGTCTCCCTCCACTCGGCCCCTCGCACCATCTTCTATTCCCCCGCCGGATTTTGCCACATGTACAATCTAGCAGACTCCATGGTTGAACTTAAGCATAATGCACAAATCTCAAAACAACAGTGGTTATCCTTTGTTCTAGAATCTTCCGTATCATAACTGCCCAAACTTTTTTTTCTAGTTGAATTGCCATTATTTGTTTTTACTTTATGCTTTAAAATGCACAATTCATGAATCATAAAATAGATTAAGGGCTTCTTTGATTCAAAGGATTCTCAAAGGAATTTTGGAGGATTCTAATCCTTAGGAATGTTTCCTATCTTGGTTGTTTGATTCGTAGGATTGTAAACCATAGGAATTTTTTCATATGATTCATTTGCACTAGATTTCATAGGAAACATCCCATCCACTCAAACCTCTTTGAAAGAATTCTGTGTTTTTTCTATGCACAATCAAACACTCGTACAATCCTGTAGGATTCAAGACGACATTCCACTCTAATCCCATGTTCTTCCTATTCCCGCGTTTTGGAAATCCTACGAATCAAAGAGGCCCTAGGTTTTTTATAAAAACTAATTGATTTTGAATGAGTTGAACTATAAGAAATAAACGAAGGTCTACATCAGGCATATATGACTCGGAGCTTACATGCTATAGTGTGGTATTTATTCATAATTTGGTTGCAAAATCTGACGCGTGCAATGCACGTGTACCTTACTAGTACTCGAGTATGTGCAAAACACAATGGCACGCTACACGTTGTCTCTCTTACAGTTCATGAAGCCACGTGGCACATGTGGAGGCGTTGTCGCGACATCCTTGTGTGGATTGATCACGGTGACGTCTGCTTTGGTGCCGAAGAATGTACTTGTCCTCCCTGAGCCACACTGGCGGTACATGCACGAAGCAAAGATGTGCACGCACGCCACGCACGCACTCATTCCCTCGCACGCAGACGCGGGTACACGGGCGGACGCAATTTTGTACCAAGATCCACCCCATGTGATAATTTGACACGTGTAAAGTCCTTCACTCATTGATGGTCAATTAATATAGCGCATGCAAATTGAGTGGACGTGAGGGCGGAAGAAAGACATTACTACTCCACTTCGCATGCAAGTAGTTAAATCATGGTTTGCTAGTAGTACTTCCATTGGTCTCCTTCATATTTTGTGCCAATTTTTGACAGTAACATAATTTTTATGCGTCTGAGTTGTGTAGTCTACTTGAAATTTATGTTCCACTAAACTCATCGGGAGCCGTTTCGGGCCTCGAAACCAAAACCCATCAATTTATCTTTACCCTGTTCCCATCTAATTCAAAAGTACTAGTGCTACAATTAAGTGCAAGCCTGCTCACACCTACTAGTATGTACCAAACCTGAACGTGTTCCCACTATGCAGGTATTAGTACTAGTACTAGTACTCAGGTTATAAAAAGGGGAACTACCTAACCAAAAATTACTCTACCTTTCCTCCTCATAAGTGCTTCATCTTCGTCCGTCCTTGCCATGTCCGGTGCGCAGAGCTCTAGGTCGAGAACTACTCGTAACTAGGGAGCGGCAACCAAGGCTGCGGAAAAAAAGAGGGCTCGCCGCCACGCAGAGACCTCGAAAGATCTGTCACGGGCTGGCGATGGCTCCCAGGAGGCGAACATGTTGAGCTGGCGGCGCTGGAGTCATTATCCCTCGACGGCATGCCCGATCAGCTCAATAAGCAGAAGGAGTTCATCCACGGCTTGGTGGACCTGCTGAAGGAGAGCCTCGACGACATGCCCGCCAAGCTCAATAAGCAAGGGGAGTTGATCGCTGGCTTGGTGATGCTGCTGAAGAAGAGAATTGCCTCGGAGAAGAAGGCGACCGGCGAAATCCTGCAACTTCAGGAGGACAAGGCGAAGCTCTGCCACGAGCTCGACCTGCTGAAGGAGAAGAACGCCGGCTGGAAGAAGCTGCATGAGAGTAGTAGTTCCTCGATGAAGATGTCGCAGGCCCTCGTCATGGAATAGAAGGAGGAGTTGGCGAAGCTCTGCATCGAGCACCCGGCTGCTATCAAGGTACATAATGCGGCCATTGAATAGATGATGAAGGCTCGCGTCGAAAAATCCCGCGGCATGGACACAATGAAGAAGATGGCGGAGGAGATGCGCAAGGAGATGGAGGTCATGGAGGCGATGAAGAAGCGATTCTGACTCATGCTAATTAGATCATTTGGGGTGATAATCTTCCTTCTTATTTTTCTCCTGTGTTTCTTCTTTTGCTTCGGGTGTTTCACCGCACATGTCACGTTCTCTGCGAGGCATGAATAGAACAATGCTAACAATGAGATGACTAGCAAATTAGATCATTTTTATCGCCATATGGCACTGGGCTGCCCTGTTTCGTGCTCCTCCATCGTAGTACTACTCCAGTGGAAAACTTGAGTATACCGCACGGTTCTTTGCTCCTCCTCAGGTCGTCGGCACATTTATATGAGCAGTCAAATCACATGGCCCCGCCTTCCAGCAATAATGAGCCGTCAAATCACAAAGGCCCTCGCCTCTCGTGAAAAGGACCAAGCTAGACGGCCCCGCCCTCTAGCCTTTTAAAAAATGTATACATTTGTACAGTAGTAGTATCGATGGATTGCGCCATGGAGCAAAACTAACAAGATGAAATTAAAGAAAAAAGGTGTTACATTAGAGAGCGCTCATCGTCAAATTATGCATATACTATATGACACTACCCACTATGAAGGTACTAGTAACATAGACTAGTAACTAGTCTATATTACTCTCCACTATGACCAGCCAAAGTCAAGGCCAAGGAGCAACGTGAAACCTATGATAGAGCCAATCGGATGTTGAGAACACTACAATTCATAGCTACAGATGCGTGTGTGAGAGAGGACGAGTGCGTGCGTGCACCTCTTCTCAAAGTACAAGTGTATGTGGGTGGCATCGACCTAGGGAGAAGTGATGGTGTGTGCGAGAAGTCCCGAGAGATAGGTGTAATGCGTCTGGAAAAAAGACTAGTCTATAGCTCGCCACGAGGCTATTCCTATCGAACGCCAAGCGTAAGATATGTATCCGACGGTGCCGGTTTTTGCACGTACACAGCAGTAGAAAAAGAACTAGTACCATGGCATATGCTACACCACGGCTGAGAAAACGTGCCGACGTTACGCCATCCGGGGATAGTGCCGCACTTCGAAACTAGAACCGTCAATAAATTTTTAGCGTGTCTCGTCACATTCCAAATTACTACTACTACCACACTATATTTAATCGTAAACCTGTTCACAATGACACAACCTAAACGGTTTCCCACTTAGGAGCGTATTAGTAGTACTCGGTTATAAATACTACTATGCTAAGATGACTGCACATTCCTCCTCAACTCCTCATCCACAAAAAACAATCAAGTCAATCAAGCCATGGCCAGCGTGAGTTCTGGGTCGAGAGATTTCCACCAGGGAGAGGTGAGCATGGAAGAGGAAGCACGAGAGATGTCCCGCCTCGCCGCGAAAGCAGCCGACATGTCCAGCCGCGCAGCAGTAGCAGCACAGAGGTCCCGCCGCGCCGCCGAAGCAGCACGGAGGTCCCGCCGCGCCGTCGATGTAGCAGACTGGTCCGGCCACGCCGCGGAAGCAGCAGAGATGTCTGCCGCGCCGCCGAAGCAGCAGGGAGGTCCCGCCGCGCCGCGGCGGCCGGGAAAAATTTCTCATGGGCGGCGAGCACTCTTATAGGCGCATGCATGCGATGGTCCATAGCCAGATGGATCAGATCTCCGGCTGGGCGAGGTTGCAGGACGAGGCTACCGGCGTCATCCAGCAACTAGGGGAGGGCAATGCAAAGCTCCAGGGCAAGCGCGACCTGCTGAGGGTGAAGATCGCCGGAAGGGCGAAGCAGGAGGACGAGACCGCTGCCTTGTTGCAGAGGACGGGCGTCATCATCAAGAAACTTATGGACGAGAATGCCATCCTCCGCATCGAGCAAAACAGGCTGGTGGAGGAATCCATGGAAGCTGCCAAGCAGCGTATTAAGGACATGAAACTGATGAAAGAGATCATCGCCCGCCGCGAGAACTAGTCTCCGCGACCTGCAGCGCATAAAGAAAGTAGAGATCAGCGAGCCAGAACGTTGTATGTGTCTTTCTTCTTCTTTTGCCCTTGTGTATTTTGGGCGTAGCTGCATATGTTTTTTAATTATCTTCCTAATTATGTAAGACAATTATTATCCACTCTCGTCGTCCTTATATATATTCATCGGTCTTGCTATAAGTCACAGTAGATGCTATATAGGTCCGTCGGATCTTACATCAAGATCCGTGCAAAATTTTCTTTTAAGATTTTCTTTTTTCTCTCTTAAATCTCAGTCGAGTGAGACATTGCCACGCCATTAAACAGAGGGTCGGGCGCCATTAATGGAGACCTTGGGAGAGAGGTGGACGGCAGATGGAGGTCACAGGGCTCTCCTCCCGATAAGCACGCGCAGGGGTCTGATTGCACGCCTCCCGTACTCAAATATCTACCCTGCACGACGCCTCCTAGCTAATAAAAAAGGGGACGCGTGGCGGCACGTAAATGGTAAATAGAACGCCCACGGTTTCAATAATACTTGTGTTTCCGATTGTAACGTGACAGCACTTGTTCCAAAATGACTTTGTTGATTGTTAATGTGTGCGCCTTCGCAAATCGGACAGCAAAATTACCACAACATGTTGGTGCCATGTCATGACACCAAGCCAAGTTTCATGATTTTCATGCATGTTTCGGATTTACAGGAATTAAAAAACCAAGTTTCTCAATGTTTCCAACCGAGCCACGACGCCCAAATGTTTGAATTTCATTCCCATTTCTGGCATGGGACCAAGAAATTTACCCGAGGACACACATGCGATTTTTTAACCAGCTTTGATGCACTGGAGCATGTGCTTGTATTTAAAATTTGAATTATGCACACAAAGGTGACACGTTCCCTCTCAGAACCATGAGCCTTCTTAAGAGAAGCTCCGGTTTCCAAGAAACTTATACCAAAACTTGTTCCTATTCTGCAATTTTTTTTACCACGGCATGGTAGTACCATGACATGACACCATGCCCAGTTTCATGATTTTCAGGCGTGTTTTGGATTTACAAGAATTTTAAGACCAAGCTTCTCAATGTTCTAGGCCGAACCGCGATGCCCAGATGTTTGAATTTCATTCCCAATTCTTGCATGGGACCTAGAAATTCACCCGAGGACACACATGTGATTTTTCAATCAACTTTGGTGCACGGGAGTTGATACGTCTCCAACGTATCAATAATTTTTTATTGCTCCATGCTATTATATATTCTGTTTTGGATGTTTAATGGGCTTTATTATACACTTTCATATTATTTTTGGGACTAACCTGTTAACCCAAGGCCCAGTGCAAATTGCTGTTTTTTTTTTGCCTATTTCAGTGTTTCGGAGAAAAAGAATATCAAACGGAGTCCAAACGGAATGAAACCTTCGGGAGCGTGATTTTTGGAACAAACGAGATCTAGAGGACTCGGAGTGGACGTCAAGAAACCAACGAGGAGGCCACGAGGCAGGGGGCGCGCCTACCCCCCTGGGTGCGCCCTCCACCCTCGTGGGCCCCTCGTGGCTCCACCGACCTACTTCTTCCACCTATATATACCTACGTACCCCGAAACCATCAGAGAGCACCACGAAACCCTAATTCCACCGCCGCAACCTTCTGTACCCATGAGATCCCATCTTGGGGCCTTTTACGGCGCTCTGCCGGAGGGGGCATCGATCATGGAGGGCTTCTACATCAGCACCATAGCCTCTCCGATGATGTGTGAGTAGTTTACCACAGACCTTCGGGTCCATAGTTATTAGCTAGATGGCTTCTTTTCTCTCTTTGGATCTCAGTACAAAGTTCTCCTCGATCATCTTGGAGATCTATTCGATGTAACTCTTATTCTAATGTGTTTGTCGAGATCCGATGAATTGTGGGTTTATGATCAAGATTATCTATGAACAATATTTGAATCTTCTCCAAATTCTTTTATGTATGATTGGTTATCTTTGCAAGTCTCTTCGAATTATCAGTTTGGTTTGGCCTACTAGATTCATCTTTCTTACCATGAGAGAAGTGCTTAGCTTTGGGTTCAATCATGCGGTGCTCGATCCGAGTGATAGTAGGGGAAATGACATGTATTGTATTGTTGCCATCGAGGATAAAAAGATGGGGTTTATATCATATTGCATGAGTTTATCCCTCTACATCATGCCATCTTACCTAATGCGTTGCTCTGTTCTTATGAACTTAATACTCTAGATGCATGCTGGAGAGCGGTCGATGTGTGGAGTAATAGTAGTAGATGCAGGCAGGAGTCGGTCTACTTGTCACGGATGTGATGCCTATATACATGATCATGCCTAGATACTCTCATAATTATGCACTTTTCTATCAATTGCTCGGCAGTAATTTGTTCACCCACCGTAATATTTATGCTAACTTGAGAGAAGTCACTAGTGAAACCTATGGCCCGGGTCTATCTTCCATCATATTAATCTCCCGCCCGTTTATTTTGCAATCTTTACTCTCAGTCTTTATCATAAAAATACCAAAAATATTATCTTATCATCTCTATCAGATCTCACTTTTGCAAGTGGACGTGAAGGGATTGACAACCCCTTTATCGCGTTGGTCGCAAGGTTCTTTTTTGTTTGTGTAGGTACGAGGGACTTGTGTGTGGCCTCCTACTGGATTGATACCTTGGTTCTCAAAAACTGAGGGAAATACTTACGCTACTTTGTTGCATCACCCTTTCCTCTTCAAGGGAAAACCAATGCATGCTCAAGAGGTAGCAGGAGCAAATAAAGAAATAAAGAAATTCTTGGGTTCTTATTATTTATGCCACTAGTTGTGTATCACTACTCAGTTTTGCCATTAGAATTTACAAGTACTCAAAAAAATGCCATCGATCTGTGAGATGCCTGCTCAAAAATGCAATTAGATATCTAAAAAATGCCATCGTTAAGTTAGATGTTTGCTCAGAAATGCCATTAGACATTGTTATTTTCACTTCAGGCCCGTTGACCATGTTACATGACAAAAATAAGCCGATTCTCACAATGGTAAGTTAATGGTGACCAGCACAACAGACCCCTCAAATAAAACTAAGCACCGTGGAATTCTTTGACAAAACTAAGCACCGTGAAATTCTTTGACAACTAAACTGCTGGCTATATGATATTGGCCATATATATTGAACGTATATAATGTGATGAAACGAGTGGTAGTACTATACCAACTAAAAGATGAAATGTACGAAATATAACGAGAAGAAACATTACATAATTCTGCTGGGGGCTCAGCACAACACACCCCTCAAATAAAACTTAGCACACCAGAAATTAAACTAAGCAACTAATCCGGTAGACAATGCATTAGAACCACCATGAGCAACGACACTGCCACCTTACTCGGAGTCCACGTCCTCAACTTCGTCCTTGTCCCTCTTCCTCTTGGGCGATACTTCTTTGCTTGAACCGCACAATTGGCTCTTGCTCTTCATCCAACCCTTGTAGATATCGAAACAAAGGTAGCCATCCATTGCAGCGTAGTGGATGTGGTCTATATCTAGTACAGTCCACTGCCATGCACGATGAAACGTGTGCGGAGGTTTCTCCAGTTCACCGTACAAAGGATGAACCATGGCTCCTGCCAGGGTCAGCATTGAAGGCTGATCAAGGGCGGGCACCAGCCCTTCCTTCTGGAGGTCGAAGGGGTTGCCTACAACGAGGCCTATCCGACCCAGGATTTCCTTGTCGTTCCTAAAGTCTATAGTAACGAATTTGACTCGGTCGCCCTTGAGGAACTTCTTAAATTCCTCGCACTCAACTCGGCATGGCATATGTGGTAGACCAAGCATAAGTCATGCACGCAAACCTGGATCACGGCGGGCTTCTTCTTCTCTGCCTCCTTTAGATTCTTCTCGCTTTCCAGGACTGTGGTGTACTTAACATCTAGCCCAGCGACCCACTCATCATTTGAGTTTTCGAACATGTGTTTGAAGCGAGCAAGGCATTCTTTCACCGTTGCGGAAGAACGGGTGTAGATGACGTCGAACTCATCGTTGGTGATGGTTCTAACCTTGTACTCACCGCCGATCATGGAGATTTGGGACGCCATGGATTTGGGAGGAGGGTTAGGATTAGTGGAACTGCCATAATGTGAAAGGACGGGATGACTAGGAGCGGTTTATCGATTGTAAAAATGTCGAGTGGGGCGTGCGAATGGCAGGGTAGTGGCTTGCCTGGTGGATAAATGGATTCATGCACAGTACTATGGGGCCCCAATTAGATGTCATGTCTACTCGACGCCCAATTAAATGGCTTTCGATGTCATGTCAAGCGTCGGGAAAATTACAGGTGAAACGAAGCTTTCCATTCTCCCATGATACGGGCTTACGAGAGCCCTTGGATCTAAGATTGAATGGTTGCATGGCGTGATTCTAGACCTATGGGTGAATATCCTATCCTGGAGGGTTATTCTGCAAATTTTCAGCAACTTAGCATGCGACCGTTCAATCTCAGATCCAAGGGCTGCCAGCAGCCCGTATCATGGTCACTCCTACCACGACCGTCGCCTCGCTCGCGCGGTCTTGCCCTTGGAGATTTAACACGGTGCGTTAGGCTATCTGATGTTGGCATGTCATACATAGTCATCACTTAGTCACTCATACAACAAGGTTAGCTATAAGGTTGGCTATAAGAGTATTTTTTGTTTACTTCTCTCTATCTCTTTCTTCGTAGTATTTATTGCATTTGCTAAGGAGTGACCTCTTCCAATGAAATGGTGCTTAGATGAGGTGCTATGGGCATTAAATGGCTTAGCAACTCAAGTCCCCAATGCATAGGTGCTTAGTTTTTTGTTGCTAAGTTTGCTTCATCTAGGTACACACGCTTATCACCGTTTCTTCGTGGGGTCACCAAACTCGTCTCTCTCTTCTTAATAAACTTACCACATCAGACTTTATGCCTATGTGGCAGGCTTAGCACCTGTAGGATCAAGTACAATAGTGGGCTATAAGCCCGCTTTACATGGCATTTTTGCATATGTGGGGCAAAGAGGCAAGGAAAAAGTGGAGGAGTGGGCTCATAAGCAAGAGCCAGCCTCTACATGGTGGAGCATCGGGAGAGGCTCCTGTATGGAGGTGGTCAGGAATCGGGAGACTCACGCCGGTCGTACGTCGCAGTTAAAATGATAATGGCAAGTCAAATCACCGGGCCCCACCTGTCCAGCAGTAACTCACTGTCAAATCACATAGCCCTATGTTTGCACCAGCCTACTACCTCATCTTCTCGCATCTCTGTCGAACCGACTAGGCGGAACTGCCCCGCCTACCGCATGGAAAAAGCCCCGCCCTCGAGTTTTAAATAGTACAATATACTAATTTTGTATCCATGGATTGCGCCATGGAACAAAGCCTCAAGAAAACGGCGGTACACAAGTACGGAGTATACAACACGCCCGTCACGTTCGCGTCGCACCCCAGACGGTCGGTCGGTCTGGCACGCCGCTCTCTGCTACCTCTTGAGCACTGCCTTGGATTTCCCCGAAGAGGAGAGGATGATGCAGCAAAGTAGCGTAAGTATTTCCCTCAGTTTTTGAGAACCAAGGTATTAATCCAGTAGGAGGCCACGCACAAGTCCCTCGTACCTGCACAAAACAATAGCTCCTCGCAACCAACGCGATTAGGGGTTGTCAATCCCTTCATGGTCACTTACGAGAGTGAGATCTGATAGAGATGATAAATAATATTTTTGGTATTTTTGGTATAGAGATGCAAAGTGAAAAGTAAAAGGCAAAGTAAAAACAAAGTAAGTATTAAAGTGATGGAGATTGATATGATGAGAATAGACCCGGGGGCCATAGGTTTCACTAGTGGCTTCTCTCAAGAGCATAAGTATTCTACGGTGGGTGAACAAATTATCGTTGAGCAATTCATAGAATTGAGCATAATTATGAGTATATCTAGGTATGATCATGTATATAGGCATCACGTACGAGACAAGTAGACCGACTCCTGCCTGCATCTACTACTATTACTCCACTCATCGACCGCTATCCAGCATGCATCTAGAGTATTAAGTTAAAACAGAGTAACACCTTAAGCAAGATGACATGATGTAGAGGAATAAATTCATGCAATATGATAAATACCCCATCTTGTTATCCTAGATGGCAACAATACAAAACGTGCCTTGCAACCCTTTACATCCGGGTAAGGACACCGCAAGATTGAACCCAAAGCTAAGCACTTCTCCCATTGCAAGAACTACCAATCTAGTTGCCAAACCAAACGGATAATTCGAAGAGACTTGCAAAGATAACCAATCATACATAAAAGAATTCAGAGAAGATTCAAATATTATTCATAGATAATCTGGATCATAAAGCCACAATTCATCGGTCTCAACAAACACACCGCAAAAAGAAGATTACGTCGAATAGATCTCCACGAGAGAGGGGGAGAACATTGTATTGAGATCCAAAAAGAGAGAAGAAGCCATCTAGCTACTAGCTATGGACACGAAGGTCTGAAGTAAACTACTCACACTTAAACGGAGGGGCTATGGTGATGATGTAGAAGCCCTCCGTGGTGGATGCCCCCTCGTGAGCTCCGAACAGGCCCCAAGATAGGATCTCATGGATACAGGAAGTTGCGGTGGTGGAATTAGGTTTTTGGCTCCTGTTCTGATCGTTTGGGGGTACATAGGTATATATAGGAGGAAGGAGTATGTCGGTGGAGCAACAGGGGGCCCACGAGGCAGGGGCGCGCCCTAGGGGGGGCCCACCCTCGTGACCGCCTCTTTTCTTCCTTCGAGTAGGGTCCAAGTCTCCTGGATCACGTTCGGTGAGAAAATCATGTTCCTGAATGTTTCATTCCGTTTGGACTCCGTTTGATATTCCATTTCTTCGAAACACTGAAATAGGCAAAAAAAACATCAATTCTGGGTTGGGCCTCCGGTTAATAGGTTAGTCCAAAAAATAATATAAAAGTGGAAAATAAAGCCCAATATAGTCCAAAACAGTAGATAAAGTAGCATGGAGCAATCAAAAATTATAGATACGTTGGAGACGTATCAGGCATCCCCAAGCTTAATTCCTGCTCGTCCTCGAGTAGGTAAATGATAAAAAAGAATTTTTGATGCGGAGTGATACTTTGGCATAATTTCAATGTAAATCTTCTTAATTGTGGTATGAATATTCAGATTCGAAGATTCAAAACAAAACTTCATATTGACATAAAATAATAATACTTCAAGCATACTAATCAAAGTAATCATGTCTTCTCAAAATAGCATGGCAAAAGAAAGTTCATCCTACAAAATCATATAGTTAGGCTATGCTTCATTTTCGTCACACAAAGATGTTCCCAACTTCTATACCCCCGATGACAAGCCAAGCAATTGTTTCATACTTAAATTATCTCAAACTTTTTCAACCTTCACGCAATGCATGACCGTGAGCCATGGATATAGCACCATGGGTGGAATAGAATATGATGATGGGGATTGTGTGGAGAAGACAAAAAAGGAGAAAGTCTCACATTGACGAGGATAATAAACGGGCTATGGAGATGCCCATCAATTGATGTCAACATGAGGAGTAGGGATTGCCATGCAACGGATGCACTAGAGCTATGAATGCTCAACAAAAGAAAACTAGTGGGTGTGCATCCAACTTGCTTGATCATGAAGACCTAGGGCAGTTGAGGAAGCCCGTCGTAGGAATATACAAGCCAAGTTCTATAATGAAAAAATCCCACTAGTATAAAAAGACAACTTATGAAACTCACTATATGAAAAACATGGTGCTACTTTGAAGCACAATATATGAGACTCACTACATGAAGAACAAGGTGCTACTTTGAAGCACAAGTGTGGAAAAAGAAATAGTAACATTGCCCTTTTTATTTATTTTCTTTTTTTTGGGGCCTTTCCTTTTTTTTATTTTTGGCCTTTCTCTTTTTTTTTTGATTGGGCAATGCTCTAATAATGATGATCATCACACTTCTATTGATTACAACATAAGGATTACAACTCGAAAACTAGAAC
Source organism: Aegilops bicornis (assembly GCA_021605145.1). Taxonomy (NCBI): domain Eukaryota; kingdom Viridiplantae; phylum Streptophyta; class Magnoliopsida; order Poales; family Poaceae; genus Aegilops; species Aegilops bicornis. The sequence continues at coordinate 470,500,919 of CM038674.1, read as the reverse complement.
AAGATATGACTCTATATTAATTCCTCGTGATTGTACCGGGATGGTGCAATGAATCAAGAGTGACGTGTATGAAAAAATAATGCATGGTGGCTTTGCCACAAATACGATGTCAACTACATGATCATGCAATGGCAATATGACAAAAGTAAAGTATGTCATGATGATGATGAACGAAACGGTGGAAAGTTGCATGGCAATATATCTCGGAATGGCTATGGAAATGCCATAATAGGTAGGTATGGTGTCTGTTTTGAGGAAGATATAAGGAGGTTTATGTGTGATAGAGCGTATCATATCACGGGGTTTGGATGCACCGTGAAGTTTGCACCAAATCTCAAGGTGAGAAAGGGCAATGCACGGCATCAAGAGGCTAGCAAAGGCGGAAAGGTAAAAGTGCGTATAATCCATGGACTCAACATTAGTCAAAAGAACTCATATACTTATTGCAAAAATTTAGAACTCATCAAAAATCAAGCACTACGCGCATGCTCCTAGTGGATAGATTGGTAGGAAAAGACCATCGCTCGTCCCCGACCGCCACTCATAAGGATGCACAAGCCGGTACACTTCATGTTTCAAATTTGTTACACAACTTTAACCATACGTGCATGCTATGGGACTTGCTAACTTCAACACAAGCATTCTTTAAATTCACAACTACTCAACTAGGATGACTCTAATATCACCATCTTCATATCTCAAAATAATTATCAAGCATCAAACTTTTCTTAGTATTCAACGCACTCAAAAGAAAGTTCCACATATCTTGAATACCAAGTATATTAATATTAAGAAAATTACCATGCTATTAATGACTCTCAAAATAATCTAAGTGAAGCATGAGAGATAAATAGTTTCTTTAAAACAAATCCACCACCGTGCTCTAAAAGATTTAAGTGAAGCACTAGAGCAAAAAAATTATCATGCTCAAAAGATATAAGTGAAGCACTATGAGCAAAACTAGCAAATTCTAATCAAATTGGCTTCTCCCAAAAGGTGTGTTCAGCAAGGATGATTGTGGTAGACTAACAAGCAAAGACACAAATAATACAAGACGCTCCAAGCAAAACACATATCATGTGGTGAGTAAAATATAGCTCCAAGTAAATTACCGATGGAAGTAGACGAAAGAGGGGATGCCTTCCGGGGCATCCCCAAGCTTTGACTTTTTGGTGTCCTTGGATTATCTTGGGGGTGCCATGGGCATCCCAAAGCTTAGGCTCTTGCCACTCCTTGATCCATAATCCATCAAAAGAATTTACCCAAAACTTGAAAATTTCACAACACAAAACTTAATAGAAATCTCGTGAGCTCCGTTAGAGAAAGAAAAAACAAAAGACTACTTTAAGATACTGTAATGAACTCATTTTTTATTTATATTGGTGTTAAACCTACTGTATTCCAACTTCTCTATGGATTATAAACTATTTTACTAGCCATAGATTCATCAAAATAAGCAAACAACACACGAAAAAACAGAATCTGTCAAAAACAGAAAAAGTCTGTAGTAATCTGTAACTAATGCAAACTTATGGAACTCCAAAACATCTACCAAAATTAGACGACCTAGAAAATTTATTTATTGATCAGCATCAATTGGAATCAGTATTTTATCACGTTCTGGTGATTTTTAATAATTCGGGCACTGAGCGCAAAGTTTCTGGAAGTTACAGCAAGATCAAATAACTATCATCCAAGAAGATCCAATAGGTCTAACTTGGCACAAACACTAATTAAAACATAAAACCATATCTAAACAGAGTCTAGATGGATTATTTATTGCTAAGCAGCAAGGAAAAATATTGGGTTGTCTCCCAACAAGCGCTTTTCTTTAAAGCCTTTTTAGCTAGGCATTGAGATTTCAATGATGCTCACAAGAAAGACAAGAATTGAGGCACAAAAAGAGCATCATAAAACATGTGACAACCACATATAAGTCTAACATACTTACTATGCATAGGCATCTTATAGGCAAACGAATCAAGGCAAGTAAAAACTAGCATATGCAAGGAAGCGGAAAGAGACAATAGCAATCTCAACATAGCGAGATGTAATTTAGTAGCATGAAAGTTTCTATAACCATATTTTCCTATCTCATAATAATTACATGTAGGATCATAAGAAAATTTAACAATATAGCTATCACATAACATATTCTCAACACGATCCACATGCATACGAAGTTGACACTCTTCCAAAATAGTGGGATTATCATTAACTAAAGTCATGATTTCTCCAAGCCCACTTTTATCAAAAATTTCATAAGATTGAACATTATCCAAATATGTGGGATATAAAGTTGACACTCTTACAAACCCACTTTCAATATTATTTCAAACAATATTATCAATCTCATATTCATCATGGGGCTTAAATAAATTTTCAAGATCATAAGAAGAATCACCCCAATCATGATCATTGCAACAAATAGTAGACATAGCAAAACTAGCATCCCCAAGCTTAGGATTTTGCATATTATTAGCACAATTGATATCAAGAGAATTTATAGTAACATCATTGCAATCATGCTTTTTATTCAAAGATCTATCGTGAATCACTTCATAAAGCACTTTATCACAATTTTCAGATTTACGAATTTCAGGCAAAACCTTATAAAGATAATCTAGTGCATCCAAACCACTAGGAATCGGTTCATCATAATTGGATCTCTTAAAAAGATTGGCAAGCGGATGAGGATCCATAGATATTAGCTACTCTGTTTAGGAATAAATACCCAACTATTTCAACCAAACGAGCAAACGAGCCAAGTAAGACATCAAGGCAAACGAAAAGAGAGGGCGAATAAAACGGCAAGGGTGAAGTGGGGGAGAGGAAAACGAGAGGTAAATGGAAAATAATGTAATGCGGGAGATAGGGATTGTGATGGGTACTTGGTATGGTGCTTGACTTGCTCTTGCGTGAGCTTCCCCAGCAACGGCGCCAGAAATTCTTCTTGCTACCTCTTGAGCACTGCGTTGGATTTCCCCGAAGAGGAGAGGATGATGCAGCAAAGTAGCGTAAGTATTTCCCTCGGTTTTTGAGAACCAAGGTATCAATCCAGTAGGAGGCCACGCTGAGTCCCTCGTACCTACACAAAACAATAGCTCCTCCCAACCAACGTGATTAGGGGTTGTCAATCCCTTCACGGTCACTTACGAGAGTAAGATCTGATAGAGATGATAAATAATATTTTTGGTATTTTTGGTATAGAGATGCAAAATGAAAAGTAAAAGGCAAAGTAAAAACAAAGAAAGTATTAAAGTGATGGAGATTGATATGATGAGAATAGACCCGGGGGCCATAGTTTTCACTAGTGGCTTCTCTCAAGAGCATAAGTATTCTACGGTGGGTGGACAAATTACTGTTGAGCAATTGACAGAATTGAGCATAATTATGAGTATATCTAGGTATGATCATGCATATAGGCATCACGTTCGAGACAAGTAGACCGACTCCTGCCTGCATCTACTACTATTACTCCACTCATCGACCGCTATCCAAAGATGCATCTAGAGTATTAAGTTAAAAAGCAGAGTAACGCCTTAAGCAAGATGACATGATGTAGAGGAATAAATTCATGCAATATGATAAATACCCCATCTTGTTATCCTCGATGGCAACAATATAATACGTGCCTTGCAACCCTTTCTGTCACTGGGTAAGGACACCGCAAGATTGAACCCAAAGCTAAGCACTTCTCCCATTGCAAGAACTACAAATCTAGTTGGCCAAACCAAATGGATAATTCGAAGAGACTTGCAAAGATAACCAATCATACATAAAATAATTCAGAAAAGATTCAAATATTATTCGTAGATAATCTGGATCATAAACCCACAATTCATCGGTCTCAACAAACACACCGCAAAAAGAAGATTACATCGAATAGATCTCCACGAGAGAGGGGGAGAACATTGTATTGAGATCCAAAAAGAGAGAAGAAGCCATATAGCTACTAGCTATGGACCCGAAGATCTGAAGTAAACTACTGACACTTCATCAGAGGGGCTATGGTGATGATGTAGAAGCCCTCTGTAGTGGATGCCCCCTCCGGCGGAGCTCCGGAACAGGCCCCAAGATGGGATATCGTGGATACAGGAAGTTGCGATGGTGGAATTAGGTTTTTGGCTCCTGTTCTGATCGTTTGGGGGTACCTAGGTATATATAGGAGGAAGGAGTACGTCGGTGGAGCAACAGGGGGCCCACGAGGCAGGGGCGCCCTAGGCGCCCCCCACCCTCGTGATCGCCTCTTTGTTCCTTGGAGTAGGGTCCAAGTCTCACGGATCACGTTCGGTGAGAAAATCACGTTCGAAGGTTTCATTCCGTTTGGACTCCGTTTGATATTCCGCTTTCTTGAACACCGAAATAGGCAAAAAAGCGACAATGCAGGTTGGGCCTCCGGTTAATAGGTTAGTCCCAAAAATAATATAAAAGTGGAAAATAAAGCCCAATATAGTCCAAAACAGTAGATAAAGTAGCATGGAGCAATCAAAAATTATAGATACGTTGGAGACATATCACTCTCCGAATGGAACGCGCGTCATATTGCGTTTGCACACACTTGTGGGACCGCAATTGATAACCGACCATAGGCACACTCCCCGGCCCCGCAAGTCGGGTGAGTTAATAGAAGAGAGAGACAAGCGATAGTACTACTAGAGAAGTGTTGTAGGAGTACATACGTTGGTACCTGGACGATCCCTGCAAGACACGGAAGATCAGTTCGTCCATGTATTTGACCAGACTCCAGCGGACACACCTGGATTGGCTATCGTCTACATATCGTGCAGGCTATGTTGTACAGGGCTGTAGTTCTAGTGAGAAATCTAAAAAGGTTTCTTGTCATCTCGCAAAATTAGTTGTCATGTGCTTCGGATCACTGCGAGGGTTAAACAGCGACAACTGAGTTGGGCTAGTCATTGGGGGCACATGCACGAAGACTACTCGGCTGCCATCTAGGTCAAGCCGGCTATGTAATTAGGACATCTATCGACGGACCCCTTTTCTATGAGTTTATCTTTAATTTGAGCTTTGATCCTCGTCTAGTTTGTCCGTCGGGATTCATCTTGTCTCCTTTGGGCAGTGAGGTTATGATTTCTTGTCATGTGGCATTTTTTCGTGTTATATGTTATAATCCAGTGCTTCAGATCAAAATGACGACAACTGCGCCTCCAGGGCACGTGCATGAAGACTTCTCGACATTCATTGCCGAGGTCAAGCCGGCTCCGGACGGTAGACAAAATAAAACTTGTACTCCACTATATATGCAGGAGCCTCCGCGCTTGCTTGCTAGTGTAGCTCTCTTCGAACTGTCTCGTCCTCTCCAGATCTAAACACGACAGCGGTAGCCACACACTCTCTCTCTCTCTACTCACCGCTGGTCATAGATCTAGCCGGATCCTCTCCGTCGGGGAAGGTGAGAAGGTGCAACGTTCACGCGGTCGTCCTCGGCGACGGCTCTTACCCACTGTCGGCGCGTCCCGATCAGCGTGCCTTGCCGTTCTCTCCCAAGCATTGCTGGCGAGGGAGGGTCTCCACCCCTTCTTCCTCGTTGCCGTAGAGTGGGCAGATCCGGCCTTCCGCCGCCCACCTAGCGACATCCCGACGACCCTTAGGTATAACTTCCTTCGAAACCGGCCTTGCTCTACTTCTCGAGCTCCTAACGTCGCTGCATTTGTATATTTTACTATTTCTCAGGCCCCCTCGTAGATAGGATCGATCGGCTGTTCGAGAACACCTAATTTTTTACTGTTAAGAGGTAAAACTAGTTCATGCACTCGAATCTAGTAGTACTTGGTTCAAACAAGGAAGAAAGGGGGTGGGGATGGGGGAAGATTTGTTACCTGAATCTAGGACTTGGTCGAAAGAGGAAATAATGGGGGCGAAAAGTAGCAGAGACTGGCTATCCAACTGGTCTCTAGGTCTAATAGGGAAATAAAGGGAACGCAGTACAAACTCAATATAAACCCGATCCATTGGTTGAAAAGGAAAGAAAGTGGGGACTGGGGGACAAGTCAACAGAGTAAGTCCAACACTAGATTTGCTAGCCTCCCACAGTATAAGGTGGCTATATACCGAACAAAAATGGGACCAACCCAGATATCCTCTTCTGATGTTTGTTGCCCCGAGCCACTCTTATGTAATGCCCTTTGGTAAAATGTAGCGATCGCATTGTTAAAAGTAAGGACACGTTAAACCAATGTTGTTTTCAATGTAATGCCTCCAGTAATATGAATCAATGGCACTTTTTTTCATGTCCTGCTAAATTTCCCATTAAGATAAGTTGCTTCTTTTCGTTAGAAATGCAACTGTCCTGGTCCACCTACTCTCCCATGCCCGGCCACCTACTCTCCCGTGCCCAAATACTGACTCTGTAGCAGTTGTTAATGTAATGTTGCTGGTAAAATGAAGCAATGGCACCATTAAAGTAATGTCGTATTTAATAGTTGTCATAATTAATCCTAATGCCCACACTAATATCTAGCAATGATGCTAGAAATTGCTATTGTCCATGTATGATTGCCATTCAGATAAGGAACATGCTTTTTTTCATTTGATGCATGTTTCATCACTTGTTAGTCACCCTCCTTTCCACCTGTTTTGTGCAAACAGAGATATACATTTCACGCTTGATCTTAGTTGAACTACACAAATGATATCCAAATTATAGTTGAACATTCCAGGAGCTTCACGACCAACCTTGATGTTGCTCAATTTTATTGCAACTAATGAAGAAGAAGCTCCGTGGGTTTCGTTTTCTGATGGAAATGGAACCGGGGCTGGAGCTCTTTTCTTAAAAAAAAGAAGAAGCTGCTAGCTCATGGGACATTGCTTCATTTTAGGTGAACTGCATCAAAAGGTCCCATGAATTGAATCATCCATGTTGGTGACTCATGTCATCCCTTCTACGATGGCGTTGACTGCAGATATGGTTCCCATCACGAGGTATGTTCCTTTTTGGTCTGGCCGTTTGCCAAAGATCCTGCATGTTGATCCTGCTCTTGTGCTACTGTTTTGGCACTGCCATGATAAAGCAGTAATGTTATTATTTTGCACCTTAATCTAGTGGCACTATTAATTTGAGGCAATGTTTTGGCACCGCTAGTGCCACTTTTTTTTATATATCGAAGAGGGGTTCCCTCGATTTCATTAAAGAAACCCAACCATAGAGAACCATTATCCGACAACATCTCGGTGTAAGCAGGCGGTTATGCAACTACTACTAGAACGGACTGAGTACTAGCAGGAGACAAGTTCACCACATAAGCTAGGCAGGTAGGGGGGTGCAGCACCAGCTCGACCAAGTATGGATTACAACCCAAATGCTACCATAGAAAAAATCAAGGGGAAGATAGGGACTGAAAGAGCCGACTTGACATCGATCTAAGCACCCCGCCTTCATCCTTGCGGCCTTACGGTACACCTCGTTTGCCACCTGCTCGACCCTAGTGTCCTTGATAAAATGAAGTAATAATCTGATTAAAATAGAGCGAGTGTCCTCTCTATCATTTCATTTCCAATGTAGATAAAGAAAGTGCTTCTCTTTGTTAATGTATGTTTCATCAACTAGTCCCATTGTTAATGTTTAAGCGTTTCTGCAAACTGGGGTGCTTAATTTTAGTTGATCTGCACAAAAATAGAGATTTGAATGTCTCAAGGCCCCTCCTTGTACTACCGATGTACACTGATGTTCATCACTGGCAGAAGGTGTATCGGGGAGACTTGGGACGATTTCCAGTATGAGGCGTGGCGTACCGTATGAGGCATCGCAGGGCCCATCTCGCCCTCGCAGCATGGCATACTATGATACTATCGCAATATTTTCTTCTATTTATTTTGCGTGTTTCATCAGCTAGTGCCACTATAATGTAATCACGCTTTTTCGTTATCTGTGCAAACATGGTAATTCAGCTGCATTTTGGTGGAACTGCACAAATGTATGGATGGAACTGGTATATGCAGAGTGCGAGGTGTGCCAAGTAAAAATTACCGACACCAACCATGCTCCATGCATGCATTGGCATCCACCACCACCAGTGGGATGTGTGGCGTTCTCTGTGGACGGATCTTTCTCGGCAGCAAATCCTGTAACCAAATACTGGTAGCTTATATTGGCAGTTTTCCAGGGAGTACTCTTTTCTGAAAGAAGCACCAATCTATTTTTCTTTATTTGTACACAGTGTCACAACTTTGACCCAAAGGCCCAGAGCTATTTAAGGGTGATTGGCGTAGTACTCGGAGACTGATTGTAACCATGATTTTCATTAGTTGTCACAAATATTGTAAGCATGAGCAGGTGGAAGATTAGGTTAGTGTGAAGCTTACCTTAAACCCTACCGCCGCCGTTGAAACGAGGCGAGCATCGAGGGAACCGTGAAGAACGGCGGGGTAGCGACGTCGCGCCATCTGGCCTCCTCTTGCAGTGGGAGAACGAATACTCCTGTGGCTCCGGCTGGCTCTGCACCCTCACGAACGGCACACCATACTTGATCGATTCGTTATCCTCTGGGTGCTCGACCTTGACCTGTCGCCCACCACCTCCACTGACTTTCGCCTCGGGCGAATCTATACCTCCATCGCCCGGAGGAGATACTCGATGAACTCGAAGGACTGCGGCGTGACTGCCGCTGAGGAGTACATGTACATCGCCGCCCTCATCGCCGCCGTCTCGCTCTTTCGCATACATTGCCACATGGCCCTCACCGTCCTCGAAATCTCCCACTCATTGTCAAACCAAGTAAGGATCTCCTTCAACTTTGGCTAACTTTGCACAGTCGCGCCCGGCGATCTGCTGATTCATTGTTGCATCCTCTCCATAAATGTCCTTCCGAGTGGTCTGGTGCTAGCTTTGGAAGATGGGAGGAGGCGGTGGTCTTGCAATAGAGAAGAGGGAGAGGCGTCTGGTGGTTTTGGAATGGAAATGATGGAGAGGAGAGGAGGTGGTTTTGCAATGGAGAAGAGGGAGAGGCGACACGATGGTTTTGGAATGGAGATGATGGAGAGGAGAGGAGGTGGTTTTGCAATGGAGAAGAGGGAGAGGCGAGATGGTGGTTTTTGAATGGAGATGATGGAGAGGAGGGGAGGTGGTTTTGCAATGGAGAAGAGGGAGAGGAGGCGTCTGGCAGCGATTTAGGATTGGAGGAGAGGGCCCGGCTATTGTGGTGGATCAAAATCAAAATCAATTTACCCTTCAATTAAGAAAGCGACCCCACATTAACTAGTCTCCCTTTTATTACGGGTCATAATTGACCATGATTTTCGCATAAATAAAATATATGTTATACGTTGCAAAAATAATATAATTTGAAAGTACATTCGAATCTGAACCAAACGATAAAATTTTTGGTGACATGCATTCACATTTTGCTTATCAAATCTGATGCGATAGTCAAACTTTGACCCAAAATATGCAAAACAAAAAAATACTTCCAAGACCAGCGCCGCTCTTCCGCTCTTCTCCTCTTAAACCACAGCCGCTCCTCTATTGTTCCAATCTAAATCCAGCACCACTCCTCTCCTCTTCCATTTCAAAACCACCGCCCCTCCTCTCCTGTTCCAATCCAAAACCAGCGTCGCTCCTCTCCCGTTCTAATCCAAAACCAGCGCTGCTCCTCTCCTCTTCCATTCAAAAACCACCGCCGGCGAGTGAAGGTATTGTGGAGAAGTAGATCGATGGAGGAGTACAATCGATACATGAGGATCGCAGACGGCGACCTTGTGAAGCTAGCTAGGATGTTGGAGATACAGTCTTGGTTTGACAACAAGGACCAACTAGCAGCGACGGTGACATCCATGGCCAAATATCTGCAACAGAGCGAAAAGGCGGCGATACTCCCGGAGGAGTTGCACGGGAGTACATAGAGCTGCTCGTCTGGGCCATGGAGAAAACAGATTCACCGAATCCGATCATTAGGGAGCGGTGGTGGGAGTATCGATCCCAGATGGAGCATCCACCAGAGATTGAAGGATCGAGCATCTACAGGGTGCCGTTTGTGAGAGTTTCGTGCCAGAGCAAGCCGGTGGAGTCTTCATCGACCGAACCCAACTGCAAGAGGAGAAAAACATTTGGCCCGATGACGCTTCCCCGCCATCCTCTCCCTCGCCGTTCACATCGTCTCACGGGGTGGTTGTCTGCCGCTGAGGAATAGGAGGGATTGCCCCCCTAGCCCAATAGTCGGGCAGGTTGTGAATTGTCAGGAGGAGCTTAGGGTTGTTAGTATTTGTAGGTTGTGAATTGTGTTTTGTGTTGTGTATTTTGAGAGTACTTTCAGATATGAATGTCTTTTGAATGTCAGATTTGCAGTATTGAGCATATGAAGTATTTTATGAATTCTAGAGATCTATTTTTAGCACTTAAAAATGTATTTTCATAGGAGTATAAAAGTGCAGACAATGTGATTCTCAGAGAAGAAACTGCAAGTTTCAGTTTCAGATAAGAAACTCTAAGTTCAGTTTCAGATAAGAAACTCCAAGTTTAGTTTCAGATAAGAACATCAACTTTCAGAGGCAGAGCATTTATATTAACACGGCCTTTTCAAACAGTGTTAACATCATGTTGGAAGTTTTATTCATGGTCGAAGCTGGAACTACCAGCCAGTTAACATCATGCTGATTAACATTCATGCATAGCACATCTTCATATGATGCACAGTCAAAAAGATATGCTATTTTCAAAATGCCCACACAATGTCGAGTGTGCGAAAAATAGAGAAAACGAGGGACGAAGTTTTGGCAAGTGTTGGACGTGGTGTGCGTAGAAGACAATTGGGACCCACATGTCAATAAAGGCAGAGGCAAAAAATTTGGAGATATTTTCTCTGCACAGGTGCAATCGAACCCAGGCGGAACAGCTATTGGGTAGTGTCACTCGGCCACTAGGCTAGTTCAGTTGTTTCGTTACTAATAAGGCACTTCCTCGGGTCGTTGGATCTCCTCCTGCGCCTTTGTGTGCTCGCCGCGACGCCGCTGTCTGCCGTTGTGAACATGCTGAACAAACAAGAGGAATCTGGAGAGGACTGTATGTGGAGAGGAGGACAGTCGGGACCCACCAGGTCTATGGCCGTACGCAAGCAAGTGCCTCATCGAAAAAATACTTCCTTGTAATGCTATACTAACATTGGGGCCCACGGGTTTGTCAACATAGTTACATTTGTTTAGGTGCTTCAACGTAGTTATTATAGGAGATAAATTCACAACGAAGCCGGGGAGCTGGCAGGTATCATTTATTATCACTAGGGCAGCAAGTATCAGCTGGGTTTTGGGCTGCCCCGTCTAGGCTTTCTTTTTTAACATGCGCAGCCCATGACCTGTATCGACCGGCCTATGGACCTCCCATCCGAGATTTTATTTTTCCTGAAACATCGGCAGCCCAATTTATGTTCTTTTTGAAGAAAACGCACATGTCTGTTCTATTTTTCTATATAAGAATAGGAACGCCTGGTCCAACTTATATTTCCCTTCTAACTATATTATATATATTTAAATTATTTTATATGTTATTATATATTATTTTTATTGTCATCATATATTTACCAGATACTTACATATGTAAGAAAACAATATCCCATATCTTATTAACTTATAAAAATAACTTCTTAACAACAAAATCCTGGATTTTTTTGGCAACGAAAATCCTGGTGATTGTGTATAAAAGCTTGGTACGATTTAAGGACCAATGTAATAATAAATCACTTATTATTTATATATATATAACAAAATGCCCAGCCCCTGTTTATTTTTTGATAGCATTGCTGCACCCACCCCAACATTATAATTAGAATCAGCCCAGCAAAATCATGTATTTCGAGAAAGTGCAAATGGCCTGTAATTTTTTAGGAAAAACATAATGGGCCGCATGGACACTACATTATTTGTTCACCCAGCCCAGCTAATGGACTGTAATTAAAAAAAGAGGTCAAACTGACTGTAAATTCTACCCCGCAAAAAAAAGACTGTAAATTCTGAAAAATGAGTTGAATATGTGCCACATTTTTGGAGGCTGAAATGTGGGCCAATAGGTCAAAGCCAATGCAAGTCATTGTCAACTTAGTCAACAAATGATTCTGACATCGTTAGCCGTTGGATTTACATCCAACAACCGGCATCCATCTTCAATCTCTCGTCTTGGACCACCTGCTCCCGCCTCCTGCTGCTAGCAGCTCTACTTAGCACACTTCGCTGTGAAACGCTACTACACCATTGGCCACGCCATCCCTCCACCCCTCCACACCTCATGTTCTTCTCCACCGACTGCCGAACCACACCGCACCAGAACCAGTTAACCCTCATACACCTCTCCATCTACGACTCTACTCCCGCGTCTTCCCATCTCCGGCTCGTTGCTGTCCGGGGCCTCGCCGTCGTCCACCACCTTGGATGCGCTCGGCGCGGAGTGGTCAACGAACGACACCATCGGAAGTAGACTGTGCGTGGAGAGGCTGACAGCTGGGTCCACGGCCGCACGCAAGGAAATGCCTCCTTATTACGCGCAAAATAATGATTCCTCCACCTGACAGCTGGGACCCACCGGAAGGGCCTCTGTATTTTGCGAAAAAAACGTTCCCACCACTGACAGGTCGGACCCGCCAGCTATATCTTCGCACGCAAGGAAGTGCCTCCTTATTACGCACAAAAAAATGAATACCCACCTGCTAGCTGGGACCCACAATAGTGGGAGGCTGACTTGTGGGCCAACTAAGTTGACGGGGACGGAGGGCTTTGTCAACTTAGTCAATATGAACGATTCTAGATCCAGTGAACGTCGATGTCCATCCAACGGCTGTAGTGCTTCTTCAACCTCTGGTCTTCTTGCTCCAGCCGCCCAAACCAGCGCCGGTTGTGCCTCGTGCTCCTACTTCCCGTGGTCGGCTGCAATGCCACGAAGGCCTCACCGCCCCCTACTACTCCCACCGCCGGCCAGGCCATCCATCTACTCACCCACACCCCCTGTTATTCTGCGGCGACGGCAGCCTCACACCGCAGCGAACCAGTGAACCATCATACTCCTGTACGCGTGGGCATCCACTGCAGCGTCTTCCCAGGCTCCGCGTCGTCCCCTTCCTAGGCCTCGCCGTCGTCCACTGCCCTGGTGCTCTCGGCGCGGCATGGTCAACGTGGTCAAGGAACGGCTTCCATCGGACGTGGACTATACGTGGAGATGCTGACAGCTGGGTCCACGGCCGCAGCAAGGAAGTGCCTCCTTATTACGTGAAAAATAATGATTCCTCCACCTGACAGCAGGGACCCACCGGACGAGCAACCGTATTTCGTGAAAAAACGTTTCCCCCCTGACTGATGGGACCTACCAACAACATCTTCGCACGCAAGGAAGTGCATCCGGGCAAAAAAAATGATTCACCCCCTGACTGCTGGGACCCACCAGCTACATCTTCGCACGCAAGGAAGTGCCTGACAGTCGAGACCCACCTGGTCGACGCGTACATAGCGTTGTGATTCTGGTCGCGAACGTGTACGTACATACTGGTCGATGTAGAGGCGTGCACGTGTCGTAGTAAGCGCGCGTAGCATGTACCTGCGCGCATGTAGCCTGGCGGCGGTGTACAAGAAAGAAAATACGGCCACGTACGTACATACGGGCAGGATCTCGAACACCTACTCGCGTATATGTATGGCCAGGGCTCGTGTACATGGCTAGGTCGGAACGGAGAAACATCGTCGTCGTCGTATTCATGGAGAGCCAACCGGCTGGGTCAGAACGGAATGTGTCGTCGTGTTCATCGGGAGGGCTTGGACGGAACAACCGATGGAAACGAGGCCTGGCGTACCGTAGAACGGAAGAAACGGCCTCGTGTTTGACCGGCCACGGTCGAAACGGGATCCTGTTCATCGGGAGGGGTCTTGCGTACCGCAAAACGGAGGAAATGGACCTCCTACGGTCGAAACAGGAGTCCTGTTGATCGGGAGGGGTGTGGCATACCGCAAAACGGAGGAAACGGACTTATGTTGGAGCGCTACGGTCGGAACGGGGGTCCTGTTCATCGGGAGGGGTGTGGCGTACCGCAAAACGGGACTCCACGGTATAATGTTCACCTCAACCGTCGACCCCCTCCAGCCTCCACGGGCTACTGTTCATCCACCATCGACCTCCTGCAGCCTCCACCTGCGACTGTTCATCCACGGGCTCCTATTCATCCAGCCTCCACCACGCGCTACTCCACCGGCTACTGTTCAACCAGCCCTCTCCACGGGCTCCTGTTCAACAACCCCTCCACAGGCTACTGTTCATCCAGCCCTCCACCTTCTACTGTTCATCTAGCCCTCCACGGGGTGGTCCTGTTCATCCAGCCCTCCACGGGGTCCTGTTCATCCAGCCCCAACCGGCTCGATCGATCGGGGTCCTGTTCATCCAGAGGCAACACCACGGGATCCTGTTCATCCACCCCCACCGGGAACTGTTCATCCAAACCCCCCAGCAACGCTCATTGTTCATCCAGAGGCAGTATCGATCAGCTTCAGTTAGCAGCAGTAGCAAAGGAATCGCTCGATCGGGTTCAGTTAACAGCCATCGATCGATCGCTCGAGTTCAGTAACGCGTAACCTGCAATGCAATCGCTCGGGTTCAGTTAGAGCCCAATGCCTCGCACCCACGGGCGTGCGTGTATGAGAGAAACGCGCATCACTCGGCCCCGACCACCCATCGTAACCGGGAACACCCCGATATTTCCTCGCCCTCGCTTCTACCACGGTTATTTCCGTCATGGACGACCCAAAGAATGTCATGCAGCTGCTGTTGCGGAACGTAGTAATTTCAAAAAAAATCCTACGCACACGCAAGATCAAGGTGATGCATAGCAACGAGAGGGGAGAGTGTGTCCACGTACCCTCGTAGACCGAAAGCGGAAGCGTTAGCACAACATGGTTGATGTAGTCGTACGTCTTCACGATCCGACCGATCAAGTACCGAACGCACGGCACCTCCGAGTTCAGCACACGTTCAACTCGATGACATCCCTCGCACTCCGATCCAGCCAAGCTTTGAGGGAGAGTTCCGTCAGCACGACGGTGTGGTGACGACGATGATGTTCTACCGACACAGGGCTTCACCTAAGCACCGCTACGAAATTATCGAGGTGGATTATTGTGGAGGGGCACTTGACACGCTAAGAGATCCAAGGGATCAATTGTTGTGTCTCCAAGGGGTGCCTCCCTCCCCGTATATAAAGGACTGGAGGAGGGGGAGGGGGGTTGCCACCCTTGGCGCGCCCCATGAGGAGTCCTACTCCCACCGGGAGTAGGACTCCCCCCTTCCATGTGGGAGTAGGAGAGGAGAGGGAAGGAAAGAGGGGGGGAGGACAGGGGGCGCCGCCCCCCTCCTTGTCCAATTCAGACTGGTGGAGGGGGCACGCGGCTGCCCCTTGGCCACCCCTCCTCTTCTCCACTAGGGCCCAATAGGCCCATTAGTCTCCCCGGGGGTTCCGGTAACCCCCCGGTACTCCGGTATATGCCCGATACTCCCCGAAATCATTCCGGTGTCCGAACATAGTCGTCCAATATATCAATCTTTATGTCTCGACCATTTCGAGACTCCTCATAATGTCTATGATCACATCCGGGGCTCTGATCTACCTTCGGTACATCCAAACACATAAACTCATAATATAACCGTCATCGAACTTTAAGCGTGCGGACCCTACGGGTTCGAGAACTATGTAGACATGACCAAGACATGTCTCCGATCAATAACCAATAGCGGAACCTGGATGCTCATATTGGCTCCTACATATTCTACGAAGATCTTTAGCGGTTAAACCGCATAAGAACATACGTTGTTCCCTTTGTCATCAGTATGTTACTTGCCCGAGATTCGATCGTCGGTATCTCAATACCTAGTTCAATCTCGTTACCGGCAAGTCTCTTTACTCGTTCCATAATACATCATCCCACAACTAACTCATTAGTTGCAATGCTTGCAAGGCTTATAATGATGTGCATTAGCGAGTGGGCCCAGAGATACCTCTCCAACAATTGGAGTGACAAATCCTAATCTCGAAATATGCCAACCCAAGAAGTACCTTCAGAGACACCTGTAGAGCACCTTTATAATCACCTAGTTACGTTGTGACGTTTGGTAGCACACAAAGTGTTCCTCCAATAAACGGGAGTTGCATAATCTCATAGTCATAGGAACATGTATAAGTCATGAAGAAAGCAATAGCAACATACTAAAACGATCAAGTGCTAAGCTAACGGAATGGGTCAAGTCAATCACATCATTCTCCTAATGATGTGATCCGATTAATTAAATGACAACTCATGTCTATGGTTAGGAAACTTTACCATTTTTTATTAACGAGCTAGTCAAGTAGAGGCATACTAGTGACACTATGTTTGTCTATGTATTCACACATGTATCATGTTTCCGGTTAATACAATTCTAGCATGAATAATACACATTTATCATGATATAAGGAAATAAATAATAACTTTATTATTGCCTCTAGGGCATATTTCCTTCAGTCTCCCTCTTGCACTAGAGTCAATAATCTCGTTCACATCGCCATGTGATTTAACATCAATAGTTCACATCTTTATGTGGTTAACACCCATAGTTCACATCGTTATGTGACCAACACCCAAAGGGTTTACTAGAGTTAGTAATCTAGTTCACATCGCTATGTGATTAACACCCAAAGAGTACTAAGGTGCGATCATGTTTTGCTTGTGAGATAATTTTAGTCAACGCGTCTGTCACATACGGATCCGTAAGTATTTTGCAATTTTCTATGTCTACAATGCTCTGCACGGTGCTACTCTAGCTAATAGCTCCCACTTTCAATATTTATCCAGATTGAGACTTAGAGTCATCTGGATCAGTGTTAAAACTTGCATCAACTTAACCCTTTATGAAGAACCTTTTGTCAATTCCATAATCGAGAAACATATCCTTATTCCACTAAGGATAATTTTGATCGTTGTCCAGTGATCTACTCCTAGATCACTATTGTACTCCTTTGCCAAACTTTTGGTGAGGTACACAATAGGTGTGGTACACAGCATAGCATACTTTATAGAACCTATGAATGAGGCATAGGGAGTGACTTTTCATTCTCTTTCTATTTTCTGTCGTGGTCGGGTTTTGAGTCTTACTCAATTTCACACCTTGTAACACAGGCAAGAACTCTTTTGTTGACTGTTCTATTTTGAACTACTTCAAAAAAACTTGTCAAGGTATGTACTCATTGAAAAAACTTATCAAGCGTCTTGATCTATCTCTATAGATCTTGATCCTCAATATGTAAGCAGCTTCACTGAGGTCTTTCTTTGAAAAAACTCCTTTCAAACAGTCCTTTATGCTTTGCAGAATAGTTCTACATTATTTTTGATCAACAATATGTCATTCACATATATTCATCAGAAATGCTGTAGTGCTCCCACTCACTTTCTTGTAAATACAGGCTTCACCGCAAGTCTATATAAAACTATATGCTTTGATCAACTCATCAAAGCCTATATTCCAACTCCGAGATGCTTGCACCAGTCCATAGATGGATCGTTGGAGCTTGCACATTTTGTCAACACCTTTAGGATCGACAAAACCTTCTTGTTGCATCATATACAACTCTTCTTTAAGAAATCCATTAAGGAACGTAGTTTTGACATCCATTTGCCAGATTTCATAAAATGTGGCAATTTGCTAACATGATTCGGACAGACTTAAGCATCGCTACGAGTGAGAAAATCTCATCGTAGTCAACACCTTGAACTTTGTCAAAACCTTTTTCAACAAGTCTAGCTTTGTAGATAGCAACACTACTATCAGCGTCCGTCTCCCTCTTGAAGATCCATTTATTTTCTATGTCTTGCTGATCATCGGGCAAGTCAACCAAAGTCCACACTTTGTTCTCATACATGGATCTCATCTCAGATTTCATGGCCTCAAGCCATTTCGCGGAATCTGGGCTCATCATCGCTTCCTCATAGTTCGTAGGTTCGTCATGGTCAAGTAAGATGACCTCCAGTACGGGATTACCGTACCACTCTGGTGCGGATCTCACTCTGGTTGACCTACAAGGTTCGGTAGTAACTTGATCTGAAGTTACATGATCATCATCATTAGCTTCCTCACTAATTGGTGTAGTAGTCACAGGAACAGATTTATGTGATGAACTGCTTTCCAATAAGGGAGTAGGTACAGTTACCTCATCAAGTTCTACTTTCCTCCCACTCACTTCTTTTGAGAGAAACTCCTTCTCTAGAAAGGATCCATTCTTAGCAACGAATATCTTGCCTTCGGATCTATGATAGAAGGTGTACCCAACTGTCTCCTTTGGGTATCCTATGAAGACACATTTTTACGATTTGGGTTTGAGCTTATCAGGTTGAATCATTTTCACATAAGCAAAACAACCCCAAACTTTAAGAAACGACAACTTTGGTTTCTTGCCAAACCACAGTTCATATGGTGTCGTCTCAATGGTTTTAGATGGTGCCCTATTTAACGTGAATGCAGCTGTCTCTAATGCATAACCCCAAAACGATAGTGGTAAATCGGTAAGAGACATCATAGATTGCACCATATCTAATAAAGTATGGTTACAATGTTCGGACACACCATTACGTTGTGGTGTTCCAGGTGGCGTGAGTTGCAAAACTATTCTGCATTGTTTCAAATGAAGACCAAACTCATAACTCAAATATTCTCCTCCACGATCAGATCGTAGAAACTTTATTTTCTTGTTACGATGATTTTCCACTTCACTCTGAAATTATATGAACTTTCCAAATGTTTCAGACTTATGTTTCATCAAGTAGATATACCCATATCTGCTCAAATCATTTGTGAAGGTCAAAAAATAACGATACCCGCCATGAGCCTCAACACTCATCGGATCATATACATCAGTATGTATTATTTCCAATAAGTCAGTTGCTTGCTCCGTTGTTCCGGAGAACTGAGTCTTAGTCATCTTTCCCATGAGGCATGGTTCGCAAGCATCAAGTGATTCATAATCAAGTGATTCCAAAAGCCCATCAGCGTGGAGTTTCTTCATGCGCTTTACACCAATATGACCTAAACGGCAAAGGCCGCAAATAAGTTGCACTATCATTATTAACTTTGCATCTTTTGGCTTCAATATTATGAATATGTGTATCACTACGATCGAGATCCAACAAACCATTTTCATTGGGTGTATGACCATCGAAGGTTTTATTCATGTAAACAAAACAACGATTATTCTCTAACTTAAATGAATAACCGTATTGCAATAAACATGATCAAATCATATTCATGCTCAATGCAAACACCAAATAACACTTATTTAGGTTCAACACTAATCCCGAAAGTATAGGGAGTGTGCAATGATGATCATATCAATCTTGGAACTACTTCCAACACACATCATCACCTTGCCCTTAACTAGTTTTTGTTCATTCTGCAACTCCCGTTTCGAGTTACTACTCTTAGCAACTGAACTAGTATCCAATATTGCAGGGTTGATATAAACACTAGTAAAGTACACATCAATAACATGTATATCAAATATAACTTTGTTCTTTTTTCCATCCTTCTTATCCGCCAAGTATCTAGGGGCAGTTCCACTTCCAGTGACCATTTCCTTTGCAGTAGAAGCACTTAGACTCAGGCTTAGGTCCAGACTTGGGCTTCTTCACTTGAGCAGCAACTTGCTTGTCGTTCTTCTTGAAGTTCCCCTTCTTCCCTTTGCCCCTCTTCTTGAAAACTAGTGGTCTTGTCAACCATCAACACTTGATGTTTTTCTTGATTTCTACCTTCGCCAATTTCAGCATTGCGAAGAGCTCGGGAATTACTTTCGTCATCCCTTGCATATTATAGTTCATCACGAAGTTCTAGTAACTTGGTGATAGTGACTAGAGAACTTTGTCAATTACTATCTTATCTGGAAGATTAACTCCCACTTGATTCAATCAATTGTAGTACCCAGACAATCTGAGTACATGCTCACTTTGGTTGAGCTATTCTCCTCCATCTTGTAGGCAAAGAAATCGTCGGAGGTCTCATACCTCTCGACACGGGCATGAGGATGAAATACCAATTTCAACTCTTGGAACATCTTACATGCTCCGTGGCATTCAAAACATTTTTGAAGTCCCGGTTCTAAGCCGTAAAGCATGGTGCACTAAACTATCAAGTAGTCATCATGCCGAGAATTGTCAAATGTTCATAACGTTTGCTTTTGCTCCTGCAATCAGTCTGTCACCTAGCGGTGCATCAAGGACATAATTCTTCTGTGCAGCAATGAGGATAATCCTCAGATCACGGACCAAGTGCGCAACTTTGCTACTATCATCTTTCAACTTAGTTTTCTCTAGGAACATATCAAAAATAAACGGGGAGCTAAACGCGAGCTATTGATCTACAACATAGATATGCTAATACTACCAGGACTAAGTTCATGATAAATCAAAGTTCAATTAATCATATTACTTAAGAACTCCCACTTAGATAGACATCCCTCTAGTCATCTAAATGATCACGTGATCCAAATCAACGAAACCATGACCGATCATCACGTGAGATGGAGTAGTTTTCAATGGTGAATATCACTATGTTGATCATATCTACTATATGATTCACACTCGACCTTTCGGTCTCAGTGTTCTGAGGCCATATCTGCATATGCTAGGCTCGTCAAGTTTAACCTGAGTATTTTGCGTGCGCAAAACTGGCTTGCACCCGTTGTAGATGGACGTAGAGCTTATCACACTCGATCATCACGTGGTGTATGGGCACGGCATTTAATTTTGGCAACGGTGCATACTCGAGGAGACACACTTTTATCATGAAATTTAGTGAGAGATCATCTTATGATGCTACCGTCAATCAAAGCAAAATAAGATGCATAAAAGATAAACATCACATGCAATCAATATAAGTGATATGATATGGCCATCATCATCTTGTGCTTGTGATCTCCATCTCTGAAGAACTGTCATGATCACCATCGTCACCGACGCGACACCTTGATCTCCATCGTAGTATCATTGTCGTCTCGCCAACTATTGCTTCTACGACTATCGCTACCGCTTAGTGATAAAGTAAAGCATTACAGGGCGATTGCATTGCGTACAATAAAGCAACAACCATATGGCTTTCGCCATTGTCGATAACTCAGTTACAAAACATGATCATCTCATACAATAAAATATAGCATCATGCCTTGACCATATCACATCACGGCATGCCCCGCAAAAACAAGTTAGACGTCCTCTACTTTGTTGTTGCAAGTTTTACGTGGCTGCTACGGGCTGAGCAAGAACCGTTCTTACCTACGCATCAAAACCACAATGGTAGTTCGTCAAGTTAGTGTTGTTTTAACCTTCTCAAGGACCGGGCGTAGCCACACTCGGTTCAACTAAAATTGGAGAAACTAACACCCGCTAGTCACTTGTGTGCAAAGCACGGCGGTAAAACCAGTCTCGTGTAAGCGTACGCGTAATGTCGGTCCGGGCCGCTTCATCCAACAATACCGCTGAACCAAAGTATGACATGATGGTAAGCAGTATGAATTGTATCGCCAACAACTCACTTGTGTTCTACTCGTGCATATAACATTTACGCATAAAACCAGGCTCTGATACCACTGTTGGGGAACGTAGTAATTTCAAAAAATTCCCTACGCACACGCAAGATCATGGCGATGCATAGCAACGAGACGGGAGAGTGTGTCCATATAACCTCGTAGACCGAAAGCGGAAGCGTTAGCACAATGCGGTTGATGTAGTCGTACGTCTTCACGAACCGACCGATCAAGTACCGAATGCACGGCACCTCCGAGTTCAGCACACGTTCAACTCGATGACGTCCCTCGAACTCCGACCCAGCCGAGCTTTGAACGAGAGTTCCCTCAGCACGACGGCGTGGTGACGATGATGATGTTCTACCAACGCAGGGCTTCGCCTAAGCACTGCAACGATATTATCGAGGTGGATTATGGTGGACGGGGGCACCGCACACGGCTAAGAGATCCAACGGATCAATTGTTGTGTCTCCAAGGGGTACCTCCCTCCCCGTATA
Source organism: Aegilops bicornis (assembly GCA_021605145.1). NCBI lineage: Eukaryota > Viridiplantae > Streptophyta > Magnoliopsida > Poales > Poaceae > Aegilops > Aegilops bicornis. The sequence continues at coordinate 470,478,904 of CM038674.1, read as the reverse complement.
TAAAGGAGTGGAGGAGGGGGAGGGGGCCGGCCACCCTTGGCGCGCCCCATGAGGAGTCCTACTCCCACTGGGAGTAGGACTCCCCCTTCCATGTGGGCGTAGGAGAGGAGAGGAAGGAGAGAGGGGAAAGGAAAGGGGCGGCGCCTCCTTGTCCAGTCGGACTGGGAGGGGGCGCGGCTACCCCTTGGCCGCCCCTCCTCTTGTCCACTAGGGCCCATTAGTCTCCCCGGGGTTCAGTAACCCACCCCTGCATCTCTAAGATATGCCCGATACTCCCTGAAACCATTCCGGTGTCCAAACATAGTCGTCCAATATATCAATCTTTATGTTTTGACCATTTGGAGACTCCTCGTCATGTCCGTGATCACATCCGGGACTCAGAACTACCTTCGGTACATCAAAACACATAAACTCATAATATAACCGTCATTGAACTTTAAGCGTGCGGACCCTACGGGTTCGAGAACTATGTAGACATGACCGAGACATGTCTCCGGTCAATAACCAATAGCGGAATCTGGATGCTCATATTGGCTCCTACATATTCTACGAAGATCTTTATCGATCAAACCGCATAACAACATACGTTGTTCCCTTTGTCATCGGTATGTTACTTGCCCGAGATTCGATCATCGGTATCTCAATACCTAGTTCAATCTCGTTACCGGCAAGTCTCGTTACTCGTTCCGTAATACATCATCCCGCAACTAACTCATTAATTGCAATGCTTGCAAGGCTTATAATGATGTGCATTACCGAGTGGGCCCAGAGATACCTCTCCGACAATCGGAGTGACAAATCCTAATCTCGAAATACGCCAACCCAACAAGTACCTTCAGAGACAACTGTAGAGCACATTTATAATCACCCAGTTACGTTGTGAAGTTTGGTAGCACACAAAGTGTTCCTCCGGTAAACGGGAGTTGCATAATCTCATAGTCATAGGAACATGTATAAGTCATGAAGAAAGCAATAGCGACATACTAAAACGATCAAGTGTTAAGCTAACAGAATGGGTCAAGTTAATCACATCATTCTCCTAATGATGTGATCCTGTTAATTAAATGACAACTCATGTCTATGGTTAGGAAACTTAACTATCTTTGATTAATGAGATAGTCAAGTAGAGGCATACTAGTGACACTATGTTTGTCTATGTATTCACACATGTATCATGTTTCCGGTTAATACAATTCTAGCATGAATAATAAACATTTATCATGATATAAGGAAATAAATAACAACTTTATTATTGCCTCTAGGGCATATTTCCTTCAATTTGCGTCTCCGACCCTTGAGGATGAAAAGCCCATTTTCTGTCATGATTTTTTTTCATAGAAGTAGGAGCCCACCACATCTATGATGATACCGGGTTTTGTCACAATTTTCGTCATAGAAGTGTCATAAGTATGATAAAAAAATTCATTCGGCCCAAAATGTCATGGATGTATCTTTTTTGTAGTGCGATCCGGTCCGTGTCCACATAGAGCTGGTGGTGGCAGCGGCGCGAGCCACGCATGGGCAGCGAGATCCAGTCACGGAGGGGAAGACGAGGAGGAGGATGGGCTAGACCGGGGACGTTCTTGATTTGGCTGGCTCTCTCCAGATCAGGCCCACGTAGACGCCGACGACCACACGCCCCATTAGGCACCACGCACGCCGAAGGCCACCTCCACCGGCCCAAGTAAGGATGCCGCCCTGCACCACCTGCAGACGCGGCCACCGCGTCGCAACAGCCCTACGCGAAGCGTCCCGCCGCCACCGTCCCGGGAGCCTGCGCAGGCTTCGCTAGCTGACCCCTCTGGTGGCGGCGACGCGAGGGGAGGGAAGGAAGGAGCCTGGGGCGTCGGTGACTAGAGGTTTCCCCCGTGTCGCCAAGGGCGACGCGAGGGACGTGAATCTCAGATGGGCCGAAGACCAAGTCAGTTAAGATCCAAACTCAATCAACATTCACAAGTCAATACAAATCGAACACACCGAGAGCATTTCTATGCTCACGAACCTTTAGATTAGCAATAATCGACAAATCCTTCAACTCTAGAATCAATGCAATCATGATTTTACTAAATCGGGAGTTGAAGGATTTGTATAGGTGTAAGAAAAATTATACTAAGATTTTGTGTTTTCTTTCCCATTACTAAAGAATCATAATAGTATTATTTTTACGAGGAATTACAATATTAATTCTGACTAGCATGATCACACATGACAGTGCACCAATGGTACAAGCGGACCCGTCACCATCAGCATCCATTCTTTTTTTTTGAACAAAGCAAGGCACCTAGAAGGTGCCCAATTTCCATTGACAGCTTAAAGAGACATTACAAGGTTCAGAGGCCAGAGAATACAGAGCAGGAGATACAGCCAGGAAAAGAAGCTGAATGGAATAGCAAAGCTAGGTTGAAAACAAGTCAACCAATTGATCTACAGCTAAAAGTTGTGGACATACAACCACATGCACTTAGGAGATCTATCTTGAAAGTAAGAAGTAGCGTGAAGGTGTCCCCCAATCCTAAAGAAAGCTTTGAAGAAGAAATATAGTTTGGCAGCAAGCTCCTTGAACCTACATATCAACCCTTATGGGCATAGCTTATCCTGTACAGAAAGCAAACCTGGAAGAAACATTAAAAGAGGAAGAAGACCGGTAACTACGCAAAGAATAAAGAGAAAACCTGCTGCAAGCGCATGTGAGCCAATAACAGTTGAATAGTATGCAGATTTATGCCACGAATCTGAAAGTGAGACAGAAGAGAAACCATAGGGCAAGACTAAGGGAATGAGCATGAGCAAAGCAACAGATTTGAGTGGTAGTATTAGATCTAAAACCTGTTGTGCAAGATTGTGAGCAATACCATTTATATCCTCGAAATGTGGAACACTTAGGCATTCAAATTAGATGTGACTTTGAAGAAATGAGCAAGATCATTCCTAATATTCCAAGGAGTGGCCGAAATATTTCTTAAGGCAGCAAAAGAGGCTAAAGACAGAGAGTCCATGAGGAAAGTGGAATTAGCAAGATTAAGCCTCAAAGCTAGTCGTGGCAAAGACATGAGAGAGCCAGAGCTTCACTGCAAAGGAGTAGAGGTAGGAGGGGCCAAGGCTGAACACGTAAATTGAGCTCGCCTCGATCCGAAGGTATGGAAATAAAGACACCTATACCTGTACCCACTAGCCCTTGTGCGAGACACAGGATTTTTATGACCTAAATGCTGCATCAGAGAATATTTTAGTCCCAGGAACTAACAAGTCAGACTTAAGCGTTTTGCGCTGCAAAGGAAGAACATGAGCTTCAAGAACATCATTAGAGTGAGATTGCTTAGTAGGGAGACAAGAAGGATCAACAAGTGGCTCATAGTCCAGAGTTGTAGCAGCAATATTAACCTGATAAGGAAGGTGCTTTTTCCTATCAAAAAGAAAATCATTTCTAGCTTTCCAAAGGCACCACAAAAAATTTAAAACATTCTTAATGGAAGCATGAGGATGGCCCATTCGAATAAGCGCAATGAGAATGGAATGCATAGTAGAGTGCCCTTGGGTGAGAACATCCGAGCAAAGAAACTAGGGAGAAGAAAACCAAGCTGCTCTCGCAAAGTTGCAAAGGAAAAAAGGTGGAATTCATCTTCCTACTGGCCACATCTACAACAAGTCTGAGCAATATGAATAGAAAAATGGCCAGCCCTCATACCCGTAGGCAAAGCCCTTCGAAGAAGTCTCCAAGCAAAAGTTTGAACTCGAGGGAGAAATTTTTTTGTTTCCAAATGAATTTAAGAAAATCTTTCAAGTCCAAAGGAATATCCAGAGGACCATTTCTTGGATTACTATGAAGCTCTTGTAAGCAAAGTTTGTAAGCAGATTTTGAAGAGCAAATACCATTTGGGGTGAGGTCCCAACATAGCAAATCTGGACCATCATCATCTAAAATTTGAGTATTAACAATGTGAGAGGCTAAAGGCTGCTTTGAAAAGAGAAAATATGAGTGGATGATTCCAACTTTTCAAACCAGGAAGCCAAAGATCTCTCACATGAGATGGGTAAACAAAACCAGCTTGTTGTGGAACAAGATGATCATAAATAGAATACCAAAGATTACACCAAGGCATGCTCCACAAAGAAATGTTACCTTGGGTGAGTTGATAAAAAGCATGATCTCTCAGTTTAGGCAACATTTTCAAGATAGAGGCCCAAAAGGCAGATTTAGGTGGGGTAGTAGTGGCTCTCCAAATTAAAGTATCAGAAAAGTACATAGCCTTTAGCACAAGGTACAAATGAGAAGAAGGAGCATTGGCTAACCTCCAAGCAGCTGTGAGGATGACACTTTCATTAATGTCTTTTAGATTCCTGATGCCCAAGCCACCTTCTGCCTTAGAAGTACAAATATCCTTCCATGCCCTAAGGCAGAGACTTTTCTTTGAGTCAGTCTCTCTAACACCTGTCCACCAGAAATTTCTAATGACAGTTGTGAGCTTAGCAATGAATTTCTTAGAAAACAAGATGTTTGCCATGTAATAGACTGGAATAGCTAGAAAAACTGATCGAATCAATTCAAGCCTAGTAGCATGAGAGAGCATAATAGCTTTGTAAGAGGGCAGCTTATTCAAAAATTTATCAAACACAAAGTTGTAAGCATCCACTCTATTTTTAGCAGGAAGAATAAGTGGATGACCAAGATGAGTGAAGTTAGCATCAAGATTAGAAACAGGAAAAATTTGATTGATGCCTTGAATCGTAGCCTGAGAAACATGCGAGCTAAAAAGGATTGCAGATTTGCCCCAATTGGGAGTTTGACCACGGAGCTCACAAAATCGATGAAAAAGATTAGCCATAGTCTGAGCTTCTTGAAGAGTAGCTTGTTCACAAACCAATAAGTCATCTGCAAAGAGAAGAGAATGAACAGAGGGACAATTTGGACCAAGAGAAATACCCTGCAAATGGTTATCCTGAAGAGCCTCATTAAGCGCTATCAAAAGTTCATTAATGGCAATGACAAATAAGTAAGGAGATATGGGACAACCCTGCCTAATCCCTCAAAAACTATTGAACTTATGAGAAGGTTGCCCATTGATTAGCACAGAGAACGTGGGAGAAGAGATGCATGCATGAACTAAATTAATGAAATGACCATGCAACCCTTTACGTGCAAGCGCAGAAACAATAAAGTCCCATTCTAGGCGATCGAAAGCTTTGGCAAGATCAATTTTAAGCATGAAGGCATCCTGTTTCCAAGATTTGAGAGAGAAAGAGTGAGAAATTTCCTGGGCAATGATAATATTATCACTAATTCTCCTCCCCTCAATAAAAGCCTGCTGAGCAGGATCTATGTAATCAGGAAGGTGAGGTATAATCCTGTTGGCAAGGGATTTAGCAATGATCTTATGAACAACATTACAAAGACTAATAGGGCAGTAGTCCACAGGAACTTGAGGAACCAGTTTCTTAGGAATGAGAGCAATATTAGTATCATTAATGTGAGGAGGCAAAACACCAGAGAGAAAAAAATTGATGACAAGCTAGGTAACCTCGTCTCCTATCCAATCCCAAGCAACCAAATAAAATTCATCATTAAAACCATCAGGCCTTGGAGAAGCATTTAACTTCATGTCCTTGAGAATCTGCAAAACCTCATGTTTGTCAGGAAGAGAATTGGTTGGATCTGAAGAATCATGCGGCCATTGAGCGGACATATAAGGTCTATCTGCAGTATGATTAGGAGAATAGAAAATATAACAAAAGTAATTGACAAACGTGTTGGTGATAGACGAAGGCTTGAAATGGAACATGTCATTCTCATCTTTTATAGAGCACATAGTGTTATGCTTTGATACGTCTCCAACGTATCTATAATTTTTTATTGCTCCATGCTATATTATATTCTATTTTGGACATTATTGGGCTTTATTATACACTTTTATATTATTTTTGGGACTAACCTATTAACCGGAGGCCGAGCCCAGAATTGTTGTTTTTTGCCTATTTCAGTATCTTGCAGAAAAACAATATCAAACGGAGTCCAAACGGAATGAAACCTTCGGGAACGTGATCCAGAGGACTTGGACCCTACGTCAAGACATCATCCAGGAGGCCATGAGGTAGGGGGCGCGCCTACCCCCTGGGCACGCCCTCCACCCTCGTGGGCCCCCTATTGCTCCACCGACGTACTCCTTCCTCCTATATATAACTACGTACCCCCAAACTACCAGATATGGAGCCAAAAACCTAATTCCACCGCCGCAACCTTCTGTACCCATGAGATCCCATATTGGGGCCTTTTTCGGAGCTCCGCTGGAGGGGGCATCGATCACGGAGGGCTTCTACATCAACACCATAGCCTCTCCAATGATGTGTGAGTAGTTTACCTCAGACCTTCGGGTCCATAGTTATTAGCTAGATGGCTTCTTCTTTCTTTTTGGATCTCAATACAATGTTCTCCCCCTCTATCGTGGAGATCTATTCGATGTCATCTTCTTTTGCGGTGTGTTTGTTGAGACCGATGAATTGTGGGTTTATGATCAAGTTTATCTATGAACAATATTTGAATCTTCTCTGAATTCTTTTATGTATGATTGGTTATATTTGCAAGTCTCTTCGAATTATCAGTTTGGTTTGGCCTACTAGATTGATCTTTCTTACAATGGGAGAAGTGCTTAGCTTTGGGTTCAATCTTGCGGTGTCCTTTCCCAGTGACAGTAGGGGCAGCAAGACACGTATTGTATTGTTGCCATCGAGGATAACAAGATGGTTTTTTTTTCATATTGCATGAGTTTATCCCTCTACATCATGTCATCTTGCTTAAAGCGTTACTCTGTTCTTATGAACTTAATACTCTAGATGCATGCTGGATAGCGGTCGATGTGTGGAGTAATAGTAGTAGATGCAGTGTGAGTCGGTCTACTTGTCTCGGACGTGATGCCTATATACATGATCATACCTAGATATTCCCATAACTATGCTCAGTTCTGTCAATTGCTCAACAGTAATTTGTTAACCCACCGTAATACTTATGCTCTTGACAGAAGCCACTAGTGAAACCTATGGCCCCTGAGTCTATTTTCCATCATATTAATCTCCCGACAACAAGCTATTTCTGGCGCCGTTTTTATTTTGTTTTACTTAGTTTGCATATTTATCATAAAAATACCAAAAATATTATCTTATCATATCTATCAGATCTCACTCTCGTAAGTGACCGTGAAGGGATTGACAACCCCTTTATTGCGTTCATGCAGGATTTATTTGTTTGTGTAGGTGCGAGGGACTCGTGCGTGGCCTTCTACTGGATTGATACCTTGGTTCTCAAAAACTGAGGGAAATACTTACGCTGCTTTACTACATCACCCTTTCCTCTTCAAGGGAAAACCAACGGAGTGCTCAAGAGGTAGCAAGAAGGATTTCTGGCGCCGTTGTTGGGGAACGTTGCAGAAAATTAAAATTTTTCCTACGGTTTCACCAAGATCCATCTATGAGTTCATCTAAGCAACGAGTCATGGGAGAGAGATTGCATCTACATACCACTTGTAGATCGCGTGCGGAAGCGTTCAAGGAACGGTGATGATGGAGTCGCATCGCCGTGATTCAAATCACCGATGACCAAGTGCCGAACGGACAGCACCTCCGCTGCTCAACACACGCACGGAACGGACGATGTCTCCTCCTTCTTGATCCAGCAAGGGAAAGGAGAGGTTGAGGAAGAAGGCTCCAGCAGCAAAGACGACGGCGTGATGATGGTGGAGAGGCAAGATCTCGGCTGTGGCTTCGCCAAGCACTCAACGGAGAAGGAGAGGTGTTGGGAGGGAGGGCTGCGCCTTGGATGGCTTGTTCAGCCCTCCCTCGCCCATCTATTTATAGGGAAGGGGAAGGGGCTGGCCCCCTCTAGATGAGATCTAGAGAGGGGGCGGTTCGGGAGGGGCTTGCCCCTGCCAAAGGGGGGCACCCCCACTAGGGTTCCCCCCCCCAACCCTAGGCGCATGGGCCCAAGGGAGGGGGCGCCCAGCCCTCCAGGGGCTGGTTCCCTGCCCCTTGCGGCCCACGAGTCCCTCCAAGAGGGTGGCCCCTCCCGGTGGACCCCCGGAACCTCTCCGGTGGCCCCGGTACAATACCGATATGCCCCCGAAACTTTCCGGTGTCCGTATGACAACTTCCCATATATAAATCTTCACCTCCGAACCATTCTGGAACTCCTCGTGATGTCCGGTATCTCATCCGGGACTCCGAACAACATTTAATCACATACAAGTCTTCATAATAACCCTAGCGTCACCGAACCTTAAGTGTGTAGACCCTATGGGTTCGGGAGACATGCAGACATGACCGAGACGACTCTCCGGTCAATAACCAACAGCGGGATCTGGATACCCATGTTGGCTCCCACATACTCCTCGATGATCTCATCGGATGAACCATGATGTCGAGGATTCAAGCAACCCCAGTATACTATTCCCTTTGTCGACGGTATGTTACTTGCCCGAGATTCGATCGTCGGTATCCCAATACCTCGCTCAATCTCGTTACCGCAAGTCACTTTACTCGCACCGTAATGCATGATCCCGTGACTGCAGACACTTGGTCACTTTGAGCTCATTATGATGATGCACTACCGAGTGGGCTCGGTGATACCTCTACGTAACACGGAGTGACAAATCGATCTCGATCCGTGTCAACCCAATGTACACTTTCGGAGATACCTATAGTGCACCTTTATAGTCACCCAGCTTATGTTGTGACGCTTTGGTACACCCAAAGCACTCCTACGGTATCCGGGAGTTACACGATCTCATGGTCTAAGGAAAAGATACTTGACATTGGAAAAGCTCTAGCAAAACGAACTACACGATCTAGTGCTATGCTTAGGATTGGGTCTTGTCCATCACATCATTCTCCTAATGATGTGATCCCGTTATCAACGACATCCAATGTCCATAGTCAGGAAACCATGACTATTTGTTGATCAACGAGCTAGTCAACTTGAGGCTCACTAGGGACATGTTGTGGTCTTAGTATTCACACGTGTATTACGATTTCCGGATAATAATATTATAGCATGAATAAAAGACAATTATCACGAACAAGGAAATATAATAATAATCCTTTTATTATTGCCTCTAGGGCATATTTCCAACAGTCTCCCACTTGCACTAGAGTCAATAATCTAGTTACATTGTGATGAATCGAACACCCATAGAGTTCTGGTGTTGATCATGTTTTGCTCGCGGAAGAGGTTTAGTCAACGGATCTGCGACATTCAGATCATTATGCACTTTGCAAATTTCTGTGTCTCCATCTTGAACATTTTCAGGAATGGAGTTGAAACGACGCTTGATGTGCCTGGTCTTCTTGTGAAACCTGGGCTCCTTGGCAAGTGCAATAGCTCCAGTGTTGTCACAGAAGAGTTTGATTGGCCCCGACGCATTGGGTATGACTCCTAGGTCGGTGATGAACTCCTTCACCCAAATTGCTTCATGCGCTGCCTCCGAGGCTGCCATGTACTCCGCTTCACACGTAGATCCCGCCATGATGCTCTGCTTGCAGCTGCACCACCATCGCTTCCACCATTCAACATATACACGTATCCGGTTTGTGACTTAGAGTCATCCAGATGCGTGTCGAAGCTAGCGCCGACGTAACCCTTTACTGACGAGCTCTTCGTCACCTCCATAAACAAGAAACATGTCCTTAGTCCTTTTCAGGTACTTCAGGATATTCTTGACCGCTGTCAAGTGTTCCTTGCCGGGATTACTTTGGTACCTACCTACCAAACTTACGGCAAGGTTTACATCCGGTCTTATACACAGCATGGCATACATAATAGATCCTATGGCTGAGGCATAGGGGATGACACTCATCTCTTCTTTATCTTTTGTCGTGGTTGGGCATTGAGCCGAGCTCAATCTCACACCTTGCAGTACAGGCAAGAACCCTTTCTTGGACTGATCCATTTTGAACTTCTTCAAAATCTTAGCTTTGTGAAAGACCTATGAGGCGTCTCGATCTATCCCTATAGATCTTGATGCCTAATATGTAAGCAGCTTCTCCAAGGTCCTTCATTGAAAAACTTTTATTCAAGTAGGCCTTAATGCTGTCCAAGAGTTCTATATCATTTCCCATCAAAAGTATGTCATCTACATATAATATGAGAAATGCTACAGAGCTCCCACTCACTTTCTTGTATATGCAGGCTTCTCCATAAGTCTCAAGATAACCCAAACGCTTTGATCATCTCATCAAAGCGAATGTTCCAACTCCGAGATGCTTGCACCAGCCCATAAATGGATCGCTGGAGCTTGCATACCTTGTTAGCGTTCTTAGGGTCGACAAAACCTTCCGGCTGCATCATATACAGTTCTTCCTTAAGATAGCCGTTAAGGAATGCCGTTTTGACATGCATTTTCCATATCTCATAATCATAGTATGCGGCAATTGCTACGGGAGCGAAAGTCTCATCGTAGTCAATCCCTTGAACTTGCCGATAACCTTTAGCGACAAGTCGAGCTTTATAGATGGTAACATTACCATCCGCGTCCGTCTTCTTCTTAAAGATCCATTTGTTTTCTATCGCTCGCCGATCATCGGGCAAGTCTATCATAGTCCATACTTTGTTTTCATACATGGATCCTATCTCGGATTGCATGGCATCAAGCCATTTGTTGGAATCTGGGCCCGCCATCGCTTCTTCATAGTCTGAAGGTTCACCGTTGTCCAACAACATGATTTCCGTGACAGTGGTTGCCATACCACTCTGGTGTGGAACGTGTCCTTGTGGACTTACGGGTTCAAGAGCAACTTGATCTGAAGTACCTTGATCATCATCATTAATTTCCTCTCCAGTCGGTGTAGGCACCACAGAAACATTTTTCTGAGCTGCACTACTTTCCGGTTCAAGAGGTAGCACTTCATCGAGTTCTACTTTCCTCCCATTTACTCCTTTCGAGAGAAACTCTTTTTCAAGAAAGGATCCGTTCTTGGCAACAAAGATCTTGCCTTCGGATCTAAGGTAGAAGGTGTACCCAATGGTTTCCTTAGGGTATCCTATGAAGACGCATTTTTCCGACTTGGGTTCAAGCTTTTCAGGTTGTAGCTTCTTGACATAAGCATCGCATCCCCAAACTTTTAGAAACGACAGCTTAGGTTTCTTCCCAAACCATAATTCATACGGTGTCGTCTCAACGGATTTAGACGGCGCCCTTTTTAAAGTGAATGTAGCTGTCTCTAGAGCGTATCCCCAAAATGATAGCGGTAAATCGGTAAGAGACATCATAGATCGCACCATATCCAATAGAGTGCGACACGACGTTCGGACACACCGCTATTACCGAGGTGTTCCAGCGGCGTGAGTTGTGAAACGATTCCACATTTTCTTAAGTGTGTACCAAATTCGTGACTTAAATATTCTCCTCCATGATCCGATCGTAAGAATTTTATCTTTCGGTCACGTTGATTCTCTACCTCATTCTGAAATTCCTTGAACTTTTCAAAGGTCTCAGACTTGTGTTTCATCAAGTAGACATACCCATATCTACTCAACTCATCAGTGAGAGTGAGAACATAACGATATCCCCCGCGAGCCTCAAGCTCATTGGACCGCACACATCAGTATGTATGATTTCCAATAAGTTGGTTGCTCGCTCCATTGTTCCGGAGAACGGAGTCTTGCTCATTTTGCCCATGAGGCATGGTTCGCATGTGTCAAATGATTCATAATCGAGAGACTCTAAAAGTCCATTAGCATGGAGCTTCTTCATGCGCTTGACACCAATGTGACCAAGGCGGCTGTGCCACAAGTATGTGGGACTATCGTTATCAACTTTACATCTTTTGGTATTCACACTATGAATATGTGTAATATTACGTTCGAGATTCTTTAAGTATAATCCATTGACCATCCGAGCATGACCATAAAACATATCTCTCATATAAATAGAACAACCATTATTCTCAGATTTAAATGAGTAGCCATCTAGTATTAAACGAGATCGATACAATGTTCATGCTCAAACTTGGCACTAAATAACAATTATTGAGGTTTAAAACTAATCCCGTAGGTAAATGTAGAGGTAGCGTGCCGACGGCGATCACATCGACTTTGGAACCATTCCCGACGCGCATCGTCACCTCGCCCTTCGCCAGCTTTCCGCTTATTCCGCAGCTCCCGCTGTGAGTTACAAATATGAGCAACGGCACCGTATCAAATACCGGGAGTTACTACGAGTACTGGTAAGGTACACATCAATTACATGTATATCAAATATACCTTTAGTGTTACCGGCCTTCTTGTCCGCTAAGTATTTGGGGCAGTTCCGCTCAAAGGGCCCTTCCCTTTGCAATAAAAAGCACTCTGTCTCGTGCTTGGGTCCATTCTTTGACTTCTTCGGCAACTTGCTTTATCGGGCGCGGCAACATCCTTGCCGTCCTTCTTGAAGTTCTTCTTACCCTTGCCCTTCTTGAACTTAGTGGTTTTATTAACCATCAACACTTGATGTTCTTTCTTGATTTCAACCTCTCACGACTTCAAAGATTGAGAATACTTCAGAATGGTCTTCACCATCCCCTGCATATTGTAGTTCATCACAAAGCTCTTGTAGCTTGGTGGGAGCGATCAAGGATTCTCACAATGACCGCCTCGTCCGGAGGTTAATGTCCACCGGGACAAAAGCGGTTGCAACCTGGACATTTTGAGTATGTGCTCACCGATGTAACTGTTTTCCTCCATCTTACAACTATAGAACTTGTCGGAGACTTCATATCTCTCGACCGGGCATGAGCTTGGAAAACCATTTTCAGCTCCTCGAACATCTCATATGCTCCGTGTTGCTCAAAACGCTTTTGGAGCCCGGTTCTAAGTCTGTAAAGCATGCCGCCTTTGAACGAGGGAGTAATCATCAAGACGAGACCGCCAAGCATTCATAATGTCTTGGTTCTTCGATGGGTGCTTCACCTAGCGGTGCTTCTAGGACGTATTGTTTCTTGGCTGCTATGAGGATGATCCTCGTGTTAGGACCCGGTCCGAATAGTTGCTGCCATCATCTTTCAGCTTGGTTTTCTCTAGGAACGCGTTGAAGTTCATGGTGACATGAGCGTTGGCCGTTTGATCTACAAGACATTTTGCAAAGATTTTAGACTAATGTTTATGATAATTAAGTTCATCTAATCAAATATTTAATGAACTCCCACTCAGATTGACATCCCTCTAGTCATCTAAGTGTTACACGATCCGAGTCGACTAGGCCGTGTCCGATCATCACGTGAGACGGACTAGTCATCATCGGTGAACATCTCCATGTTGATCGTATCTTCCATACGACTCATGTTCGACCTTTCGGTCTCTTGTGTTCCGAGGCCATGTCTGTACATGCTAGGCTCGTCAAGTTAACCCTAAGTGTTTATGCATGTGTAAAACTGTCTTACACCCGTTGTATGTGAACGTAAGGATCTATCACACCCGATCATCACGTGGTGCTTGAAACGACGAACTTTAGCAACGGTGCACGCTTAGGGGAACACTTTCTTGAAATTATTCTAAGGGATCATCTTATTTACTACCGTCGTTCTAAGTAAACAAGATGCATAAACATAATAAACATCACATGCAATTATATAAAATAGTGGCATGATATGGCCAATATCATATAGCTCCTTCGATCTCCATCTTCGGGGCTCCATGATCATCTTCGTCACCGGCATGACACCATGATCTCCATCATCGTGTCTTCATGAAGTTGTCACGCCAACGACTACTTCTACTTCTATGGCTAACGCGTTTAGCAATAAAGTAAAGTAATTTACATGGCGTTCTTCAATGACACGCAGGTCATACAAAAAATAAAGACAACTCCTATGGCTCCTGCCGTTGTCATACTCATCGACATGCAAGTCGTGATTCCTATTACAAGAACATGATCTCATACATCACAATATATCATTCATCATTCATCACAACTTCTGGCCATATCACATCACATGACAATTGCTGCAAAAACAAGTTAGACGTCCTCTAATTGTTGTTGCATCGCTTACGTGGCTGCAATTGGGTTCTAGCAAGAACGCTTTTCTTACCTATGAATAACCACAACGTGATTTTGTCAACTTCTATTTACCCTTCATAAGGACCCTTTTCATCTAATCCGCTCCAACTAAAGTAGGAGAGACAGACACCCGCTAGCCACCTTATGCAACTAGTGCATGTCACCGGTGGAACCTGTCTCACGTAAGCTGCACGTAAGGTCGGTCCGGACCGCTTCATCCCACAATACCGCTGAAGCAAGAAAAGACTAGTAGCGGCAAGCAAGTTGGCAAGATCTACGCCCACAACAAAATTGTGTTCTACTCGTGCAATAGAGAACTACGCATAAACCTGGCTCATGATGCCACTGTTGGGGAACGTTGCAGAAAATTAAAAATTTTCCTACGGTTTCACCAAGATCCATCTATGAGTTCATCTAAGCAACGAGTCATGGGAGAGAGATTGCATCTACATACCACTTGTAGATCGCGTGCGGAAGCGTTCAAGGAACGGTGATGATGGAGTCGTACTAAATCGTCCGTGATTCGAACACCGATGACCAAGTGCCGAACGGACAGCACCTCCGCGTTCAACACACGCACGAACGGACGACATCTCCTCCTTCTTGATCCAGCAAGGGGAAGGAGAGGTTGAGGAAGAAGGCTCCAGCAGCAAAGACGACGGCGTGATGATGGTGGAGAGGCAAGATCTCGGCAGGCTTCGCCAAGCACTCAACGGAGGAGGAGAGGTGTTGGGGAGGGAGGGCTGCGCCTTGGATCAGGTGTTCAGCCCTCCCTCGCCTCTATTTATAGGGGAAGGGGAAGGGGCAGCCCCTCTAGATGAGATCTAGAGGGGCGGCCAGGAGGGGGCTTGCCCCCAAGCAAAGGGGTGCCCCACTAGGGTCCCCCAACCCTAGGCGCATGGGCCCAAGGGCGCCCAGCCCTCCAGGGCTGGTTCCCTGCCCCTTGCGGCCCATGAGGCCCTCCGAGAGGTGGCCCTCCCGGTGGACCCGGAACCTCTCCGGTGGCCCCGGTACAATACCGATATGCCCCCGAAACTTTCCGGTGTCCGTATGACAACTTCCCATATATAAATCTTCACCTCCAGACCATTCCGGAACTCCTCGTGACGTCCGGGATCTCATCCTGGACTCCGAACAACATTTGGTAATCACATACAAGTCTTCCTAATAACTCTAGCGTCACCGAACCTTAAGTGTGTAGACCCTACGGGTTCGGGAGACATGCAGACATGACCGAGACTACTCTCCGGTCAATAACCAACAGCGGGATCTGGATACCCATGTTGGCTCCCACATACTCCTCGATGATCTCATCGGATGAACCACGATGTCGAGGATTCA
Source organism: Aegilops bicornis (assembly GCA_021605145.1). Taxonomy (NCBI): domain Eukaryota; kingdom Viridiplantae; phylum Streptophyta; class Magnoliopsida; order Poales; family Poaceae; genus Aegilops; species Aegilops bicornis. The sequence goes on along the minus strand of CM038674.1, from coordinate 470,463,551 downwards.
AGCAACCCCGTATACTATTCCCTTTGTCGGACGGTATGTTACTTGCCCGAGATTCGATCGTCGGTATCCCAATACCTCGCTCAATCTCGTTACGGCAAGTCACTTTACTCGCATCGTAATGCATGATCACGTGACCAGACACTTGGTCACTTTGAGCTCATTATGATGATGCACTACCGAAAGTGGGCCCAAAGTGATACCTCTCCGTAATACGGTAATCGACAAATCGGTCTCGATCCATGTCAACCCAATGGACACTTTCGGAGATACCTGTAGTGCACCTTTATAGTCACCCGATTATGTTGTGACGTTTGGTACACCCAAAGCACTCCTACGGTATCCGGGAGTTACACGATCTCATGGTCTAAGGAAAAGATACTTGACATTGGAAAAGCTCTAGCAAAACGAACTACACGATCTAGTGCTATGCTTAGGATTGGGTCTTGTCCATCACATCATTCTCCTAATGATGTGATCCCGTTATCAACGACATCCAATGTCCGTGATGATGCGGAGCATCCTACGGTCATCACCATGTCAAGAGTTCGTTTGGCAAGTAACGTGAAAGATCGGCCTACACCGGGTTAGCCCCGTATCACATAGTCAGGAAACCATGACTATCTGTTGATCAACGAGCTAGTCAACTAGAGGCTCACTAGGGACATGTTGCGGTCTAAGTATTCACACGTGTATTACGATTTCCGGATAATACAATTATAGCATGAATAAAAGACAATTATCACGAACAAGGAAATATAATAATAATCCTTTTATTATTGCCTCTAGGGCATATTTCCAACAACCGTTGCCGGGGAGTCTATGCAAAGTCAAAATACCAAGTACCCATCCCAAACCCTTATATCCCGCATTACATTATTTGCCATTTTCCTCTCGTTTTCCTCTCCCCCACTTCACCCTTGCCGTTTTATTCGCCCTCTCTTTTCCGTTCGCCTCTTTTTCGCTTGCTTCTTGTTTGCTCGTGTGTTGGATTGATTGCTTGTCACGATGGCTCAAGATAACACCAAATTGTGTGACTTCACCAATACCAACAACAATGATTTCGTTAGCACTCTGATTGCTCCTCTTACCGATACTAAGTCTTGTGAAATTAATACCGCTTTGTTGAATCTTGTCATGAAAGATCAATTCGCCGGCCTTCCTAGTGAAGATGCCGCTACCCATCTAAATAGCTTCATTGATTTGTGTGATATGCAAAAGAAGAAAGATGTGGACAATGATATTGTTAAATTGAAGCTATTTCCTTTTTCGCTTAGAGATCGTGCTAAAGCTTGGTTTTCGTCTTTTCCTAAAAATGGTATTGATTCATGGAATAAGAGCAAAGATGCTTTTATCTCTAAGTATTTTCCTCCCGCTAAGATCATCTCTCTTAGAAACGATATTATGAATTTTAAGCAACTTGATCATGAACATGTTGCACAAGCTTGGGATAGGATGAAATTAATGATATGTAATTGCCCTACTCATGGTTTGAATTTGTGGATGATTATACAAAATTTCTATGCCGGATTGAGTTTTGCTTCTAGAAACCTTTTAGATTCGGCCGCGGGAGGCACTTTTATGGAAATCACTTTAGGAGAAGCTACTAAACTCCTAGATAATATTATGGTTAATTATTCTCAATGGCACCTTGAAAGATCTACTAATAAAAAGTGTATGCGATAGAAGAAATTAATGTTTTGAGTGGAAAGATGGATGAACTTATGAAATTATTTGCTACTAAGAGTGTTTCTTCCGATCCTAATGATATGCCTTTGTCTACTTTGATTGATAATAATAATGAATCTATGGATGTGAATTTTGTTGGTAGGAATAATTTTGGCAACAACGCCAGATAGAGGAAACTTTAATCCTAGGCCATATCCTAGTAATTCCTCTAATAATTATGGTAATTCCTACAACAATTCTTATGGAAATTTTAATAAGATGCCTTCTGAATTTGAGACTAGTGTTAAGGAATTTATGAATTCGCAAAAGAATTTCAATGCTTTGCTTGAAGAAAAGTTGCCTAGGATTGATGAATTGGCTAGGAACATTGATAGAATTTCTCTTGATGTTGATTCTTTGAAACTTAGATCTATTCCACCTAAGCATGATATCAATGAGTCTCTCAAAGCCATGAGAATTTCCATTGATGAGTGCAAAGAAAGAACCGCTAGGATACGTGCTAAGAAAGATTGCTTTATGAAAGCGTGTTCTTCTAATTTCTATGAAAATAAAGATGAAGATCTAAAAGTTATTGATGTGTCCCCTATAAAATCTTTGTTTTGCAATATGAATCTTGATAATGATGGGACTGAATATGATCCACCTTTACCTAGAAGGCATTCCAAAAATTCGGAGTTTTTAGATCTTGATGCTAAAATTGATAAAAGTGGGATTGAAGAGGTCAAAACTCTAGATACTAATGAACCCACTATTTTCGATTTCAAGGAATTTAATTATGATAATTGCTCTTTGATAGGTTTTATTTCCTTTTTGCAATCCGTGATAAATTCTCCTCATGCTTATAGTCAAAATAAAGCCTTTACCAAACATATCGTTGATGCTTTGATGCAATCTTATGAAGAAAAACTTGAGTTTGAAGTTTCTATCCCTAGAAAACTTTATGATGAATGGGAACCTACTATTAAAATTAAAATTAAAGATCATGAATGCTATGCTTTGTGTGATTTGGGTGCTAGTGTTTCCACGATTCCAAAAACTTTATGCGGTTTACTAGGTTTCCGTGAATTTGATGATTGCTCTCTAAACTTGCACCTTGCGGATTCCACTATTAAGAAACATATGGGAAGAATTAATGATGTTCTTATTGTTGCAAATAGTAATTATGTGCCTGTAGACTTTATTGTTCTTGATATAGATTGCAATCCTTCATGTCCTATTATTCTTGGTAGACCTTTCCTTAGAACGATTGGTGCAATTATTGATATGAAGGAAGGGAATATTATATTCCAATTTCCGTTAAAGAAAGGCATGAAACACTTCCCTAGAAAGAATTGTAGCGACAAGACCTCAAACAGTCTTATCTACGTGCTCGTGTCATCCTCGGATCAAGAATGTCGACACCACACAAAGACTCGAAGGATTTATAACAGAGTAGCAATCACACACTTATTACAATCGAATGTATCAAGAGAGAACTTAATAAAATAAATATGGCTTAAGGCCATCTAATAATGATAACAGCGGAAGGCTTGGAAGAATAAGCGAGTCCATCAACTCCAACGGCATCACTGAGTATAGAACCACGACTCACGCACCTTACTCACATCTCAGAAAGTCTGCAACATGAAACGTTGCAGCCCGAAAACGGGTCAGCACATGGAATATGTTGGCAATGTAACACATAGAGAATAATGGAATGATAAGCCTATACTACATGCATGTATGGCTGGTGGAAAGCTCTATGGTTACAGTTTTGCGTAAATCCAATTTTTCCCTACTGCAAAGGAATAAAATTTATTTAACTATCATGGTGGTTGTGAAACACTGAGAATGGTTGACAGCATTCTCAATCCCAATTAAAAGTACTCATTAACAAACCCAAAAATATTAATTAGAAGTAACATGATGAGATTCACATGATATCCAGGTACTAGATACTCAAGATTTCCATAACCGGGGACACGGCTAACCATGATTAGTTTATACACTCTGCAGAGGTTTGCGCACTTTTCCCCACAAGACTCGATCGCCTCCGTTGGTTTCTCGCACTACATGGTGTTTGAGAGACGGATGACCAGAACATAGTCTTTCGTAAGCGCTTAGCACCTTACATGTGGGTAGACCGTACCAACCTACATCCCCTACATCTGCTAGCCTACCCGTAAGAGTTCGCACAACTTAGTCAACTACGCCAGAGCCCATAATGGCTTGTGGCTGCACAGGAAGTTTCTAGTTTGAATAATCTCATGATCCCTTTGAGCACAGGTGGCGGTCCGAAGAAATACAGCAAGTCTGATAGAAACCAGTACCTCAATCCACCCGGATGTGTGTTTAAGTTGCCACCTTAAATAAACCATTAAATAACAATCTCACATCTGTCATGGATACACTCACCCAATCCACGTCTACCAGCATAGCATGGCATAATAAGCAAACGTAGAAGTAACTCCCAAAGGTTTGATAATAAAACAGGTAATAGGTACTACCTCAACTACTTCCCAAAACCCATTATTTAATTAGATCCTAATCATGCAAGTGTTTGAGGATAGATCTAATGCATAAAAACTGGGTATAAGAAAAGTATGATCAAAGTGTTACTTGCCTTGCTGATGATCCGCGAAACCTAGAGACTCGAAGTAACAGTGGCGACTCTGGGTATTCTATCGCAGACAAACAAACAAGCATACAATAAGTACTCATCTAATGCACAGGTAAAACTCAAATAGATCTAACCAGATAGTTCAACTTAAGAACTCCGGTTGGCAAAAAGAATCAAATCAAACGAAGCAACGAAAATCAAACGACGGAAGAAAACAGCTTCGTTTTACTAATCTGGATCTAGGTCAAATTTTACAGAAGCAAAAACTTGTTTAAGTAGATTATTCGGAAAGAGGGTTTCGAGATTTAAACTCCAGCGCTTGAATCGCCTGATTCCGATAAACAATGAAAAGTTATACTAAAACGAAAATCGGATCCGAAATCGCGATCGGAAAAATCACGGATTAAATCCGAGAAAAAGAAAAAACGACGAACAGGTTAACGAACGGACGTTCGTTAATTAACCGAAACCGAAAAAAGAAAAAGAAAAAAATAAATAAATAATAATAATAAAAAAAATAAAAAAATCGAAAAAAACCGCGGTTTTTATAAAAAAACGACGCGGAAATCGAGGCGGCGGCGAACCTCGGGCGGCGTGCGGCGGCGGCGGCGGCGGGCTGGGGCGGCGCTAGGGTTTCGAGCGGGTCGGGCGCTCGGGTGGGCTGGGGAGCTCGGGCGGCTCCGCTTATAAAGGCGCCCCCGAGCGGAGTCCCGCCTGCACGATAAGGCGGTGCGCGTTTTTTAAAATAATTACGCGCAGAAAAAAAATCAAAAGAAGTACTAAACGGACTCCAAAACTCCCGAAATAAATTTTCCCCGGCTTCTAAAATCAAGCCGGATTTAATGAACATTTATTTGGGGCCTAAATGCAATTTTGAAGAATGCGCATTTTTCCTAATTTCAAATAAAAAGGCGAAAAACTCCAAAATAAAATCTTATTTGATTTTATTATTAAATCTTCATTATTTCTTTATTTTGGGAAAGTCATTTTATTCCCTCTCTCATATTTTTGTAATAGAAATAATTGAAGATAAAATAATTAAAATCAAATGATCCTATTTTCAAAATTTGAGAAAACTCAAATATGAAAATAACGAAAATCCCCAACTCCCTCCGTGGGTCCTTGAGTTGTGTAGAATTTCTAGGATCGAGCAAAAATGCAAATGAAAAATATGATATGCAATGATGCTCTATGTATAACATTCCAAATTGAAAATTTGGGATGTTACAAACCTACCCCCTTAAGATGAATCTCGCCCTCGAGATTCGGGTTGGCTAGAAAATAGGTGAGGGTGGTCTTTAAGCAAATCTTCCTCTCGCCTCCTGTGTGGCTTCATCCTCTGTGTGGTGGCTCCACTGAACCTTGCAAAACTTAATGATTTTGATGCGAGTGACTCTGCTGGCATACTCCAAAATCTTAACCGGTTTCTCCTCGTAGGTCAAATCATCATTCAACTGAATCGCTTCCAGTGGCACGGTGTCTCTCAGTGGTATATCAGCCATCTCTGCGTGACACTTCTTCAACTGTGAAACATGAAACACATCATGAACTCCTGATAATCCTTCGGGTAATTCCAACTTGTACGCAACTTCTCCCATGCGTTCCAAAACACGATAAGGTCCTACAAATCGAGGTGCTAACTTTCCTTTAACTCCAAAATGCTTAACTCCTCGAAGGGGCGATACTCGAAGATAAACTCTGTCTCCGACTTTGTATTCTGTCTCCTTGCGTTTTGAGTCCGCATAACTTTTCTGTCTTGACTGGGCTACCTTGAGCCTATCGTGAATCAACTTTACTTTCTGTTCAGACTCCTTAATCAAATCCGGTCCAAACAATTGGCGGTCTCCAACTTCATCCCACAACAATGGGGTCCTGCACCTCCTTCCGTACAAGGCTTCGAAAGGTGCCATCTTCAGACTAGTTTGGTAACTGTTGTTGTAAGAAAACTCCGCATACGGCAAGTTGTCATTCCAACTTGATCCATAATCCAAAGCACAAGCTCTAAGCATATCCTCCAAAATCTGGTTGACTCTCTCGGTTTGTCCATTTGTCTGTGGATGAAAAGCTGTGCTAAACTCCAGCCTGGTTCCCAAAGTTTCGTGCAACTGCTTCCAGAACTTTGAGGTGAATTGGGTTCCTCTATCTGATACGATACTCCTCAGAACTCCATGCAAACATACAATCCTTGTCATGTATATCTTAGCCAATTTGGCACTGCTGTAAGTAGTCTTTACTGGGATGAAATGAGCTACCTTCGTCAAACGATCGACTACAACCCAAATCGAGTCATAGCCTGGACGAGTCCTGGGCAATCCCGTGATGAAATCCATACCTAGTTTTTTCCACTTCCATTCGGGTATAGGCAATGGCTGCAACAATCCTGCTGGCTTCTGATGTTCTACCTTCACCCTCTGACATACATCACAAACTGCTACGTACTCTGCAATATCCTTCTTCATTCCGGTCCACCAAAAAGTATTCTTCAAATCCAAATACATCTTGGTATTTCCTGGGTGAATCGAATATGGTGAATCATGTGCCTCTTGTAGAAACAACTTCCTGATCTCCGGGTCATTGGGCACATAAACACGGTCCTCAAACCTTAGGGTATCGTGCTCATCCTCACGAAATCCCTTTGCTTTTCCTTCGCTCATTTTATCCTTTATAGAGGCAATCTCTTTGTCAGTCTTCTGAGCTTCCCTGATTCTGTCCATCAAAGTTGACTGAATCTCCAATGCTGCTACATAGCCCTTCGGAACTATTTCCAAACATAGCTCTCGAAGATTCTCGGCTAACTCCTTTGGTATTTCTCCCGTCATTAGTGTGTTGACGTGACTCTTACGGCTCAACGCGTCTGCTACAACGTTAGCCTTTCCGGGGTGGTAGTGTAATCTCATATCATAGTCCTTAATGAGCTCCAACCATCTCCTCTGCCTGAGATTTAACTCCTTCTGCGTGAAGATGTACTTCAAACTCTTGTGATCCGTATACACCTCACAATGATTTCCAATGAGGAAATGTCTCCATGTTTTCAACGCATGCACTACGGCTGCTAACTCCAAATCATGCGCAGCATAATTTAGCTCATGAGGCTTAAGCCGTCGTGGAAGCATCTGAAACAACTCTTCCCTCCTGCATAAGCATCGCTCCAAGTCCTCGACGTGAAGCGCCGCAATATACCTCATAATCCTTGGTCCGATCTGGCAGAATTAACACCGGTGAGGTAACCAAACGCTTTCTTGACTCTTGGAAACTAGCTTCACACTCCTCAGTCCAAATGAACTTGGTATCCTTCTTCAACAATTCTATCATAGGCTTCGCAATCCTTGAGAAATTCTCAATGAATCTCCGGTAGTATCCTGCTAGTCCAAGGAAACTCCGGATCTCTCCAACCGTCGTTGGCGCTTCCCGCTTGTTTACAAAGGACAACTTTAGTGGGGTCATCTGCTATTCCTTCTCCGGATATAACATGTCCAAGAAATCCAACTTCCTTCAACCAAAACTCACACTTCTTGAACTTGGCATACAACCGGTGTTCTCTCGAGCTTCTTGAGTACCAAACACAAATGCTCCTTATGTTCCTCTTCATTCTTCGAGTAAACCAAAATATCATCAATGAACACCACGACTAACTTATCCAAAAACTCCATAAACACTTTGTTCATCATGTTCATAAAATAGGCAGGTGCGTTAGTCAGACCAAATGACATAACGGTATACTCATACAGCCCGTACCTAGTGGTAAAAGCTGTCTTAGGTATATCCTGCTCCCGAATCTTCAACTGATGGTACCCTGATCGCAAAACGATCTTTGAAAACACCTTAGCTCCTTGCAACTGGTCAAACAAGTCATTGATCATCGGCAACGGGTATTTGTTCTTAATGGTCACTTCATTCAATCCTTGATAATCAACAACCATTCTCAATGATCCATCCTTCTTCTCCACTAGAAGTACTGGTGATCCCCAAGGCGAAGAACTTGGGCGAATAAAACCTTTATCCAAAGAACTCCTTAATCGCTTCTTAATTTCCTCCAAATCTTGGGCTGGCATCCTATATGGTCTCTTAGATATCGGCCCAAAGGTTCGGCAAGAGTTCAATCAGAAACTCAATGTCTCTATCCGTGGCATGCCCGGCAACTGCTCCTAAACACGTCCGGGTAATCCCTTACCACTGGTACTTCCTCCTGCACAACTCCTGATAAGGAATTTACATGTGCACTCCTCGGCTCATGCCGTGATACATACTTGATTCTCCTCCCTTCTGGGGTGGTAAGCAAAATTGACTTACTGGCGCAATCTATGTTCCCTCCATACTTCGATAACCAAACCATGCCTAATATCACATCCAATCCTTGGGATTCCAGAACTATTAGGTCTGAGGGAAAATACATAGTGTACAATCCTTAACTGCAGTCGATCACACCATATACTAGCCATGTATTCTGCTCCAGGTGAGGTTACTAGCATGGGTGACCTAAGGGCTTGGGTTGGTAATTTGTACTTATCCACAAATCCCCTTGATATGTATGAATGTGATACACCAGTATCGAAAAGAACAAGCTGCAGAAATGACTTAACCAAAAACTTACCTATTATCGTGATCCGGGCCGAGCTTCAACCTCCTCCATGGTAACGTGGTTCACTTGTCCTTTGTTGAAAGGATTCGCTTCTTTCCGAGCTTCCATTGCCATTTCCATTACGGCTCGGACATTCGTTTGCATAATGCCCGATCTTGCGGCACTTAAAGCAAGTGATGTGGCTCAGTCTACCTTGGATGGTGTTGACGGGTTGGTGTGGTTTTGTCCATTGCTTCCTCCATTCCCTGCTCCCATTCTTGGTGCCATTATGGTTGTGCGAGCTACCTCCTCCATGGGTATGCTGAAATTGTCCTCCCGGCTTCGGGTAAAGCGAAGTTTCACTGAGCTCGAGTTATTCTTCCCCGTCCATACTTCCTCTTGCGATTTTCAATCTGCTGCCGCTTCCCTTCAATCATAAGCGCACGATCTACTAACTCCGGTAGTTATTGAAAGTGGCTACCATCAACTGCATGCTCAGCTCATCATTCAGTCCTTCTAGAAACTTCTCTGCTTAGTCTGCGTCAGAGTAACGCGTCATCCGGGGCATAACATGCTAGCCATCAAATCATCTACATCTTGGCCAACTGTTCGTCCTCCTTGGCGCAAGTTGCGAAACTCACGCTTCTTCATGGCCATAGCTCCTGCTGAAACATGGGAAATCTGAAAAGCTTCTTTGGCCCGATCCCATGTGGCGGTGTCTATAGGGTAAGTGGTTGTAAAATTCTCCCACCATGTCTGTCAAGGGTCCTTCAAGCTGGTGTGCGGCAAACTTCACCCTTTCTCCATCATGTACATCCTGCAGTGGTCAACTCCTCCCTATCTTACTTGAGCCAATCATCGCAACAATCGGCTCGGTGCTCTTTGGAAAACACCGCGGATTCAGCCTTAAGAAACGGGTCAAATGGTCAACAGTGGTGGTGGCGGTGGGTTGTTGTTGTTGTTGTTGTTGTTGTTGTTGTTGTTGTTGTTGTTGTTGTTGTTGCCTTGGTTCTGTACCAATGTTTGAATCAAGGCATTCTGCTGCTGAATCAACTGAGTGATCTCTGGCGGAAAGACAAATCCGGGGTCGCGTCTCGGAGGCATCTGAGGGGTTTAAAGAAAAGACGAGAATTTAGAGTAGAATGAGGTCTAGAGAGAAACACTGCCCATATGCACATGAGACAAATCACACAATATCACTCCAATCAATTCAAACAAGGGCATACAACGGTCTATCTATCGTTACAAAGTGCTGAAACTAAAACTAATATAACATGGGGGTAATCTACTACTGTTATGGTGGTCAACTAGAAAAAGTGCTCCGAAGAAGACTCCATGATATCTGCTCCAGCTTCATCTTTGTAATCATCCTCACTAGGATCGGAATCGGTGTCGTTGATGATGATGTAGTTCTCTGGACAGGTGCTATCTTCATCTACTCCTCCGGGTGCTGAATTTCCCATGAGTTCTTCAATCTTCTCCTTAAGATCGCCGTTTTGTCCCACTAGAGCTACAATCTCCTCCATGTAGTCCTTGCGAGTGGCCTTCAGTTCTCCTTCTAGTTTGATAATCTTGGCTTTTGCTGTCTTCAACTCCATCATGTCTCACAAGACATCTAGTTCTCTGGCGTCCGAATGTGCTGGTTTAACTCCTGGATGAAAGCTGCAATGGATCGATCCTTCTTAGTGCCAACTATCTCCCATTGTTCATCTCGGCGTCAGCAAATTTGGTAGATAGTATCCTTGAGGTCTTCTTTATAAACTTCTCCAATGCGCCCCATGGTTATGTGAGCTGCCATGCTCTTTCCCAAACTCCAGGTTGGTGCATTGAAAACGCACTCTATGGGCTCCGTGATTGGCATAAACGTCCTTAGGAACTTGAGGTTGAATCTTCCAGCACTCTTCTTCGGGTAAAGTGGAATTGTAGGTCCCGATGAAGCTTGGTAATCCGATGTTAAGGTACTTAGTGACTTCCTTCAGGTGTCGTCCAAAGGGTGTATCTTCATCCGGCTGAGTGAACTTGATCCTCGCTTCCGTCATCCTAAAGAATAGAAAAGATGAGGAGTTAGAAATGAGAAGAGAGAGTAGTGATCTAGGGCTTTAGCTTAATGGTCGTGTTCTACAACAAGATGTGCTCGATACCATCTTTGTAGCGACTGCACCTCAAACGATCGATCTCTATGCTCTGTCATCCTCGGATCAAGAATGCCGACACCACACGATTATCAAGGATTTATAACAGAGTAGCAATTACACACTTATTACAATCGAATGTCTCAAGAGAGAACTTAATAAAATAAATATGGCTTAAGGCCATCTAATAACGATAACAGCGGAAGGCTTGGAAGAATAAGCGAGTCCATCAACTCCAACGGCATCATCGAGTATAGAACCACGACCTATGCACCTTACTAAATGCGTCAGAAGTCTGCAACATGAAACATTGCAGCCCGAAAATGGGTCAGCACATGGAATATGTTGGCAATGTAACACATAGAGAATAATGGAATGATAATCCTATACTACATGCATGTATGGCTGGTGGAAAGCTCTATGATTACAGTTTTGCGTAAAGCCAATTTTTCCCTACTGCAAAGGAATAAAATTTATTTAACTATCATGGTGGTTGTGAAACATTGAGAATGGTTGACAACATTCTCAATCCCAATTAAAAGTACTCATTAACAAACCCAAAAATATTAATTAGAAGTAACATGATGAGATTCACATGATATCCAGGTACTAGATACTCAAGATGACCAAAACCTGGGACACGGCTAACCATGATTAGTATATACACTCTGCAGAGGTTTGCACTTTTCCCCACAAGACTCGATCGCCTCCGTTGGTTTCTCGACTACATGGTGTTTGAGAGACGGATGACCTGCATAGTCTTTCAGAAGCGCTAGCACCTTACATGTGGGTAGACCGTACCAACCTACATCCCCTACATCTGCTAGCCTACCCGTAAGAGTTCGCACAACTTAGTCAACTACGCCAGAGCCCATAATGGCTTGTGGCTGCACAGGAAGTTTCTAGTTTGAATAATCTCATGATCCCTTTGAGCACGGGTGGCGGTCCGAAGAAATCTGAGCAAGTCTGATAGAAACCAGGTGCCTCAATCCACCCAGATGTGTGTTTAAGTTGCCACCTTAAATAAACCATTAAATAACAATCTCACATCTGTCATGGATACACTCACTCAATCCACGTCTACTAGCATAGCATGGCATAATAAGCAAACGTAGAAGTAACTCCCACAGGTTTGATAATAAAACAGGTAATAGGTACTACCTCAACTACTTCCCAAAACCCACAATTTAATTAGATCCTAATCATGCAAGTGTTTGAGGATAGATCTAATGCATAAAAACTGGGTATGAGAAAAGTATGATCAAAGTGTTACTTGCCTTGCTGATGATCCATGAAACCTAGAGACTCAAGTAACAAGCGGCGACTCGGGTATTTTATCGCAGACAAACAAACAAGCATACAATAAGTACTCATCTAATGCACAGGTAAAACTCAAATAGATCTAACCAGATAGTTCAACTTAAGAACTCCGGTTGGCAAAAAGAATCAAATCAAACCAAGCAACGTAAATCAAACGGCGTAAGAAAACAGCTTCGTTTTACTAATCTGGATCTAGGTCAAATTTTACAGAAGCAAAAACTTGTTTAAGTAGATTATTCGGAAAGAGGGTTTTGAGACGAAACTCCAGGCGCTTGAATCGCCTGATTCCGATAAACGAGCGAAAAGTTATACTAAAACGAAAATCGGATCTGGAATCGCGATCAGAAAAATCGCGGATTAAATCCGAGAAAAAGAAAAACGACGAACGGGTTAACGAACGGACGTTCGTTAATTAACCGAAACCAAAAAAAGAAAAAAAACAAATAAATAAAAAAGACAAGAAAACCAAAAAAACGAAAAAAACCGCTCGTTTTTATTAAAAAAAATCGGTGCGGAAATCGAGGCGGCGGCGAACCTCAAGGGCGTAGCGGCAAGGGTCGGCGCTAGGGTTTCAAGTGGCGGGCGCTCGGGTGAGCTGGGAGCTCGAGGCGGCTCCGCTTATAAAGCGCCCGAGCGGAGTCCCGCTCGGTGCGGCCTTAAGGCGCGTTTTTTTAATAATTACGCGCAGAAAATAAAATCAAAAGAAGTACTAAACGGACTCCAAAAATCCCGAAATAAATTTTCCCCGGCTTCTAAAATCAAGCCGGATTTAATGACCATTTATTTGGGGCCTAAATGCAATTTTGAAAAACACGCATTTTTCCTAATTTCAAATAAAAAGGCGAAAAACTCCAAAATAAAATCTTATTTGATTTTATTATTAAATCTTCATTATTTCTTTATTTGGGGCCTAAACTCTCATATTTTTGTAATAGAAATAATTGAAGATAAAATAATTAAAATCAAATGATCCTATTTTCAAAATTTGAGAAAACTCAAATATGAAAATAACGAAAATCCCCAACTCTCTCCGTGGGTCCTTGAGTTGTGTAGAATTTCTAGAATCAAGCAAAACTGCAAATGAAAAATATGATATGCAATGATGCTCTATGTATAACATTCCAAATTGAAAATTTGGGATGTTACAAGAATATTAAATTACCTTGTTAATCTATTATGAGAGCCACTTATGGATTCCCTACCAAAGATGGCAACACCTAGATCTATCATTGCTTTTATGCCTAGCTAGGGGCGTTAAACGATAGCGCTTGTTGGGAGGCAACCCAATTTTATTTTTAGTTTTTTTTGCTTTTTGCTTCTGTTTAGGAATAAATATTTGATCTAGCCTCTGGTTAGATGTCTTTTTATGTTTTAATTAGTGTTTGTGCCAAGCTTAACCTATACGATCTTCTTGGATAATAGTTATTTGATCTTACTGTAATTTCCAGAAACTTTCTGTTAACGAAAACAATTGTTAAAAATTATCAGGACGTGATATGATGTTGATTCCAATTGCTGCTGATAAATAAACAAATTTCCTATGTCTTCCTATTTTGGCTGAATTTTTAGAGTTCCAGAAGTTTGCGTTAGTTACAGATTACTATAGACTGTTCTGTTTTTGACAGATTCTGTTTTTCGTGTGCTGTTTGCTTATTTTAATGAATCTATGGCTAGTAAAATAGTTTATAAACCATAGAGAAGTTGTAATACAGTAGGTTTAACACCAATATAAGTAAAGAATGAGTTCATTACAGTACCTTGAAGTGGTCTTTTGTTTTCTTTCACTAACGGAGCTCACGAGATTTTTTGTTGAGTTTTGTGTTGTGAAGTTTTCAAGTTTTGGGTGAAAGATTTGATGGATTATGGAACAAGGAGTGGCAAGAGCCTAAGCTTGGGGATGCCCATGGCACCCCAAGATAATCTAAGCACACCTAAAAGCCAAAGCTTGGGGATGCCCCAGAAGGCATCCCTCTTTAAATCTACTTCCATCGGTAACTTTACTTGGAGCTATATTTTTATTCACCACATGATATGTGTTTTGCTTGGAGCATCTTGTATGATTTGAGTCTTTGCTTTTTAGTTTATCAAAATCATCTTTGTTGTACACACCTTTTGAGAGAGACACACATGATTCGGAAATTATTAGAATACTCTATGTGCTTCACTTATATCTTTTGAGTTATATAGTTTTTGCTCTAGTGCTTCACTTATATATCTTTTAGAGCACGGTGGTGGATTTGTTTTATAGAAACTATTATTCTCTCATGCTTCACTTAGATTATTATGAGAGTCCTACAAAACAGCATGGTAATTTGCTTAAATAATCCTAATATGCTAGGTATTCAAGAATAGTAAAAACTTTCTTATGAGTGTGTTGAATACCATGAGAAGTTAGATGCTTGATAATTGTTTTGAGATATGAAGATGGTGATATTAGAGTCATGATAGTTGAGTAGTTTTGAATTTGAGAAATACTTGTGTTAAAGTTTGTGATTCCCATAGCATGCACGTATGGTGAACCGTTATGTGATGAAGTCGGAGCATGATTTATTTATTGATTGTCTTCCTTATGAGTGGCGGTCGGGGACGAGCGATGGTCTTTTCCTGCCAACCTATCCCCCTAGGAGCATGCGTGTAATACTTTGCTTTGATAAGTTATAGATTTTTGCAATAAGTATATGACTTCTTTATGACTAATGTTGAGTCCATGGATTATACGCACTTTTCTTCCTTCCTTCCACCATTGCTAGCCTCTCTAATAGCGTGCACTTTTCGCCGGTATCATACACCCACCATATACCTTCCTCAAAACAGCCACCACACCTACCTATCATGGCATTTCCATAGCCATTCCGAGATATATTGCCATGCAACTTTCCACCATTCCGTTACTATGACACGATCCATCATTGTCATATTGCTTTGCATGATCATGTAGTTGACATCGTATTTGTGGCAAAGCCACCGTTCATAATTCTTTCATACATGTCACTCTTGATTCATTGCATATCCATTACATCACGGAGGCATTCACATAGAGTTGTAATTGTTGAGTTGTAAGTAAATAAAAGTGTGATGATCATCATTATTAGAGCATTGTCCCAGTGAGGAAAGGATGATGGAGACTATGATTGCCCCACAAGTCGAGATGAGACTCCGGACGAAAAATAAAAGAGGCCAAAGAAGCCCAAAAATAAGAGGCCATAAAAAGAGAAAAGGCCCAAATAAAAAAAATTTGAGAAAAAGAGAGAAGGGACAATGTTACTATCCTTTTACCACACTTGTGCTTCAAAGTAGCACCATGATCTTCATGATAGAGAGTCTCTTATGATATCACTTTCATATACTAGTGGGAATTTTTCATTATAGAACTTGGCTTGTATATTCTAATGATGGGCCTCCTCAAAATGCCCTAGGTCTTCATGAGCAAGCGAGTTGGATGCACAACCACTTACTTTCTTTTGTTGAGCTTTCATATACTTATAGCTCTAGTGCATCTGTTGCATGGCAATCCCTACTCACTCACATTGATATCTATTAATTGGCATCTCCATAGCCCGTTGATATGCCTAGTTGATGTGAGACCATCTTCCCTTTTTTGTCTTCTCCACAACTACCATTCTATTCCACATATAGTGCTATGTCCATGGCTCACGCTCATGTATTGCGTGAAGATTGAAAAAGTTTGAGAAACGTCAAAAGTATGAAACAGTTGCTTGGCTTGTCATCGGGGTTGTGCATGATTTAAATACTTTGTGTAGTGAAGATAGAGCATAGCCAGACTATATGATTTTGTAGGCATAACTTTCTTTGGCCATGTTATTTTGAGAAGACATAATTGCTTAGTTAGTATGCTTGAAGTATTATTATTTTTATGTCAATATTGAACTTTTGTCTTGAATCTTTCGGATTTGAATATTCATACCACAATTAAGAAGAATTACATTGAAATTATGCCAAGTATCATTCCACATCAAAATTCTGTTTTTATCATTTACCTACTCGAGGACGAGCAGGAATTAAGCTTGGGGATGCTTGATACGTCTCCAACATATCTATAATTTTTTATTGCTCCATGCTATATTATATTATGTTTTGGACATTATTGGGCTTTATTATTCACTTTTATATTTTTTTTGGGACTAACCTATTAACCGGAGGCCCAACCCAGAATTGCTGTTTTTTACCTATTTTAGTATCTTGCAGAAAAAGTATATCAAACGGAGTCCAAACAGAATGAAACCTTCGGGAACGTGATTTTTGGAACGAACATGATCCAGAGGACTTGGACCCTACGTCAAGACATCATCCAGGAGGCCACGAGGTAGGGGGTGCGCCTACCCCCCTGGGCGCGCCCTCCACCCTCGTGGGCCCCTGTTGCTCCACCGACGTACTCCTTCCTCCTATATATACCTATGTACCCCCAAACTACCAGATACGGGGCCAAAAACCTAATTCCACCACCGCAACCTTCTGTACCTCTTAGATCCCATCTTGGGGCCTTTTCCGGAGCTTCGCCGGAGGGGGCATCGATCACGGAGGGCTTCTACATCAACACCATAGCCTCTCTGATGATGTGTGAGTAGTTTATATACCTCAGACCTTCGGGTCCATAGTTATTAGCTAGATGGCTTCTTCTTTCTTTTTGGATCTCAATATAATGTTCTCCCTTAGGGAGTCCTGGATTAGGGGGTGTCCGGATAGCCGGACTATAGCCTTTGGCCGGACTCCTGGACTATGAAGATGCAAGATTGAAGACTTCGTCCCGTGTCCGGATTGGACTTTCCTTGGCGTGGAAGGAAAGCTTGGCGATACGGATATGTAGATCTCCTACCATTGTAACCGACTCTGTGTAACCCTAACCCTCTTCGGTGCCTATATAAACCGGAGAGTTTTAGTCCGTAGGACGAACAACAATCATACCATAGGCTAGCTTCTAGGGTTTAGCCTCTCTGATCTCGTGGTAGATCTACTCTTGTACTACCCATATCATCAATATTAATCCAGCGTGAGTAGGGTTTTACCTCCATCGAGAGGGCCCAAACCTGGGTAAAAACATTGTGTCCCTTGTCTCCTGTTACCATCCGCCTAGACGCACAGTTCGGGACCCCCTACCCGAGATCCGCCAGTTTTGACACCGACATTGGTGCTTTCATTGAGAGTTCCTATGTGTCGTCATCTTTAGGCCCAATGGCTCCTCCGATCATCAACGATGATGCGCTCCAGGGTGAGACTTTTCTCCCCGGACAGATCTTCGTATTCGACGGCTTTGCACTGCGGGCCAATTCGCTTGGCCATCTGGAGCAGATTGAAAGCTACGCCCGCCACCGTGTCGATTTGGAAATTTGAACTACGATTGACGTCGCGGAGACTTGATCTTCGACGGGTTCGAGCCATAGCCAAGCGCGCCGCCTTGTCATGAGGGCATGATCTAGCTCTGGCCGAACAAAGGTCTCGAGGCCGCACCAGTATCCGCTCCGACCTTTAGCTCGGAGCCGGCTACCCCGATCGAGGACGGGTGGCTGGACACCGCCTCGGGGGCTGCGATCTCTAAGGCGATTGAGCCGTACACCTACCCCGTCCTTTGCGAAGCTCGTAACTCCAAGGTGCCGGACTCCTCTCCGGACTCCGAGCCTTCCGCGCCCCCGCCAATCGAATCTGATTGGGCGCCTATCATGGAATTCGCTGCCGCGGACATCTTTCAGCACTCGCCCTTTGGCGACATCCTGAATTCACTAAAGTCTATCTCTTTATCAGGAGATCCCTGGCCGGATTATGGTCAGGAAGGTTGGGATGCGGACGACGAAGAAATTCAAAGCCCACCCACCACCCACTTTGTAGCCACAGTCGATGATTTAACCGACATGCTCGACTTCGACTCCGAAGACATCGACGGTATGGACGACGATGTAGGGGAGGAACATGAAGCAGCACCTATAGGGCACGGGAGAACGACCTCATCTCACGATGTATACATGGTGGACACACCTAAAGGAAGCGACGATGAGGAACAACGGGACACTACGAAGGATCATTCCCTCGAAAAGCAGTCAAAACGGCGACGTAAGCGCCGCTCAAAGTCCCGCCTCGACAAAGACAACAGTCATACAGACAGCCATAGAGCAGGGCTGTAACATCCCAAAATTCTAAATTTTGGAATGTTATATTAAATAAATAACTATGCTTGTTGTCTGATTGTTTGTTTGATTGATTTAGTGAAACTGAGTGAAATTTGAAAACTTTTGAAAGTTGAATGAGAGGGAATGAAATGACTTTCCCAAAACTTTCCCCTTTTCCTTTTGGATCCCAATGAATTCAAATTCATACCAACACCAAAGCCTAGAGTGAAGATGACATGACTTCTTCCATTTTGAAATGAATAGGGTTTTGGAAAAAGAATTGAATTTCATTTGGGAAGTTTTCAAATCCAAAGCTTTATGCAACTCAATGATTTTCATGAGGGAAGATAAAATGACTTCTTCAATTATATGAAATAGGAGTTGGAAGTTATAATGAATCAAGTTGAAAATCATTTGAAAGTGCTTTGAAACCCTCTTTCAAATTTTGAGTTTTGAATTTGAATTTCAAACTTGGCATGTGGGAAACATTTCAAAAACTAAGCCCGATAAATACTTGATCAAAAGTATGAGAGGAGCAAACATGACACTCCAAATATGTCAAGAAAACAATGCCAAAAGATTTGGATTCAAATCTGAAATTTATTTGAATTTGAAAAAATAGATTTTATAAAGTTTGGATTTTGCCATTGGAAAAATGCTCAAATGAAAGGGAATATTCCTGATCATTTTGGTATATATATACCCTATATAAAATATTTATAGTTTAGGTTTTATTTTTGGTTTTGTTTTAATAAAAAAAAACCCTTGAGCGCCAGCTAGGCCCAGCCCAGCCAGTGCCCACCCTCGGCTGGCCCGGCTGCCCACCAGCGTCGGCCCACCGGCCTTGATCCACGGCGCCGAGCCAGCCCAGCTCCCTCTCACCTCACCCTCGCCTCGAACCCCTTCGCCCGGCCACCCGCCGCCTCGCCTCTCTCTCTCTCTCTCATCGACCTGGGCCCGCCCCATCTTCTTCCTCGCCCACGCTTTGCAGACTGGGAGGATCGCGGATCGAAGGATCCGGATTCCGATCCGCCCGATCGACCCCGGCCGCCTGACCCCTTGGCTATAAAAGCCGCCGCTTCAAGACCCCATTCCCCCGAGACCTCATGGACCCCTCTCCTCCCGTTCAGGTTTCGCTGAGCCCGAGGCTCTCACGCCGCCAAAGTCGCCACGACGACGCGCCTAGCGCCTCGAGCTCCCCGACCCCACCAAACTCCTCACCGACCTCCCCGCATCCTCCCGACGACTCCGAGCTCCCCGACGCCAGAAGCCTCGACAAGCACTCTCGCCGCCGCCGCCGCCGTCGCCGGAGTCCGGTAAGCCACCGGCATCACCCTCCCCCGTCCGATCCTAGATGAACGGTTAGGATTAGAACACCCCCGAAGGGGTATGTTCTTTTATAAAAAACGGTTCGCTCCGGTTTAGTTCCGGTTTAGTTTTAGTTAGGTTTTTTTTCTATTTAGCCGGCCCGACTAGTTTAACCCTAGGGCCCGTTTAGTTTATATTACGCTCAGTGCGTAGGTTAGGCCCATTAGGCCATTTTTCATTTATTTTCGTTTTCTGTTTTAACAGAATAGTTCCTGTTTTAAAAAATTCATATCTTTTATTCTGTTTAATATTTTTGAGTGATTCTTTTTTTGTTGGATTGCAAATTTTATGTAGTTTCTGTAGAATATATATTTAGCTATGTTAAAAATAATTAAAAATGCCTTAATTTAGTTTTAGTCAGAATAGTAAATCTGTTATAACATGAGCTAGGAAAATTATTTTTTGCATGATTCTTTTTGCCCCAACTTTATTTTGAGATTGCCAAACCCTAGAAATTAATTTGGGTATTTTAGGATTTAATAAATAATTAGTTTTAGACAGAATCCTCTTAATCCTAATTAATTAACTAGTTCCTGTTTTCCTAATTAATTAATTAGTAAATTAATTTATTTTTAACTTGTGATTAGTTATTCTAGGTTAGTTTCTGTCATTCTAGTAGATGAACTTTTATTTATAATTAATAAAAGTTTTAAATTATTTTCTTAATAGAAATTGGATTAGGCCTAAAATGAGTTTTATAATAGCTTTTAAATTAATTCTTTTTGCTCCTAGTTGCTTAGTGAATCCTTTTCTGTTTAGTTAACTTAAAACCATGATTAGGTTATGTTAGAAAATTTTTGTTATATAAAAACTATTTTGGTTAATTGTTTGAAGTAGGGAAAACTTTGAGTGGCCTTTCTTTGAGTTTTTCTTTTGGATTTGAGTTTTGGTTGTTTGTTGTGTTATGTTACTTTTGTTATGTTGTGTTATGTGATCCTATTGCTATGTGCTTATTATAGTTATTGTTTGCCTCGGTAGAATTTCCGGAGTGCGAAGATTGCTACTACGAAACCCTAGTTTCTTTCGAAGATCATCAACCAGGCAAGTTCACTTTGACCATGCTTTCTTACCTATGTTTTATTGCATTTAGTGGCACCATTGCAAACACCCCTCAGTAGTGTTATTGAATCCTTGTAGTTGAGTAGTATGCATGAGGTAGGAACCCATCACCCTGTTACCAAGCCCGGGACGTTATTTGTTTTAATGCTACGCTATAGTAGACGGGGTTTGGTATGAGTGCTCGAGAGTGGTGTGAAGAAGGAGAACTCTACGTCAATGACGACAACTCCATGATGGAATCTGCAAGGACTGCATCTTCAAGACCTCAAGACTTCAAGACTCGAGACAGGATTTTCAATACACACTCTTTGGGTGAAGGACGGTTGACGGGCAGCCCCGGAGAAACCAGTGGTTGGCCGGGATGCATGGAGAAGCGCCATGACATCTCGCGGAAAGCTTCACCCAGACTCAAAGAGACGGAAGAATACTTCACGCCCGGAAGCTTACATGCAACCGCAAGTCATTATGGGCTCGCTTGGTTGACCTTAGTGGTGACTCTGGCCGGGACGGTACTAGCAGATGTAGAAGGACGGTAGGATTGGATGGGTACCGGACGGTGGTCGAGGAACTCTTTGGAAGACCATGTTTCGGTCATCTTGTTCTCAAACACCACGAAGTGCGAGAACGTAAAGAGAGGGATCGAATCTTGCGGGTAAAGTGTACAAACCTCTGCAGAGGGTTATAACCTAATCGATTAGCCGTGTCCCCGGTTACGGACAATTTGAGCATCTGGACTTGGATCTATCTCGGAACTCTCAACACCGGATTGATAACTTAATTGTGGGCAACTTATGATGACTTTGGGCTATGAGACATCGGTTGGCGGAACCATGTCATGATAGAAAACTCCTTAGTACAGACTTCACTCTATTCCTTTGATGTAGGTAAAATAAAATCAGCTTTTACGCAAACAAAACTCGAATCTGAGCCATAAAGCCATATTGCATATAGTATAGTTTTATCATCTGTTTTCTCATATTGTGATCTTGCGGTACATTCAATGTAATCGACCTACACGGCTGCAACGTATCATGTTGCGTATACTTTCCTCGACAGTAAGAGTTACGATACAGTGGTTACGGTCTACACTCAACCTGCCGATGGCGTTGATGGGACTCCACACCCGCTTGACTTGTTTCACGAGTATTATGAGGTATATTTCAGTTTTACGTTATTTATGCATGTGATTGCACTTTGATATATACATTGATGTACCGTGTGTGCCAAAGATCTTGATCCGAGGATGGCATAGAACACGGAGGCTTGACCGTCTGAGGTCGGGTCGCTCTGTAGATGGTATCGAGCACATGTTGTATGGGGACGTGACCCTAGAAACCAGAAAAGCCCTTAGGACAGGATATCTCAAAAATTTTATTTACAAAAGACTCTTACTTCTCATCTTTTCTGAATTTATCAAATAGACCCTCTCACCTCAAATAGTTAGAATATACCCCTTATCCTTTGATCACCCGGAGGATCAACTGAAGACGCTCCAAGAAGGATTTGATATCGGAGAACTGATGGCCTCTTCAGAGTAAAGAGGATTTGACCATGCATTAGAAGAGTTGAAGCTACACCAGTTGAAGACTCAGACGACTTGAAGAATCGTAAGAATTATTTGACCGTTAGAGGACCAAATCCATGTTATACACCCACGTTAGATGCGATGAATTGTGAGCTGTCATTTGTTTGATGTTTTCCGACAGCCACAAAGTAAAACCCGCTTTCTTCAAAAACTATTGTTTGTATTGTGTGTATCCCTCCCACCTCTCTCTCAGCTCACCCTAAAACCCTTGAACCCCATAGATGATGAATGAAGTTGGACTGATATTCTTCGATCAAGACTCAAATGGAGGCGAGAGCTATGGATGCGAACATGGAGAATCACTTCGGGAACAATTTGGTTTCAAGGAAGTATGAGGTCCAATACGCTCTTGATTACTTTGAAGGAAGTGCCGCAACCTGGTGGAAAATGCATCAAGCCATACAAGGATGTAACGGAGCAAAAACTTGGGAAGAATTCAAGAAGACTCTCTTGAGGTCCCGTCTTATCCGGAAGCACCATGATACACCAGGAATTAAACCTTGTGCCTGCAAGATTTGCGGAGAAATAGGACACACCCAGGAGGAACACAAAGATGGATGCCCTCATTGTGAGGAGAAACACCCAGCTGAGGAATGCCCAACTAGCCAGGTGACTTGCTTCCTGTGTGAAGGAACCACCCACTACCCGTGCGGTGTCACATTTACTCCATGGTGCAACAAACTGTTCCAAGCGGGAAGATGGAATGAAAGAAACCCTCAAAGAAGACCTAGAAGAACCAGTAATGAATGAAAGTGTTGACGACACGGATGGAGAAGGTCTCGACAGATTTTACTCCAATGCCTCGCTATTCATGTGGAGAAGAAGGACATTTTCACAAGATTGCACCAAGGAAAGAAAAGAGTATCCGGGATATTTCCGGCATAAGTGAAGTTTGACCCTCCGGAGATAGAAACTCCGATCATTACAGAGAATTCCAGGAAGAGAAAAAGAAGGCAACCCGAGAACAACACAATTTTGCAGAGAAGGACCTAAGTCATATCACTTGTTACAGTGCAAGGATTTAGGTCATTACGCTAGTAAATGCCCGTAAAAGAAGCCAAGAATCCAAGGAGCCCGCATAATCACAAAGAAGCCCCGAGACATGTCGGAAGTCATTTGTTTTCGCTGCAAGGAGGCAGGACATTATGCTATTAAATGTCCCAACAAGATGAAAACTGGAGTTGAGTAGTTGGAATTTTGATATGGATAATAAGAGTAGTAGAAAGCAATTTCATTTTCATGAGCTCAATGAGTTGAGTTATGTAATGGGTGCACAGAGTTTGTAATGGATTCATGAAATCAATAAAGTTAAGGTGACATGTTTTCATATGTTTAATTTTATGAGTTGTTACTCCATGAACAAAGAGTTTTGACCATTTTCGAGGATATGAGAAAAATATGGTCTATGGAAGAATTTGTGCATTTAAGGGTGGTAGTACCCTGTGAAGAAGACTAGACTAATGGATAAGAAAATATATATTCCACGGACTGTAGTTCGAAGGAAAAAAAAAAAAAGTTGGAATTTTGCTTTTGATATGATGGTATGAAGAAACAGAGTACTACTGGATTTAAGGAGGTGTAACATGAGAGTTACTCCAAGGATGAGCTAAAGCTACACTAGTGTTGAAGTGGGCCATGACCCACAGGCCCAAGAATTGATAAGGATCTAGTACCTTTGGAGAAAGAAATTTTGGGAAGACTGCGATTTGATCGTGAGACGTTTCATAGGAGATTACGTAAAAACCTAAGAGTTGTGAAGAACGATAGATGTTTTGTTCAGCTTGCAGAATCAATGGATTTACTCGAACCCGGTTAAGTCAACAAAAGAAATTCTGCAATGCTTGTGAGGATGACCGAGTGTTAGAATGCGAGATTCGCTAAACCATGTACAAGGTAATGATTTGGGTACGGGATGGATTGATCACCATACCGACTTACTCTTATTATTCGCTTTGCTATATGGGATGGTAAAATCTGAGTGACTTACCTATAGTAGAAAGACGACGATCAAAACCTTGTTTAAACCTTAGAAAGGTATAGGTATTTTTTTTTTTCCTTTTACACGGCAGTTGTTGCCAACCGTAGGTTATACGGTGAGGTTCAAACCAGACCCGTTTTCTGCAGGGGAAACCATAAATCGTTGACCACCATGAGATACCGATATTTGTTTAGAATTGGCGCCAGACCCGTCAGCTATGAAGACCCAGTCTTGGAATAACCTTACCAAGAGTAAAGGACAAAAGAATTGAGGAAAAGGTTATGCCACTACCGGAAGAGCCCAGAGAAGGAATTATCCTTAATATCTGAGAAGACCGACACTGTCAGTAATAAGGAGGAAGTATCTGAGTTTATTGGAACCGTAACCTTGATTTTAAGTGTGGTAGCCCACGGACCTTTCTCGACGAACATTTGCTAGAAGACCCCCAACCCCTAACCTTTTCTTGTTAGCCTCTTGAATCTCGAGGACGAGATTCATTTTAAGTGGTAGGTTTGTAACATCCCAAAATTCTAAATTTTGGAATGTTATATTAAATAAATAACTATGCTTGTTGTCGATTGTTTGTTTGATTGATTTAGTGAAACTGAGTGAAATTTGAAAACTTTTGAAAGTTGAATGAGAGGGAATGAAATGACTTTCCCAAAACTTTCCCTTTTCCTTTTGGATCCCAATGAATTCAAATTCATACCAACACCAAAGCCTAGAGTGAAGATGACATGACTTCTTCCATTTTGAAATGAATAGGGTTTTGGAAAAGAATTGAATTTCATTTGGGAAGTTTTCAAATCCAAAGCTTTATGCAACTCAATGATTTTCATGAGGGAAGATAAAATGACTTCTTCAATTATATGAAATAGGAGTTGGAAGTTATAATGAATCAAGTTGAAAATCATTTGAAAGTGCTTTGAAACCCTCTTTCAAATTTTGAGTTTTGAATTTGAATTTCAAACTTGGCATGTGGGAAACATTTCAAAAACTAATCATGATAAAAAATAGATCAAAAGTAAGAGAGGAGCAAAAAAGACAATCCAAATATGTCAGAAGAAAACAATGCCAAAAGATTTGGATTCAAATCTGAAATTTATTTGAATTTGAAAAAAATAGATTTTTATAAAGTTTGGATTTTGCCATTGGAAAAATGCTCAAATGAAAGGGAATATTCCCCTGATCATTTTGGTATATATATACCCTATATAAAATATTTATAGTTTAGGTTTTATTTTTGGTTTTGTTTTAATAAAAAAAAAAACCCTTGGGCGCCAAATTTAGGCCACCCCAGGCCCAGCCAGTGCCGCACCCCCTCGGCTGGCCCGGCGGCCCACCAGCCTTGACCCACGCCAAATTGATCCAGGCGCCAATGAGCCGGCCCACTCCCTCTCACCTCACCCTCTGAACCCCTTCGCCCGGCCACCCGCCTCGCCTCTCTCTCTCTCTCACTGACCATGGCCCGCCCCATCTTCTTCCTCGCCACGCGACACAGACGCCGAGGATCGCGGATCCCGGCGATCCGGATTCGATCCGCCTGATCGACTTCAAGCCGCCCGACCCCTTGGCTATAAAAGCCGCCTGCACCCCATTCCCCGAGACCTCGCTGACCCCCTCTCCTCCTGCTCAGGTTTCGCTGGAGCCCGAGGCTCTCACGCCGCCAAAGTCGCCGCCGACGACGCCTAGCGCCTCGAGCTCCCCGACCCCACCAAACTCCTCACCGACCTCCCGCATCCTCCCGACGACTCGAGCTCCCGGCCTTGAGAAGCTCCGACGCACTCTCGCCGCCGCCGCCGCCGTCGCCGGAGTCCGGTAAGCCACCGGCATCACCCTCCCCCGTCCGATCCTAGATGAACGGTTAGGATTAGAACACCCCCGAAGGGGTATGTTCTTTTATAAAAAACGGTTCGCTCCGGTTTAGTTAGTCTGGTTTATGTTTAAGTTAGGTTTTTTTTCTATTTAGCCGGCCCGACTAGTTTAACCCTAGGGCCCGTTTAGTTTATATTACGCTCAGTGCGTAGGTTAGGCCCATTAGGCCATTTTTCATTTATTTTCGTTTTCTGTTTTAACAGAATAGTTCCTGTTTTAAAAAATTCATATCTTTTATTCTGTTTAATATTTTGAGTGATTCTTTTTTTGTTGGATTGCAAATTTTATGTAGTTTCTGTAGAATATATATTTAGCTATGTTAAAAATAATTAAAAATGCCTTAATTTAGTTTTAGTCAGAATAGTAAATCTGTTATAACATGAGCTAGGAAAATTATTTTTGCATGATTCTTTTGCCCCAACTTTATTTTGAGATTGCCAAACCCTAGAAATTAATTTGGGTATTTTAGGATTTAATAAATAATTAGTTTTAGACAGAATCCTCTTAATCCTAATTAATTAACTAGTTCTGTTTTCCTAATTAATTAATTAGTAAATTAATTTATTTTTAACTTGTGATTAGTTATTCTAGGTTAGTTTCTGTCATTCTAGTAGATGAACTTTTATTTATAATTAATAAAAGTTTTAAATTATTTTTCTTAATAGAAATTGGATTAGGCCTAAAATGAGTTTTATAATAGCTTTTAAATTAATTCTTTTTGCTCCTAGTTGCTTAGTGAATCCTTTTCTGTTTAGTTAACTTAAAACCATGATTAGGTTATGTTAGAAAATTTTTGTTATATAAAAACTATTTTGGTTAATTGTTTGAAGTAGGGAAAACTTTGAGTGGCCTTTCTTTGAGTTTTTCTTTTGGATTTGAGTTTTGGTTGTTTGTTGTGTTATGTTACTTTTGTTATGTTGTGTTATGTGATCCTATTGCTATGTGCTTATTATAGTTATTGTTTGCCTCGGTAGAATTTCCGAGTGCGAAGATTGCTACTCTGAAACCCTAGTTTCTTTCGAAGATCATCAACCGGGCAAGTTCACTTTGACCATGCTTTCTTACCTATGTTTTATTGCATTTAGTGGCACCATTGCAAACACCCCTCAAGAGTGTTATTGAATCCTTGTAGTTGAGTAGTATGCATGAGGTAGGAACCCATCACCTGTTACCAAGCCCGGGGCGTTATTTGTTTTAATGCTACGCTATAGTAGACGGGGTTTGGTATGAGTGCTCGAGTGGTGTGAAGAAGGAGAACTCTACGCCAATGACGACAACTCCATGATGGAATCTGCAAGGATCTGCATCTTCAAGACCTCAAGACTTCAAGACTCGAGACAGATTTTCAATACACACTCTTGGGTGAAGGGCGGTTGACGGGCAGCCTGGAGAAACCGGTGGTTGGCGGGATGCATGGAGAAGCGCCATGACATCTCATGAAAGCTTCACCCAGACTCAAAGAGACGGAAGAATACTTCATGACCGGAAGCTTACCTGCAACCGCAAGTCATTATGGGCTCTGGCTTGGTTGACCTTAGTGGTGACTCTGGCTGGGGCGGTACTAGCAGATGTAGAAGGACGGTAGGATTGGATGGGTACCGGACGGTGGTCGAGGAACTCTTTGGAAGACCATGTTTGGTCATCTTGTTCTCAAACACCACGAAGTGCGAGAACGTAAAGAGAGGGATCGAATCTTGCGGGTAAAGTGTACAAACCTCTGCAGAGGGTTATAACCTAATCGATTAGCCGTGTCCCGATTACGGACAATTTGAGCATCTGGACTTGGATCTATCTCGGAACTCTCAACACCGGATTGATAACTTAATTGTGGGCAACTTATGATGACTTTGGGCTATGAGACATCGGTTGGCGGAACCATGTCATGATAGAAAACTCCTTAGTACAGACTTCACTCTATTCCTTTGATGTAGGTAAAATAAAATCAGCTTTTACGCATAAACAAAACTCGAATACTGAGCCATAAAGCCATATTGCATATAGTATAGTTTTATCATCTGTTTTCTCATATTGTGATCTTGCGGTACATTCAATGTATCGACCTACACGGCTGCAACGTATCATGTTGCGAGATACTTTCCTCGACGAGTAAGAGTTACGATCTGAGGTTACGGTCTACACTCAACCCGCCGATGGCGTTGATGGGACTCCACACCCGTTTGACTTGTTTCCGCCGAGTATTATGAGGTATATTTCAGTTTACGTTATTTATGCATGTGATTGCACTTTGATATATACATTGATGTACTGTGTGTGCCAGCATACTGATCCAGGGATGGCATAGAACACAGAGGCTTGACCGTCTGAGGTCGGGTCGCTACAAGGGCGAACCGGTGGACGACAAACATGCTATCGAGCAACCGTCCGAACAGGACAATCTGGATAAACAACCCGTCCCCAGCGAAAATAACAGTCCGGACGATCTCACGTCGGACAAGTTGCTGGAGCAGAAGAACCTCCACAAAAGGCTCGTCGCCACTACACGTAGCTTGAAAAAGCAGAAGCGGAAGCTCAAAACAGCGGAAGATGCACTCAGAATCAGATGGAGCAAAGTACTCAACACCGCAGACAAATACGGAGACAGTCGCCGAACGAAGAGCTACCCAAAGCGAAAACTACTGCCTGAATTTGATGAGGAGGCTGTAGAGCCCCCACAATCAAAAAACAAAGAGGCCACCCGGTCGGATGGACGACCCTATGGCAAACAGAGAGCGGCAAACAGCGCCGCACACAAGCCGGCACACGATCCGCACAGGATTCAAGATTAAAAAGATGGCCCGATTAGATCTATCTACGGGCCAAGAAAGCAAGCTCTAGTAAGCAATGCAACACATCAAGTATCCGAACATCACGGTACACCTAAATATAGGGTGCCGCACACCCCTATGTTTCACCAATGAGGTGCTGGATTATGAATTTCAATGATTCAAGCCCGTAAACATAGAGGCATATGACGGAACAATGCACTGAGTCTGGATCGAGGATTATATCCTCCACATACACATGGCTAGAGGAGATGATCTCCACGCCATAAAATACTTACCCTTCAAGCTTAAAGGGCCAGTCCGGCATTGGCTTAAAAGCCTTCCAGAAAACACCATTGGAAGTTGGGAGGAGCTCGAGGATGCTTTTTGGGCAAATTTTCAAGGGACCTATGTCCGACCTCCGGATGCCGACGATTTAAGTCACATAACTCAACAACCCGGAGAGTTAGCCCGGAAATTTGGAACAGATTCCTTACTAAAAAGAACCAAATAGTCGACTGTCCGGATGCCGAAGCCTTAGCAGCTTTCAAACACAACGTCCGAGACGAATGGCTCGCCAGACACCTCGGCCAAGAAAAGCCAAGAACAATGGCCGCATTAACAAGCCTCATGACCCGCTTTGTGCGGAGAGGATAGATGGCTGGCAAGATGCAGCACCAGCGACCCAAGTACATCCAAGTCGAGGATGGAACAGAAACCACGACGCAGCAAGGACCAAATCGGACCAAGGGAAACAGCCCAAGAGCACGGCAGTCAACGCCGGATTCAAAAGCTCTCGGCAGAATCATAAAAAGCTGCCCCTTAAGGATAACAGGGACGAGCTATCTAACTTAAACAAAATCTTGGACAAGATATGCCAAATCCACAGTACTCCCGGGGAGCCTGCAAACCATACCCACAGAGATTGTTGGGTCTTCTAGCAGTCCGGCAAACTCAACGCCGAACACAAGGGGCTCGACATACCAAGCGAGGACGATGACGAACCTCAAAAGCAGAGCACCGGAAAACAAAAAAATTTCCCACAAGAAATCAAAACAGTAAACTCACTTCGCGTGACAAAAGGGAAAAATAGAGCGGCGCCCATAGAGGTACGCGCCATACGGCCTATCCCGGAGGAGTCCCGCCACTGGTTGTTAAAACCAATCACCTTCGACCATCGGAATTACTCTAGTTGTATACGGAATGCAGGTTGGACTGCCTTGATATTAGATCCGATAATTGGCGGACTCCAATTTTCACAAGTCCTAATGGATGGCGGCAGTGATCTAAACCTGCTATATCAGGACACAATCCGCAAAATGGGGATAGACCCAACCAAATTTCGCCATAGCAACACTTCCTTTCAAGGGGTAATGCCAAGCCCATATGCCCATTGTACGGGCTCTCTACTGCTAGAAGTTGTGTTCGGCTCACCCGACAACTTCCGCCACGAAAAGTTAACCTTCCACCTTGCCCCATTTACAAGTAGCTATCAAGCACTATTGGGACGCGAAGCTTTCCCCCGCTTTAACGCAATACCGCATTATGCATCTCTTACACTTAAAATGCCCGGTCCACGCGGCATCATCTCGTTAAAAGGAAACATCGAGGGTTCCTCGAGTCCGAAAAATCATGCGGTTGCCTTG
This sequence comes from Aegilops bicornis, assembly GCA_021605145.1. Classification (NCBI taxonomy): domain Eukaryota; kingdom Viridiplantae; phylum Streptophyta; class Magnoliopsida; order Poales; family Poaceae; genus Aegilops; species Aegilops bicornis. Next base: position 470,432,864 of record CM038674.1, on the reverse strand, counting down.
ACAGCCACACAATAAACCGGCGTCACCAATAAAAGCACTTAGACAGGTCGTCCAGACCCCGGACACGGCTGGACGAGTCCGGCGTAAGCATACAAGGGCTTACTAGACACATGCCCCCGTACAACGGGCTCCACAACAAGAGACCATAAAGCTCAATTTTATTCATTTTTCGAATTGTACTTCGTTTATTTAATATAACGTACATTTTCGCACGACCTTTTTCAACTAAGTTCCTCTCTTTTACAGATGAACATCGTGCTACACCCGTCGAGGATACGGCTGCGGAGACGGTAGCGCAGACGTGCAGTAGGGACCCGTCGCAAGGATTCTTTTCGGATTAAGACCCTGCGTAAACCTTTTTCACTGTCTCTTGTTGATACACATCCCCCGGTTTCTTGCTATAACCAAGGATGAGGCTGGCGTTTTGGCATAGGCCACGCGTCGAATTTTGCGTGCACTGGACAATTGTGGGGCTTATTACCAAGGGCGATTGTTCGACCCGTTTTCATAAAGACCGAATACCTTAGGGAGTGTTCGCGTCTCGAGTTAGGCCTTATATGCATCAGCTCGAATCATGTCTTTGGTCAAATGTTGGGTTTGCCTGCCTCGTGTTTTGCTGCCTTACGTTCCGCTCTATCGGCTAACGCGGCACCGGAGAACTATCGCGATTGTGCCCGGTTCGCCAGGTGAGCACCTCGGTAGAGAAAGCCAAAACCGATCGTCATGATATAGCGTGAGACTGGTCAACCACTCGATGACCCGCTGGAATCTTTAGAATTCCTCCGCATTGACGAAGGGCCATTTTCCGGCCAGGCACATACGCGCCCCGAATTCGGGTGAGCGCGGTGCCCCTAGGGGCTATATAGTAGCCCCACTGTCGAACTCCTATGGCTAAGTGAAAGTGATAAAGCATTATAGTCCGGTTGCCTAGTTTGCTGCGCTATCACCTCCTTTGTAGAACCAAGACGTTGGATCAAGTGTGAAAAGGCGCTTTACGCAAACACCCCGCATTATATGCGTAATGAAGCCAAAGACTGCCATCTTTCAGGTTATATATACATATACATTAACGGCCGCACATGAGGTATTTTAATTCTTGAAGGCACAAGTATAAAAAGCTTTTATATTCCATCGAAACATTATTTCACAATAATACATGTTATTCGAACATAATATCCTTCGAGCACTGCGTCTCTATTAAACGAACGCCCTGCAGAACTTCACGAAAATAGTGCTCGGCAGTACTCGGCTTCCGTCTCAATCTTGGGATGCAACATCGGTGGCCTTCATCTCCGCCAAAGATGTCTTGACACGGGCGAGCCATCCGCGCACCCTCTATGCATGTTGACCACCTCATTGTTTTGATATGCGGCACCGCACCAAGGAACCGCTGCACCAAGCCAAAATAACTCTTCGCTCGGGCCTTTTTCGCCACAAATGAGTCACGACATTCTTCATGGCAAGTCCGGACAATCTATTCAGCTCCGCCCATTCGCCAAACGATCGGTTAATGGAAGAGGACGACCTTTGGATTACGAATCGCGACCAAAAAGCTCTTCCATCTCGTGATCCTTTTGATCTCCGAAGTGTTCGCGTCCACCATGCACTCGCCGCCAAGTTCAAATAAACATCCTCACTACTCCACAGCCGGTCCAACTGAGCATATTTAGGATCTGTGAACTTCCTCCGCAGTAGAAAGGGCTTTCCAGCCGCGATATCTCCGGCTTGACGTAGCTCCTCCTTCATAGCTCTCATCACAGAGCGAGCATACTTGGCCTCGGTGGTGGCCTTCTTCAGGTCCTCTTGCTCCGCTCGACCTTCTTTTTCAAGAAGCTCGCAGCGGTCGGTAGCATTCTTCAACTTCACGGCCATTTCATTCTTGCTTCGGCACTGAGCAGCCTGTTCGGCTTTTAGCTCTTCGGCTGCCTTTAAGGCAGCAACATCACTTTTCCTGGCCTGCTCCTTGGCTCGGGCAAGCTCCGCCTGAAGGGTTCTCCATGGCAGCGGCACCATCTGCATCAAGCATACATGTTGTAAGGCACGGGCATCAAGCTCCCTTACCGGGTGTCCGCGGAGAAACCGCATACCTTGTGACTCGTCAAGCCGCTTATTGACAAGCGCGATGTCGGCATCCGCCACGTCAAGTTGCCGCTTTAGTTCGGCAAATTCATCAGTTCGGCTAGCCACCGGACGTTCCGCCACCAACATAGGAAGGGCGACATATTATAACCTGGGATTATGATCCTCGGCACGCTGTCATTCTTGACAAACGCACCGAGTCTCAGGGGCTACTATCTACACAGGGCGCATCTTATATATGCGAAACCGTCAGAAGGTACATCATTGCACGTACCTCAAAAGCTGTCAGTAAACTTCTGGCAGCCTCGTACAACCCGCTTTCCGCAGATGAAATTTTTTCAATCACCGCACCCATCAATGCACGGTGATCCTCTGAGATAGACACTCGCCCGAGCAGACCCTTCAACTCCTCCGACCGTGCACCAGGAGGTGTCGGACTCGTCTGGTGGCCTTTTTCGAAGGCCGGACACGGAGGGATCTGAGGGGCCCTAGGACCGCCTTCTACCCCTGCCGGATTCGGAGAAACCCTCCGTGATGACACCTCAGGATCGTCTGCCTCGCTAGGCGGTACGGCAGGGGGAGGCGTTCCGCTCTCCATCATCTCCGGACGAAGATCCCCTGAAGACGAGCTCTACTGAGAAGGGCTGAGATCCGAACTACAAGGTAAAATTTTGGTCATCTTCAGAAATAAAACAGGGATGTCTCTTATTTTAAAAGAAACTCCCCTCTCTACTTACGACTCGCTGGAGGGCAGATCTCCTTGGGGAAATAATGCGGCCGGGGCATCTTCCGGCGCAGGACCCTCTAGCGAAGATTTCTTCCCGCGCTTTGAGGCCTTGATCTCCGGATCTTCAGAGGCGGTCCTCTTCTCCCCTTGGATAGAGGGATTCTCGATCCCTCCTCTCTTAATAACATCCTTCGCGGATGTAGTAGCTTCCTTGTTCCCCCCTTCGCCTTCCTCTATAGGCGCAGCCTCCAGCATCCTGGTTAACACGGGATCCGCCGTGGTCTCAAGGAGGGGGGCCGGACACCTGATCAGTTTTGCTTTCGCTATCCACTCCTGTTCAAGGGACAACTCTTTTAAGGGCAAGTTTATAATAAATATATGGATAGCGTGTAAGATGCACGGACTACTTACTTGAGCATCCGGGCGATTGCAGCTCAGACCTGCGTCCTCAGTCAAGTCCGGACACATTGCTTGTGATCCGAAGAACAGTTTGTACATCTCCACGGGCGTTGCGCCCAACAAATGTTGGAGAGCTCGTGGTCCCTCCGGATTGAACTCCCACAAAGTGAGGGGGGCGACGTTCTAGGCAGGATGCGATGAATCAGCATGACCTGCGCTACAACGACCGGATTGATCTCTCTCTCTAGGAGGTCTCGAATACGGCCCTGCAACAAGGCCACGTCCTTGGATGGCCCCCAGTCAAGCCCTTTATTGACCCATGACGCCAGCCGCGGTGGAGGACCCGAGCGAAAGGCAGGTGGCGCCACCCATTTGGTGCCCCTAGGAGCTGTGATATAAAACCACTCTTGTTGCCATAGACTGAGCTCCTCTTGAAAAGAGCCCTCGGGCCATGGAGCGTCGGCATTCTTGCTCATAACAGCCCCTCCGCACTCTGCATGTTGCCCCGTGATCATCTTTGGCTCCACCTTGAAGGTCTTGAGCCACAATCCGAAGTGAGGGGTAATGCGAGGAAGGCTTCGCACATGACGATGAACGATGAGATGTGGAGGATGGACTCCCGATCCAAGTCGTGAAATTCCAGCCCGTGATAAAACATGAGCCCCCTCACGAAGGGGTCCGTCGGGAAACCTAGCCCCCGAAGGAAGTGAGACACGAACACCACGCTTTCACCGGGCTTGGGAGAGGGAATAACCTGCCCTTGGGCATGCAGCCTATGTGAGATTTCGCCGGTTAGATACCTGGCATCTCTTAGCTTTAGGACGTCTTCTTCCGTGACGGAGGAAGGCATCCACCGGCCTTGAAGGTCGGAGCCGACATCATCGAAGGTTGAAGCGCTGAATCTGGAGCTTTGGGTGTTGGGACTCGAAGCGAGGGGCGGATTCGATTGAGATTGAGAAAAAAGAGCGGGGCCTTGGTCTCTTTATAAGGAGGTTGAATACCAGGAGCCCTCCCCGTGACCGTTCGGGACTCGCCTTCGATAGAGGAGCCGTGTCAATGGGCACGACTGGGTTACCCACGCCCGTATTAATGAGAATCCCGGAATAAGGGGACACGATCTCTGCTTTGACAAGACGTGCCAAGCAAACCACCTCGCTAAACGCGCTGAGGTGGGACAGTAAAAACGATTCGAATAAAGGCTTGGTCGTGGTGTGATGTCACGCTGCGGAATACGTCAGCAGATTGAACTTGTGTAAATATTATTCTCTCTACGGTGGTATGTGGAACTTATTTTGCAGAGCCGGACACTATCCTTGTGTTCAAAATCTTCTATGAAGTATTCGGAGGAGGAACCCGCCTTGCAATGCCTAAGACAATATGCGCGCCAGACTCGTCGTCATTGAAGCCTGGTTCAGGGGCTACTGAGGGAGTCCTGGATTAGGGGGTGTCCGGATAGCCGGACTATAGCCTTTGGCGGACTCTGGACTATGAAGATGCAAGATTGAAGACTTCGTCCCGTGTCCGGATGGGACTTTCCTTGGCATGGAAGGCAAGCTTGGCGACAGATATGTAGATCTCCTACCATTGTAACCGACTCTGTAACCCTAACCCTCTTCGGTGCCTATATAAACCGGAGGGTTTTAGTCCCAGAGGACTTAACAACAATCATACCATATGCTAGCTTCTAGGGTTTAGCCTCTCGATCTCATGGTAGATCTACTCATGTACTACCCATATCATCAATATTAATCAAGCAGGAGTAGGGTTTTACCTCCATCGAGAGGGCCCGAACCTGGGTAAAAACATCGTGTCCCTTGTCTCCTGTTACCATCCGCCTATACGCACAGTTCAGGACCCCCTACCCGAGATCCGCCGGTTTTGACACCGACACTCCTCCTCTCTCGTGGAGATCTATTCGATGTAATATTCTTTTGCGGTGTGTTTGTTGAGACCGATGAATTGTGGGTTTATGATCAAGTTTATCTATGAACAATATTTGAATCTTCTCTGAATTCTTTTATGTATGATTGGTTATCTTTGCAAGTCTCTTCGAATTATCAGTTTGGTTTGGCCTACTAGATTGATCTTTCTTGCAATGGGAGAAGTGCTTAGCTTTGGGTTCAATCTTGCGGTGTCCTTTCCCAGTGACAGTAGGGGCATCAAGGCACGTATTATATTGTTGCCATCGAGGATAACAAGATGTTTTTTATATTGCATGAGTTTATCCCTCTACATCATGTCATCTTGCTTAAAGCGTTACTCTGTTCTTATGAACTTAATACTCTAGATGCATACTGGATAGCGGTCGATGTGTGGAGTAATAGTAGTAGATGCAGGTGAGTCGGTCTACTTGTCTTGGACGTGATGCCTATATACATGATCATACCTAGATATTCTCATAACTATGCTCAATTCTGTCAATTGCTCAACAGTAATTTGTTCAACTACCGTAATACTTATGCTCTTGAGAGAAGGCACTAGTGAAACCTATGGCCCCCGGGTCTATTTTCCATCATATTAATCTCCCGACAACAAGCTATTTCTGGCGCCGTTTTTATTTTATTTTATTTACTTTGCATATTTATCATAAAAATGCCAAAAATTATTATCTTATCATATCTATCAGATCTCACTCTCGTAAGTGACCGTGAAGGGATTGACAACCCCTTTATTGCGTTGGTTGCGAGGATTTATTTGTTTGTGTAGGTGCGAGGGACTCGTACGTGGCCTCCTACTGGATTGATACCTTGGTTCTCAAAAACTGAGGGTAATACTTATGCTGCTTTACTGCATCACCCTTTCCTCTTCAAGGGAAAACCAACGCAGTGCTCAAGAGGTAGCACGCTTCCTACGCTTAACAACAGCATGATGGAAAATTTTGGTATTACGGTCACCAGCCCCAGCCCAATTCTTCTTACCGCGTTGCTTATAGAACTGATTTAGCTTGGATAGGGTTTGATCATACCTGATAGTGAGGGACCCTTCTAAAGCATGGTCTCGTTCTTTGCAATGGATTTCTTTGCAATGGTTGATCTGCCCTTCTAGCTCCAAAAGATCACTTTGAAGAGATTTCTTTTTCCTGCACCACACCTTTAGAGAACCTGCCAAAGAAGATGTCTTGGCTGCAAAAGATGTAAGCGAACGATTGTTCCATGTAGATTTGGCAAAATTGGCAAAGTCCTTTTCCATCAACCACCAATTTTCAAATTTAAAAGCTTCCTTGGGTTTAGTAAAACTGCCCTCCATAGACATTAAAATAGGAGCATGATCACTAAGGATAATAGGCAAATTAAGGACTTTAGTGTTAGGAAAATGCATGCACCACTCCGCATTAACTAAGCAACGATCAAGGTGACGGTAAATGGGTTTAGAAGTATGCTGATTGCCACACCAAGTATACGCCGGACTACTAAAACCTATGTCAAAGAAACCACAATTTTTAACAAGAGACCGAAAAGCATTCATACGAAAGTAATTCACATTGCCATTACATCCATCTATATCATTAAGGTCACCTATACACACCATGGGTGCACCTAAATTGTCATAAACAAAAGTGGAAATCTGACTCCAAATGGTTGTAGTCTGCCTATGGTACGGGTCGCCATATATACAAATCAAACAAAATTGGACCCCAGAAGCTAGATGAACTACATTAGCTAATATATAGTGGAAGTTAGCACTATGAACATAAACTTTGAGGTCATCAGTCCACATAAGCCAGAGGCCTCCTGAGGCACCTCTAGAGGGAACAACAAAGGCACTAGTAACATCAAACCTATTAACAAGATCTACAGAATGAACTTTAGAAGACTTGATTTCCGAAACAAAAGTTACCTGTGCTTTAGTAGATCGGATCAAGTTGGCCAAGAAAAGCATACGATCATTGCTGAGCCCCCGACCCATACCTCGACAATTCCAAGCAATTGCTCTCATGGCGTCTTACGCTGCTTAGCTTGACTAACATTCCTCCAAGGATGAGACTGGCAGCGGCTAACTGACGGACGGCCAAACCACGACAATGATACGTCTCCAACGTATCTATAATTTTTGATGGCTCCATGCTATATTATCTACTGTTTTGGACATTATTGGGCTTTATTATCCACTTTTATATTATTTTTGGGACTAACCTATTAACCGGAGGCCCGGCCCAAAATTGATGGTTTTTGCCTATTTCAGAGTTTCGCAGAAACGGAATATCAAACGGAATCCAAACGGAACGAAACCTTCGGGAACGTGATTTTCGGAACGAACATGATCCAGAGGACCTGGACTCTACGCCAAGAAACAAAGGAGGATGCCACGAGGTAGGGGGCGCGCCTACCCCCCCCCCCCCCAGGCGCGCCCTCCACCCTCGTGGGCCCCTTGTTGCTCCACCGACGTACTTCTTCCTCCTATATATACCTACGTACCCCCAAACGATCAGAAGAGGAGCAAAAAACCTAATTCCACTGCCGCAACCTTCTGTACCCACGAGATCCCATCTTGGGGCCTGTTTCGAGCTCCTGAGGGGGCATCCATCATGGAGGGTTTCTACATCAACACCATAGCCTCTCCGATGAAGTGTGAGTAGTTTACCTCAGACCTTCGGGTCCATACTTATTAGCTAGATGGCTTCTTCTCTCTTTTTGGATCTCAATACAATGTTCTCCCCCTCTCTCGTGGAGATCTAGTCGATGTAATCTTCTTTTTGCGGTGTGTTTGTTGAGACCGATGAATTGTGGGTTTATGATCAAGTTTATCTATGAACAATATTTGAATCTTCTGAATTCTTTTATGTATGATTGGTTATCTTTGCAAGTCTCTTGAATTATCGGTTTGGTTGGGCCTACTAGATTGATCTTTCTTGCAATGGGAGAAGTGCTTAGCTTTGAGTTCAATCTTGCGGTGTCCTTTCCCAGTGACAGAAGGGGCAGCAAGGCACGTATTGTATTGTTTCCATCGAGGATAACAAGATGGGGTTTTTATCATATTGCATGAATTTATCCCTCTACATCATGTCATCTTGCTTAAGGCATTACTCTGTTTTTATGAACTTAATACTCTAGATGCATCTTTGGATAGCGGTCGATGAGTGGAGTAATAGTAGTAGATGCAGGTGAGTCGGTCTACTTGTCTCGGACGTGATGCCTATATACATTATCATACCTAGATATTCTCATAACTATGCTCAATTCTGTCAATTGCTCAACAGTAATTTCTTCACCCACCGTAAAATACTTATGCTCTTGAGAGAAGCCACTAGTGAAACCTATGGCCCCAGGTCTATCTTCATCATATTAATCTTCCAACACTTATTTATTTCCTTTGCTTTTATTTTACTTTGCATCTTTATCATAAAAATACCAAAAATATTATCTTATCATATCTATCAGATCTCACTCTCGTAAGTGACCGTGTAGGGATTGACAACCCCTTATCACGTTGGTTGCGAGGATTTATTTGTTTTGTGTAGGTGTGAGGGACTCGCGCATAGCCTCCTACTAGATTGATACCTTGGTTCTCAAAAACTGAGGGAAATAATTATGCTACTTTGCTGCATCACCCTTTCCTCTTCAAGGGAAAACCAACGCATTGCTCAAGAGGTAGCAAGAAGGATTTCTGGCGCCGTTGCTGGGGAGGTCTACGCAAAAGTCAACATACCAAGTACCCATCGCAAACCCTTATCTCGTGCGTTACATTATTTGCCATTTGCCTCTCGTTTTCCTCTCCCCCGCTTCACCCTTGCCGTTTTATTCGCCCTCTCTTTTTCATTTGCCTTGATGTCTTACTTGGCTCGTTTGCTCGTTTGGTTGAAATAGTTGAGTGTTTATTCCTAAACAGAGAAGCTAATATCTATGGATCCTCATTCGCTTGCCAATATTTTTAAGAGATCCAATTATGATGAACCTATTGCTAGTGAGTTGAGTGCACTAGATTATCTTTATGAGGTTTTGCTTGAAATTCATGAATCTGAAAATTGTGATGAAGAAATTTATGAAAAGATTCACGATAGCTCCTTGAGTAAAAATCGTGATTGCAATGATTTTACTATAAATTCTCTTGATGTCAATTGTGCTAACAATATGCAAAACCCTAAGCTTGGGGATGCTAGTTTTGCTATGTCTACTACTTGTTGCAATGATCATGATTGGGGTGATTCTTCTTGTGATCTTGAAAATTTATTTAAGCCCCATGATGAATATAAGATTGATAATAGTGTTTGCAATAATATTGAAAGTGGGTTTGGAAGAGTGTCAACTATATATCCCACATATTTGGATAATATTCAATCTTATGAAATTTTTGATAAAAGTGGGCTTGGAGAAATCATGACTTTAGTTAATGATAATCCCACTATTTTGGAAGAGTGTCAACTTCGCATGCATGTGGATCGTGTTTAGAATATGATATGTGATAGCTATATTATTGAATTTTCTTATGATCCTACATGTAATTATTATGAGAGAGGAAAATATGGTTATAGAAATTTTCATGTTACTAAATTACCTCTCGTTATGTTGAGATTGCTATTGTTCCTTTCCGCTTCCTTGCATATACTAGTTTTTGCTTGCTATGATAATTTGTTTTTCTATAAGACGCCTATGTATAGGAAGTATGTGAAGGAAATATGCCCTAGAGGCAATAATAAAGTTATTATTTATTTCCTTATATCATGATAAATGTTTATTATTCATGCTAGAATTGTATTAACCGGAAACATAATACATGTGTGAATATATAGACAAACAATATGTCACTAGTATGCCTCTACTTGTCTAGCTTGTTAATCAAAGATGGTTATGTTTCCTAACCATGAACAAGGAGTTGTTATTTGATTTACAAGGTCACATCATTAGTTGAATGATCTGATTGACATGACCCATTCCGTTAGCTTAACACTTGATCGCTTTAGTATGTTAATGCTTTCTTCATGACCCATACATGTTCCCGTAACTATGAGATTATGCAACTCCCGTTTACCGGAGGAACACTTTGGTGCTACCAAACGTCACAACGTAATCGGGTGATTATAAAGGAGTACTACAGGTGTCTCCAAAGGTACTTGTTGGGTTGGCGATTTCGAGATTAGGTTTTGTCACTCCGATTGTCGGAGAGGTATCTCCGTGCCTTCTCGGTAATGCACATCACTTAAGCCTTGCAAGCATTACAACTAATGAGTTAGTTGTGAGATGATGTATTACGAACGAGTAAAGAGACTTACCAGAACGAGATTGAACTAGGTATTGGATACCGACGATCGAATCTCGGGTAAGTAACATACCGATGACAAAGGGAACAACGTATGTCGTTATGCGGTTTGACCGATAAAGATCTTCGTAGAATATGTAGGAACCAATATGGGCATCCAGGTTCCGCTATTGGTTATTGACCGAGAATGGTTCTAGGTCATGTCTACATAGTTCTCGAACCCGTAGGGTCCGCACGCTTAACGCTTCGATGATTCATTATGAGTTTATAAGTATTGATGCAATCGAAGTTTGTTCGAGTCCGGATGTGATCACGGACATGACGAGGAGTCTCGAAATGGTCGAGACATAAAGATTGATATATTGGAAGCCTACATTTGGACATCGGAAGGGTTCCGAGTGAAATCGAATTTACCGAGTACGGGAGGTTACGGAACCCCAGGAACTACATGGGACATAGTGGGCCTTAGTGGAAAGGAGAGAGGCCAGCCCTGGTGGTCGCGCCCCCCTTCCCTAGTCCTATTAGGACTAGGAAAGGTGGGCCGCCCCCTCTCTCTCTTCCTCCTCCGGAATCCTAATCCAACTAGGATTGAGGGGAGTCCTACTCCCGAGGGAGTAGGACTCCTTGCGCGCCCCCTTGGGCCGGCCACCTCCCCTTGGCTCCTTTATATCACGGGGCAGGGGCACCCCATAACACACAAGTTGATCTACGGATCTTTCCTTAGCCGTGTGCGGTGCCCCTTCCACCATATTCCACTTCGGTCATATCGTCATGAGCTTAGGCGAAGCCTGCGCCGGAGAAGTCATATCGTCGCAGTGCTTAGGCGAAGCCTGCGTCGGTGGAGCATCAACATCGTCATCACGCCCGTCGTCAGGTCGACGGAACTCATCCGACACTTTGCTGGATCGAGTCCGGGATCGTCATCGAGCTGAGCGTGTGCGAGAACTTCGGAGGTGCCGTGCACGTTCGGTGCTTGGATCGGTCGGATCGTGAAGACGCATTTACTACATCAACCGCGTTGTTATAACGCTTCCGCTGACGGTCTCCGAGGGTACGTGGACGGACACTCTTCCCTCTCGTTGCTATGCCATCACTATGGTCTTGCGTGATCGTAGGAAATTTTTGAAATTACTACGTTCCCAACAAAGATGGTATCAGAGCCTAGGTTTTATGCGTAGATGTCATATGCACGAGTAGAACACAAGTGAGTTGTGGACGATACAAGTCATACTGCCTACCAGCATGTCATACTTTGGTTCAGCGGTATTGTTGGACGAGACGATCCGGACCAACCTTACGCCAGACGCTTACGCGAGACCGGTTCCTCGACGTGCTTTGCACATAGATGGCTTGCGGAAGACCTGTCTCTCCAACTTTAGTTGAACTGAGTAGCTACGCCCGGTCCTTGAGAAGGTTAAACGGAGTCTATTTGACAAACTATCGTTGTGGTTTTAATGCGTAGGTAAGAACGGTTCTTGCTCAGCCCGTAGCAGCCACGTAAAACTTGCAACAACAAAGTAGAGGACGTCTAACTTGTTTTTGCAGGGCATGTTGTGATGTGATATGGTCAAGACGTGATGCTATATTTTATTGTATGAGATGATCATGTTTTGTAACCGAAGTTATCGGCAATGGCGAGAGCCATATGGTTGTCGCTTTATTGTATGCAATGCAATCGCGATGTAATGCTTTACTTTATTACTAAGCGGTAGTGATAGTCGTGGAAGCATAAGATCGGCGAGACGACAACGATGCTACGATGGAGATCAAGGTGTCGGCGCGGTGGCGATGGTGATCATGACGGTGCTTGGCGATGGAGATCACAAGCACAAGATGATGATGACCATATCATATCACTTATATTGATTGCATGTGATGTTTATCCTTTATGCATCTTATCTTGCTTTGATTGACGGTAGCATTATAAGATGATCTCTCACTAAAATTATCAAGAAGTGTTCTCCACGAGTATGCACCGTTGCCAAAGTTCGTAGTACCCGGACACCACGTGATGATCGGGTGTGATAAGTTCTACGTCCATCTACAACGGGTGCAAAACAGTTGCACACGCGAATACTCAAAGTTAAACTTGACGAGCCTAGCATATAATGATATGGCCTCGGAACACGGAGACCGAAAGGTCGAACGTGAATCATATAGTAGATATGATCAACATAGTGATGTTCACCGTTGAAACTACTCCGTCTCACGTGATGATCGGACACGGTTTAGTTGATATGGATCACGTGATCACTTAGATGACTAGAGAGATGTCTGTCTAAGTGGAAGTTTAGTAATATGATTAATTGAACTTTAATTTATCATGAACTTAGTCTGGTAGTATCTTGCAAATTATGTTGTAGATCAATAAGCTCGCGTTGTTGCTTCCCTATGTTTTTATATGTGTTCCTAGAGAAAATTGTATTGAAAAATGTTAGTAGCAATGATGCGGATTGGATCCGTGATCTGAGGTTTATCCTCATTGCTGCACAGAAGAATTATGTCCTTAATGCACCGCTAGGTGATAGACCTATTGCAGGAGCAGATGCATATGTTATGAACGTTTGGCTAGCTCAATATGATGACTACTTGATAGTTTAGTGCACCATGCTTAACGGCTTAGAATCGGGATTTCATAGACGTTTTGAACGTCATGGACCATATGAGATGTTCCAGAGTTGAAGTTAATATTTCAAGCAAATACCCGAGTTGAGAGATATGAAGTCTCCAACAAGTTCTATGGCTAAAAGATGGAGGAGAATCGCTCAACTAGTGAGCATGTGCTCAGATAGTCCGGGTACTTCAATCGCTTGAATCAAGTGGGAGTTAATCTTCCGGATAAGATAGCGATTGATGTAATTCTCTAGTCACCATCACTAAGTTACTAGAACTTCGTGATGAACTATAGTATGCAAGGGATGACGAAAAGATTCCCGAGCTCTTCATGATGTTGAAATCGACGAAGGTAGAAATCAAGAAAGAGCATCAAGTGTTGATGATTGACAAGACCACTAGTCTCAAGGAAAAAGGCAAAGGGAAGAAGGGGAACTTCAAGAAGAACGGCAAGCAAGTTGCTGCTCGAGTGAAGAAGCCCAAGTCTGGACCTAAGCACGAGACTAAGTGCTTTTGCTGCAATAGAACTGGTCACTAGAAGCGGAACTACCCCAAGTATTTGGCGGATAAGAAGGATGGCAAAGTGAACAAGGGTATATTTGATATACAGGTTATTGATGTGTGCTTTACTAATGTTTATAGTATCCCCTGAGTATTTGATACTTGTTCGGTTGCTAAGATTAGTAACTCGAAACAGGAGTTCTGAGAATAAAAACTAGTTGAAGGGAAGTGACGATGAGTGTTGGAAGTAGTTCCAAGATTGATATGATCATCATCGCACACTCCCTATACTTTCGGATTAGTGTGGAACCTAAATAAGTGTTATTTGGTGTTGAGCATAAATATGATTTGATCATGTTTATTGCAATACGGTTATTCATTTAAGTAAGAGAATAAATTGTTGTTACATTTACATGAATAAAACCTTATATGGTTACACACCAAATGAAAATGGTTCATTGGATCTCGATCATAGTGATACACATATTCATAATATTGAAACCAAAAGATGCAAAGTTAATAATGATAGTGCAACTTATATGTAGCACTGCCGTTTAGGTCATATTGGTGTAAAGCGCATGAAGAAAACTCCATCTTGATGGACTTTTGGAATCACTTGATTATGAATCATTTGATGCTTGCGAACCGTGCCTTTTGGGCAAGATGACTAAAACTCCGTTCTCCGGAACAATGGAACAAGCTCTTGACTTATTGGAAATAATACATACCGATGTATGCGATTCAATGAGTGTTGATGCTCGTGGCAAGTATCATTATTTTCGACCTTCACAGATGATTTGAGCAGATATGCGTATATCTTCTTGATGAAACATAAGTCTGAAATAGTTGAAAAGTTCAAAGAATTTCAGAGTGAAGTAGAAAATCATCGTAACAAGAAAATAAAGTTTACGCAATCTGATCGTGGAGATGAATATTTGAGTTACGAGTTTGGTCTTCAATTAAACAAAGTGGAATAGTTTCACAGCTCACGCCACCGGAACACCACAACGTTATGGTGTGTCCGAACGTCAGAATCGCATTTCTTTATTTTGATATGGTGCGATCAATGATGTCTCTTCTTGATTTACCAATATCATTTTGGGGTTATGCATTAGAGACAGCTGCATTCACGTTTAATAGGGCACCATCTAAATCCGTTGAGACGACACCATATGAACTATGGTTTAAACAAGAAACCTAAGTCGTCGTTTCTTAAAAGTTTGGAGTTTTGATACTTATGTGAAAAAGTTTTCACCGATAAGCTCGAACCCAAATCGGAGAAGTGCGTCTTCATAGAATACCCAAAAGGTAACTATTGGGTACACCTTCTATCACAGATCCAAAGGCAAGTTTTTCGTTGCTAAGATGGATCCTTTCTAGAGAAGAAAGTTTCTCTAAAAGAAGTGAGTGGGAGGAAAGTAGGACTTGATGAGGTAATTGTACCTTCTCCCTTATTGGAAAGTAGTTCATCACGTAAATCAGTTCTGATTCCTACACCAATTAGTGAGGAAGTTAATGATGATGATCATGAAACTTCAGATCAAGTTGCTACCAAACCTCGTAGGTCTTCCAGAGCAAAATCCGCACTGCAGTGGTATGGTAATCGTGTTCGGAAGTCATGTTACTAGACCATGATGAACCTACGGACTATGAGGAAGCGATGATGAGCCCAGATTCAGCGAAATGGCTTGAGGCCATGAAATGCGAGATAGGATCCATGTATGAGAACAAAGTATGGACTTTGATTGACTTGCTCGATGATCAGCAAGCCATGTTAAATAAATGGATCTTCAAGAGGAAGACGGACATTGATAGTAGTGTTACTATCTACAAAGCTCGACTTGTCACAAAAAGGTTTTCGACAAGTTCAAGGTGTTGACTACAATGAGATTTTCTCAAACTGTAGCGATTCTTAAAGTCTGTCCGAATCATGTTAGCAATTGCCACATTTTATGAAATCTGGCAAATGGATGTCAAAACTACATTCTTTAATGGATTTATTAAAGAAGAGTTGTATATGATACAACAAGAAGGTTTTTTCAATCCTAAAGGAGCTAACAAAATATGCAAGCTCCAAATGATCCATCTATGGACTGGTGCAAGCATCTCGGAGTTGGAATAAACGCTTTGATAGTGTGATCAAAGCATATGGTTTTATCTGAGACTTTTGGAGAAGCCTGTATTTACAAGAAAGTGAGTGGGAGCATTACAACATTTCTGATAAGTATATGTGAATGACATATTGTTAATCGGAAATAATGTAGAATTATTCTGCAAAGCATAAAGGAGTATTTGAAAGGAGTTTTTCAAAGAAGTGAAGCTGCTTACATATTGAGCATCAAGATCTATAGAGATAGATCAAGACGTTTGATAAGTTTTTCAATAAGTACATACCTTGTCAAGATTTTGAAGTAGTTCAAAATGGAACAGTCAAAGAAAAGTTCTTGCTGTGTTGCAAAACGTATGAAATTGAGTAAGACTCAAATCCCGACCACGGCAGAAAATAGAAAAGAGAATGAGAGTCATTCCCTATGCCTCGATCATAGGTTCTATGAAGTATGCTATGCTATGTACCAGACCTATTGTATACCTTGCTCTGAATTTGGCAAGGAGTACAATAGTGATCTAGGAGTAGATCATCGGACATTGGTCAATAACATCCTTAGTGAGGACTAAGGAAATATTTCTCGATTATGGAGGTGATAAAAGAGCCCGTCAGAAAGAGTTACATCGATGCAAGCTTTTTACACAGATCCAGATGACTCTAAGACTCAATCTGGATACATATTGAAAGTGGGAGCAATTAGCTAGAGTAGCTCCGCAAGAGCATTGTAGACATAGAGTATTTGCAAAATACATACGGCTCACGAATGTGACAGACACATTTGACTAAGCTTCTCTCACGAGCAAAACATGATCATACCTTAGTACTCTTTGGGTGTTAATCACATAGCGATGTGAACTAGATTATTGACTCTAGTAAACCCTTTGGGTGTTGTTCAGATGTCGATGTGATCTTTGTGTGTTAATCACTTTTAGATGTGAATTTTGGTGTTGAATCACATGATGATGTGAACTAGATTATTGACTCTAGTGCAAGTGGGAGACTGAAGGAAATATGCCCTAGAGGCAATAATAAAGTTATTATTTATTTCCTTATATCATGATAAATGTTTATTATTCATGCTAGAATTGTATTAACAGGAAACATAATACATGTGTGAATATATAGAAAAACAAGATGTCACTAGTATGCCTCTACTTGACTAGCTTGTTAATCAAAGATGGTTATGTTTCCTAACCATGAACAAGGAGTTGTTATTTGATTAACAAGGTCACATCATTAGTTGAATGATCCGATTGACATGACCCATTCCGTTAGCTTAACACTTGATCGTTTAGTATGTTAATGCTTTCTTCATGACCCATACATGTTCCTCGTAACTATGAGATTATGCAACTCCGTTTACCGGAGGAACACTTTGGTGCTACCAAACGTCACAACAATCGGGTGATTATAAAGGAGTACTACAGGTGTCTCCAAAGGTACTTGTTGGGTTGGCGTATTTCGAGATTAGGTTTTGTCACTCCGATTATGGGAGAGGTATCTCCGTGCCTTCTCGGTAATGCACATCACTTAAGCCTTGCAAGCATTACAACTAATGAGTTAGTTGTGAGATGATGTATTACGAACGAGTAAAGAGACTTACGGTAACGAGATTGAACTAGGTATTGGATACCGACGATCGAATCTCGGGTAAGTAACATACCGATGACAAAGGGAACAACGTATGTCGTTATGCGGTTTGACCGATAAAGATCTTCGTAGAATATGTAGGAACCAATATGGGCATCCAGGTTCCGCTATTGGTTATTGACCGAGAATGGTTCTAGGTCATGTCTACATAGTTCTCGAACCCGTAGGGTCCGCACGCTTAACGCTTCAGGCGAGTTCATTATGAGTTTATAAGTATTGATGCACCGAAGTTTGTTCGAGTCCGGATGTGATCACGGACATGACGAGGAGTCTCGAAATGGTCGAGACATAAAGATTGATATATTGGAAGCCTACATTTGGACATCGGAAGGGTTCCGAGTGAAATCGAATTTATCGAGTACCGGGAGGTTACCGAACCCCCGGGAACTACATGGGCCATAGTGGGCCTTAGTGGAAAGGAGAGAGGGCCAGCCCTAGGTGGCGCGCCCCCCTTCCCTAGTCCTATTAGGACTAGGAAAGGTGGGCCGCCCCCTCTCTCTCTTCCTCCCTCAGGAATCCTAATCCAACTAGGATTGGAGGGAGTCCTACTCCCGGAGGGAGTAGGACTCCCTTGCGCGCCTCCCCTTGGGCCGCCACCTCCCCTTGGCTCCTTTATATCTCACGAGGCGGGGGGCACCCCATAACACACAAGTTGATCTACGGATCTTTCCTTAGCCGCAGCGGTGCCCCTTCCACCATATTCCACTTCGGTCATATCGTCATGAGCTTAGGCGAAGCCCTGCCGGAGAAGTCATATCGTCAGCAGTGCTTAGGCGAAGCCTGCGTCGGTGGAGCATCAACATCGTCATCACGCCCGTCGGCCGACGGAACTCATCCCGACACTTTGCTTTGGATCGGAGTCCGGGATCGTCATCGAGCTGAACGTGTGCAGAACTCGGAGGTGCCGTGACGTTCGGTGCTTGGATCGGTCGATCGTGAAGACGTCTGACTACATCAAGCTGCGTTGTTATAACGCTTCCGCTTACGGTCTACGAGGGTACGTGGACGGACACTCTTCCCTCTCGTTGCTATGCCATCACTATGGTCTTGCGTGATCGTAGGAAATTTTTTGAAATTACTACGTTCCCCAACAGTATGTTAGACTTAGATGTGTTTGTCACGTGTTTTATGATGCTCTCTTTATGCTTCAATTCTTGTCTTTCATGTGAGCATCATTAAAATTATCAATGCCTAGGTAAAAGGCTTTAAAGAAAAGCGCTTGTTGGGAGACAACCCAATAATTTTCCTTGCTGTTATTCAATATATCTTTGTTCTAGCCGCTGGTTAGATGTGTTTTTATGTTTTAATTAGTGTTTGTGCCAAGTTAAACCTATAGGATCTTCTTGGATGATAGTTATTTGATCTTGCAGAAATTTCCAGAAACTTTCTATACACGAAAATAATTGTTAAAAGTCACCAGAACGTGATAAAATACTGAATCCAATTGCTGCTGATCAATAAACAAATTTTCTAGGATGTCCTATTTTGGCTGATATTTTGGAGTTCCAGAAGTTTGCGTTAGTTACAGATTACTACAGACTGTTCTGTTTTTGACAGATTCTGTTTTTCATGTGTTGTTTGCTTATTTTGATGAATCTATGGCTAGTAAAATAGTTTATAAACCATAGAGAAGTTGGAATACAGTAGGTTTAACACCAATATAAATAAATAATGAGTTCATTACAGTACCTTGAAGTGGTCTTTTGTTTTCTTTCGCTAACGGAGTTCACTAGATTTTCTGTTAAGTTTTGTGTTGTGAAGTTTTCAAGTTTTGGGTGAAAGATTTGATGGATTATGGAACAAGGAGTGGCAAGAGCCTAAGCTTGGGGATGCCCATGGCACCCCAAGATAATCTAAGGACACCATATAGCCAAAGCTTGGGGATGCCCGGAAGGCATCCCTCTTTAAATCTACTTCCATCGGTAACTTTACTTGGTGCTATATTTTTATTCACCACATGATATGTGTTTTGCTTGGAGCGTCTTGTATGATTTGAGTCTTTGATTTTTAGTTTACCACAATCATCCTTGCTGTACACACCTTTTGAGAGAGCCATACATGATTTGGAAATTATTAGAATACTCTATGTGCTTCGCTTATATCTTTTGAGTTATATAGTTTTGCTCTAGTACTTCACTTATATCTTTTAGAGCACGGTGGTGGATTTGTTTTATAGAAACTATTGATCTCTCGTGCTTCACTTAGATTATTTTGAGAGTCTTAAATAGCATGGTAATTTGCTTAAATAATTCTAATATGCTAGGTATTCAAGATTATTAAAAACTTTCTTATGAGTGTATTGAATACTAAGAGAAGTTTGATGCTTGATGATTATTTTGAGATATGGAGGTAATAATATCAAAGTCGTGCTAGTTGAGTAGTTGTGAATTTGATAAATGCTTGTGTTGAAGTTTGCAAGTCCCGTAGCATGCACGTATGGTAAAGGTTGTGTAACAAATTTGAAACATGAGGTGTTCTTTGATTGTCTTCCTTATGAGTGGCGGTCGGGGACGAGCGATGGTCTTTTCCTACCAAAATATCCCCCTAGGAGCATGCGTGTAGTGCTTGGTTTTTGATGACTTGTAGATTTTTGCAATAAGTATATGAGTTCTTTATGACTAATGTTGAGTCCATGGATTATACGCACTCTCACCCTTCCATCATTGCTAGCCTCTTGATGCCGTGCATTGCCCTTTCTCACATTGAGAGTTGGTGCAAACTTCGCCGGTGCATCCAAACCCCATGATATGATACGCTCTTTCACGCATAAACCTCCTTATATCTTCCTCAAAACTGCCACCATACCTACCTATCATGGCATTTCCATAGCCATTCCGAGATATATTGCCATGCAACTTTCCACCGTTCTGTTTATCATGACACGTTCATCATTGTCATATTGCTTAGCATGATCATGTAGTCGACATAGTATTTGTGGCAAATCCACCGTTCATAATTCTTTCATACATGTCACTCTTGGTTCATTGCACATCCCGGTACACCGCCGGAGGCATTCATATAGAGTCATACTTTGTTCTAGTATCGAGTTGTAATCATTGAGTTGTAAATAAATAGAAGTGTGATGATCATCATTTTCTAGAGCATTGTCCCAAGTGAGGAATAAAAAAAGGAAAGGCCATAAAAAAAGAGAAGGCCTAAAAAATGAGAGAAAAAGAGAGAAGGGACAATGCTACTATCCTTTACCACACCTGTGCTTCAAAGTAGCACCATAATTTTCATGATAGAGAGTCTCTTGTTTTGTCACTTTCATATACTAGTGGGAATTTTTCATTATAGAACTTGGCTTGTATATTCCAACAATGGGCCTCCTCAAGTGCCCTAGGTCTTCGTGAGCAAGCAAGTTGGATGCACACCCACTTGGTTTCTTTTGTTGAGCTTTCATACATTTATAGCTCTAGTGCATCAGTTGCATGGCAATCCCTACTCCTTGCATTAACATCAATCGATGGGCATTTCCATAGCTCATTGATTAGCCTCGTTGATGTGAGACTTTCTCCTTTTTTGTCTTCTCCACATAACCCCCATCATGATACTCTATTCCAGCCATAGTGCTATGTCCATGGCTCACGCTCATGTATTGTGTGAAAGTTTATAGGTTTGAGATTACTAAAGTATGAAACAATTGCTTGGCTTGTCATCAGGGTTGTGCATGATGAGAGCATTCTTGTGTGACGAAAATGGAGCATGACTAAACTATATGATTTTGTAGGGATGAACTTTCTTTGGCCATGTTATTTTGAGAGGACATAATTGCTTAGTTAGTATGCTTGAAGTATTATTATTTTTATGTCAATATGAAATTTTATCTTGAAGCTTTCGGATCTGAATATTCATACCACAATTAAGAAGAATTACATTGAAATTATGCCAAGTAGCACTCCGCATCAAAAATTCTGTTTTTATCATTTACCTACTCGAGGACGAGCAGGAATTAAGCTTGGGGATGCTTGATACGTCTCCAATGTATCTATAATTTTTGATGGCTCCATGCTATATTATCTACTGTTTTGGACATTATTGGGCTTTATTATCCACTTTTATATTATTTTTGGGACTAACCTATTAACCGGAGGCACGGCCCAAAATTGATGTTTTTTGCCTATTTCAGAGTTTCGCAGAAACGGAATATCAAACGGAATCCAAACGGAACGAAACCTTCGGGAACGTGATTTTCGAAACGAACATGATCCAGAGGACCTGGACCCTACGCCAAGAAACAAAGGAGGAGGCCACGAGGTAGGGGGCGCGCCTACCCCCCCCCCCCAGGCGCGCCCTCCACCCTTGTGGGCCCCTTGTTGCTCCACCGACGTACTTCTTCCTCCTATATATACCTACGTACCCCCAAACGATCAGAAGGGGAGCAAAAAACCTAATTCCACTGCCGCAACCTTTTGTACCCACGAGATCCCATCTTGGGGCCTGTTCTGGAGCTCCCCCGGAGGGGGCATCCATCATGGAGGGTTTCTACATCAACACCATAGCCTCTCCGATGAAGTGTGAGTAGTTTACCTCAGACCTTCGGGTCCATACTTATTAGCTAGATGGCTTCTTCTCTCTTTTTGGATCTCAATACAATGTTCTCCCCCTCTCGTGGAGATCTATTCGATGTAATCTTCTTTTTGCGGTGTGTTTGTTGAGAGCGATGAATTGTGGGTTTATGATCAAGATTATCTATGAACAATATTTGAATCTTCTAAATTCTTTTATGTATGATTGGTTATCTTTGCAAGTCTCTTCGAATTATCAGTTTGGTTTGGCCTACTAGATTGATCTTTCTTGCAATGGGAGAAGTGCTTAGCTTTGGGTTCAATCTTGCGGTGTCCTTTCCCAAAGGATGAGGGCTTAAAGAAGGCACGTATTGTATTGTTGCCATCGAGGATAACAAGATGGGGTTTTTATCATATTGCATGAATTTATCCTCTACATCATGTCATCTTGCTTAAGGCATTACTCTGTTTTTATGAACTTAATACTCTAGATGCATCTTTGGATAGCGGTCGATGAGTGGAGTAATAGTAGTAGATGCAGGAAGGAGTCGGTCTACTTGTCTCGGACGTGATGCCTATATACATGATCATACCTAGATATTCTCATAACTATGCTCAATTTCATCAATTGTCAAGAGTAATTTCTTCACCCACCGCAAAATACTTATGCTCTTGAGAGAAGCCACTAGTGAAACCTATGGCCCCCGAGTCTATCTTCATCATATTAATCTTCCAACACTTAGTTATTTCCTTTGCTTTTATTTTACTTTGCATCTTTATCATAAAAATACCAAAAATATTATCTTATCATATCTATCAGATCTCACTCTCGTAAGTGACCTTGTAGGGATTGACAACCCCTTTATCGCGTTGGTTGCGGGGATTTATTTGTTTCGTGTAGGTGCGAGGGACTCACGCGTATCCTCCTACTGGATTGATACCTTGGTTCTCAAAAACTGATGGGAAATACTTACGCTACTTTGCTGCATCACCCTTTCCTCTTCAAGGGAAAACCAACGCAGTGCTCAAGAGGTAGCAGACAAGAGGAGAAAGTGAAACTTTGGATGGGCACGAACTGCCTCAGCTCCTATCATGCGGAGAAGGACTGGACTTAGCGCCAATCTAGGCGCAGCTGATTCAATCCTTAAAATTTTGAAACACGCAGACTTGCCGCACTGCAGAGTTGTGCCGGATCTGGGGCGACATGGATGAGAGCGAGCTAGTGCAAAACTCTCCCTGGACTAGGCTGAGATTTGAAGCAATAAAAGTGGGGGCAGCAGCAGGCCGCTATATGAATCGGAGGACTGGGGACATAGATGAGGGGCCGGGGAAAAAGAGGATCAGGAGAGGGAGGATCACGGTGAGGGAGAAATCGGAGATCTGGAAGAGTAAGATGGATAGAGAGAGCAAGGGGCAGCAGAGAGGAGACGAGGAGGAGAAGGGAATCCGGGAGATAGGGGATGAGATAGGACATCAGAGAGGGAAGGGAGAAGAAGAAGCAGCATCACGGAAATTGCCAGTCGCCAGGCCGTCCTGGTACTCGTGGGGGGAGGAAGGGGGTGATGGCAGCACTCGTCATCGGCATCCATTCTTTTCTTTCACTGTCCATATTCTTTCTCGTAGCCATGTGGATGATGACACAACCCCTTCAAACTCGCACATTAAATATGAAATATTAATGCAACGGGGAAGTAAAAAACAAGATGGTGAATAGTACATTGATACGTCTCCAACGTATCTATAATTTTTGATTGCTCCATGCTATATTATCTACTGTTTTGGACTATATTGGGCTTTATTTTCCACTTTTATATTATTTTTGGAACTAACCTATTAACCGGAGGCCCAACCCAAAATTGCTGTTTTTTGCCTATTGCAGTGTTTCGGAGAAACAGAATATACAACGGAGTCCAAACGGAATGAAACCTTCGGGAACGTGATTTTCTCATCAGATATGACCCAGGAGACTTGGACCCTCCGTCAAGAAAGCCACGAGGCGGTCATGAGGGTGGAGGGTGCCCCCCCCTCTAGGGCGCGCCCCCCTGCCTCGTGGGCCCCTCTAAGCTCCACCGACGTACTTCTTCCTCCTATATATACCTACGTACCCCCAAACGATCTGATACGGAGCCAAAAACCTAATTCCACCGCCGCAACTTTCTGTATCCACGAGATCCCATCTTGGGGCCTGTTAGAGTTCACGGAGAGGGCCATCATCACGGAGGGCTTCTACATCATCCTAGCCTCTCCGATGAAGTGTGAGTAGTTTACCTCAGACCTTCGGGTCCATAGTTAGTAGCTAGATGGCTTCTTCTCTCTTTTTGGATCTCAATACAATGTTCTCCCCCTCTCTTGTGGAGAGCTATTCGATGTAATCTTCTTTTTGCGGTGCGTTTGTTGAGATCCATGAATTGTGGGTTTATGATCAAGTCTACCTATGAATAATATTAGAATCTTCTCTGAATTCTTTTATGTATGATTGGTTATCTTTGCAAGTCTCTTCGAATTACCAGTTTGGTTTGGCCTACTAGATTGGTTTTTCTTGCCATGGCAGAAGTGCTTAGCTTTGGGTTCAATCTTGCAGTGTCCTTTCCCAGTGACAGAAGGGGCAACAAGGCACGTATTGTATTGTTGCCATCAAGGATAACAAGATGGGGTTTTTATCATATTGCATGAAACTATCCCTCTACATCATGTCATCTTGCTTAAGGCGTTACTCTGTTTTTTAACTTAATACTCTAGATGCATGCTGGATAGCGGTCGATTAGTGGAGTAATAGTAGTAGATGCAAGCAGGAGTCGGTCTACTTGTCTCGGACATGATGCCTATATACATGATCATACCTAGATATTCTCATAACTATGCTCAATTACATCAATTGCTCAACAAAGAGTTTGTTCACCCAATCAGATAATACTTATGCTCTTGAGAGAAGCCACTAGTGAAACCTATGGCCCCCGGGTCTATTCTCAACATATCAATCTCCATCACTTTATTATTGCTTTGCTTTTTACTTTTACTTTGCCTTTTACTTTTTACTTTGCATCTCTATACCAAAAATACCAAAAATATTATCTATCATCTCTATCAGATCTCACTCCCGTAAGTGATCGTGAAGGGATTGACAACCCCTAATCGCGTTGGTTGCGTTGAGCTATTGTTTTGTGTAGGTACGAGGGACTTGCGTGTAGCCTCCTACTGGATTGATACCTTGGTTCTCAAAAACTAAGGGAAATACTTATGCTACTTTGCTGCATCATCCTCTCCTCTTCGGGGAAATCCAACGCAGTGCTCAAGAGGTAGCATACATCAACCAAAAAGCATGCGTGCCATAAAAAATGGCGAGCTTTGATGTCAAAATCATGTTGGTGAAATGTCATAATCTAGTTTGAAATTCACCTAATATTTTAAAGCCAAAGTTTACGTTGAGGAACGAGTGGTTAAGAAAATGGTTCGGATGCAGGTCTTCGCATATTAACATATGTGATGATATTGTAATATTCCAGAATTCTGATAACATAATTTCCTAGCATTAGTTCTGTTCAGCAAAATGAAATAAACTTTTTCATAGTAGCAAAGAGAATTTGAGAGCAAGAACTGTAAGACGGAGGGGCTCTTCCGGGTGAGTGGTGGACAGCACAAAGATTAAGGGCATCTCCAAGGCGGACCCGTAAAACTCCCGCAAGCATTCGGGCCGTGGAAGTCATCCAACACGGTCCTATATCGGTCTGCGGGGCGGTCCGGACGCGATTTTCTCCTGCAAAATGAATGCAATAGTGAGGGAGGTTTGTGGGAGTCCGGACACGCGAAACGTATGAATACGACACTCCAGGCCCACCCAAAACCCTTCCCGGACCCCACGACTCCATCCTCATCATTTTCTTTCCTTCCTTTTTTCTCTCTTGTCGTTGCCGCCGTTACACCACCCCGGTCATCATGCCACACCCCTGCCAGAAATCCGCGTCTCCGTCACCTCCGGTAATCCAGCAGGGCTCCCCGCCACTTCTCCTCCATCTTCGTTCAACCCCCTGTCCTCTATTGGGGGACGTAGTAATTTCAAATATTTCCTATGCACACGCAACATCATGGTGATGCATAGAAACGAGAGGGGAGAGTGATGTCCACGTACCCTCGTAGACCGAAAGCGGAAGCGTTATGACAACGCGGTTGATGTAGTTGTTGGGGAACGTTGCAGAAAATTAAAATTTTTCCTACGGTTTCACCAAGATCCATCTATGAGTTCTACTAAGCAACGAGTTACTAAAGAGAGTTTGCATCTACATACCACTTGTAGATCGAGTGCGGAAGCGTTCG
The DNA here is from genome assembly GCA_021605145.1 of Aegilops bicornis. Classification (NCBI taxonomy): domain Eukaryota; kingdom Viridiplantae; phylum Streptophyta; class Magnoliopsida; order Poales; family Poaceae; genus Aegilops; species Aegilops bicornis. The sequence continues at coordinate 470,406,775 of CM038674.1, read as the reverse complement.
AGAGAGTGGTGATGATGAAGACGTTCCCAACGTGATTCCGATCACCGATGACCAAGTACTGAAAGGACAGCACCTCCGTGTTCAACACACGTACGGGACGATGGCGTCTCCTCCGTCTTGATCCAGCAAGAGTGAAGGAGAGGTTGAGGAAGACAATTCCAATGGCAGAACGACGCAAGGCAGGGTTGGTACGGCGATTCTCCCACAGGCTTCGCCAAGCTTGCGTGGAGAAAGAGAGGTGTTGGGGAGGGAGGGCTGCGCCTACAATTGTGTATTCAGCCCTCCCCCCCACCCCTCTATTTATAGGAGGAGAGGGCAAAGGGGGCCGGCCCTCTAGGGAAAACCCTAGGGGGGCGGCGGCCAAGGGAGAGAAGGAAAGGGGTGGCTTGCCCCCCAAGCCAAGGGGCGCCTCTTCCCCTTAGGGTTTCCTCCTCCCAAACCCCTAGCCGCATGGGCCTAGATGGGGAGGCGCGCCCAGCCCACCAGGCTGGCTCCTCTCCCACTTAGCCCATGTGGCCCCCGAGGGGTGGCCCCTCGGTGGACCTCCGAACTCTCGTGGCCCCGGTACATTACCCAGTATACCTCAAACTTTCCGGAGTCCGTTTAACCACTTTCCATATATAAATCTTTACCTCCGGACCATTCCGAACTCCTCGTGACGTCCGGGATCTCATCCGGACTCCAAACAACATTCGGTAATCACATACTTGTCTTCCTATTAACCCTAGCGCCACCGAACCTTATGTGTAGACCCTACGGGTTCGGGAGACATGCGCATACATGACCGAGACTACCTCAAGTCAATAACCAACAGCGGATCTGGATACCCATGTTGGCTCCCACATGCTCCTCGATGTTGTCATCGGATGAACCACGATGTCAAGGGTTCAGTGCAACCCGTATTCTATTCCCTTTGTCTTGACGGTATGTTACTTGCCCGAGACTCGATCGTCGGTATCCCAATACCTCGCTTAGTCTAGATCGGCAAGTCACTTTACTAAATACCGCAATGCATGATCCCGTGACGAGACACTTGATCACTTTGAGCTCATTATGATGATGCATTACCGAAAGTGGGCCCAAGTGATACCTCTCCGTAATACGGAGTGACAAATCCCAGTCTCGATCCGTGTCAACCCAATGGTCACTTTCGGAGATACCGTAGTGCACCTTTATAGTCACCCAGCCACGTTGTGACGTTTGATACACCCAAAGCACTCCTACGGTATCCGGAATTGCACGATCTCATGGTCTAAGGAAGAGATACTTGACATTGGAAAAGCTCTAGCAAAACGAACTACACGATCTTTGTGCTATGCTTAGGATTGGGTCTTGTCCATCACGTCATTCTCCTAATGACGTGATCCCGTTGTCAATGACATCCGATGTCCATAGTCGAAACCATGACTATCTCATTGACCAACGAGCTAGTCAACTAGAGGCTTACTAGGGACGTATTGTAGTCTATGTATTCACACGTGTATTACGATTTCCGGATAATACGCTTATAGCATGAATAAAAGACAATTATCATGAATAAGGAAATATAATAATAATGCTTTTATTATTGCCTCTAGGGCATATTTCCAACAGTCTCCCACTTGCACTAGAGTCAATAATCTAGTTTACATTGTGATGAATCGAACACCCATAGTGTTACGGTGTTGATCATGTTTTGCCCGTGAAGAGGTTTAGTCAACGGATCTGCGACATTCAGATCCGTATGCACTTTACAAATTTCTATGTCTCCATCCCGAACATTTTCACGGATGGAGTTGAAGCGACGCTTGATGTGCTCGGTCTTCTTGTGAAACCCAGGCTCCTTGGCAAGGGCAATAGCTCCGGTGTTGTCACAGAAGAGTTTGATCGGCCCCGACGCACTGGGTATGACTCCTAGGTCGGTGATGAACTCCTTCACCCAAATTGCTTCATGCGCTGCCTCCGAGGCTGCCATGTACTCCGCTTCACATGTAGATCCTGCCACGACGCTTCGCTTGCACCGCATCTACCATCGCTCCACCATTCAACATATACACGTATCCGGTTTGTGACTTAGAGTCATTCAGATCTGTGTCGAAGCTAGCGCCGACGTAACTCCGTTATTCTGACGAGCTCTTCGTCACCTCCATAAACGAGAAACATGTCCTTTGTCCTTTTCGTGTACTTCAGGATATTCTTGACCGCTGTTCAAAGGTTCCTTGCCGGGATTACTTTGGTACCTTCCTACCAAACTTACGGCAAGGTTTACATCAGGTCCGGTACACAAACATGGCATACATAATAGATCCTATGGTCGAGGCATAGGGGATGACACTCATCTCTTCTTTATCTTTTGCCGTGGTCGGGCATTGAGCTGAGCTCAATCTCACACCTTGCAAAACAGGCAAGAACCCTTCTTGGACTGATCCATTTTGAACTTCTTCAAAATCTTATCAAGGTATGTGCTTTGTGAAAGACCTATGAGGCGCCTCGATCTATCTCTATAGATTTTGATGCCTAATATATAAGCAGCTTCTCCAAGGTCCTTCATTGAAAAACACTTATTCAAGTAGGCCTTAATGTTGTCCAAGAATTCTATATCATTTCCCATCGTAAGTATGTCATCTACATATAATATGAGAAATGCTACAGAGCTCCCACTCACTTTCTTGTAAACGCAGGCTTCTCCATAAGTCTCAAGATAAACCCAAACGCTTTGATCATCTCATCAAAGCGAATGTTCCAACTCCGAGATGCTTGCACCAGCCCATAAATGGATCGCTGGAGCTTGCATACTTTGTCAAGATTCTTGGGATCAACAAAACCTTCCGCTGTATCATATACAGCTTCTTCCTTAAGATAGCCGTTATGAACGCTGTTTTGACGTCCATCCGCCATATCTCATAATCATAGTATGCGGCAATTGCTAACATGATTCGGACGGACTTAAGCTTCGCCACGGAGAGAAAGTCTCATCGTAGTCAATCCCTTGAACTTGCCGATAACCCTTAGCGACAAGTCGAGCTTTATAGATGGTGACATTACCATCTGCGTCCGTCTTCTTCTTAAAGATCCATTTGTTTTCTATCGCCGCCGATCATCGGGCAAGTCCCAAAGTCCACACTTTGTTTTCATACATGGATTCTATCTCGGACTTCATGGCTTCTAGCCATTTGTTGGAATCTGGGCCCGCCATTGCTTCTTCATAGTTCAAGGTTCACCGTTGTCTAACAACATGATTTCCGGAGACGGGGTTGCCGTACCACTGGTGCGGAACGTGTCCTAGTGGACTCCACGGGTTCAAGAGCAACTTGATCTGAAGTACCTTGATCATCATCATGAATTTCCTCTTCGGTTGGTGTAGGCATCACAGAACATTTTCCTGAGCTGCACTACTTTCCTGCTCAAGAGGTAGTACTTCATCGAAGTTCTACTTTCCTCCCACTTACTTCTTTCGAGAGAAACTCTTTTTCCGTAAAGGTTCCGTTCTCGGCAACAAAGATCTTGCCTTCGGTTTTAAGGTAGAAGGTATACCCAAAGGTTTCCTTAGGGTATCCTATGAAGACGCATTTTTCCGACTTGGGTTCGAGCTTTTCGGTTGAAGTTTCTTGACATAAGCATCGCATCCCCAAACTTTTAGAAACGCATACCTTAGGTTTCTTCCCAAACCATAATTCATACGGTGTCGTCTCAACGGATTTAGACGGTGCCCTATTTAAAGTGAATGTAGCTGTCTCTAGAGCGTATCCCCAAAATGATAGCGGTAAATCGGTAAGAGACATCATAGACCGCACCATATCCAATAGAGTGCGATTGACGTTCGGACACACCATTACGTTGAGGTGTTCCAGCGGCGTTAGTTGTGAAACGATTCCACATTTTCTTAAGTGTGTACCAAATTCGTGACTTAAATATTCTCCTCCACGATCCGATCGTAAGAATTTTATCTTTCGGTCACGTTGATTCTCTACTTCATTCTGAAATTCCTTGAACTTTTCAAAGGTCTCGGACTTGTGTTTCATCAAGTAGACATACCCATATCTACTCAAGTCATCCGTGAGAGTGAGAACATAACGATATCCTCCGCGAGCCTCAACGCTCATTGGACCGCACACATCGGTATGTATGATTTCCAACAAGTTGGTTGCTCGCTCCATTGTTCCAGAGAATGGAGTCTTGGTCATCTTGCCCATGAGGCATGGTTCGCATGTGTCAAATGATTCATAATCAAGAGACTCCAAAAGTCCATCAAAGATGGAGCTTCTTCATGCGCTTGACACCAATGTGACCAAGGCGGTGCCACAAGTATGTGGGACTATCGTTATCAACTTTACATCTTTTGGTATTCACGCTATGAACATGTGTAATACTACGCCGAGATTCATTAAGAATAAACCATTGACCATCGGAGCATGACCATAAAACATATCTCTCATATAAATAGAACAACTATTATTCTCGGATTTAAATGAGTAGCCATCTCGCATTAAACGAGATCCAGATACAATATTCATGCTCAAACTTGGCACCAAATAACAATTATTAAGGTTCATAACTAATCCTGTGGGTAAATGAAGAGGTAGCGTGTCGACAGCCGATCACATCGACTGAACCATTCCCGACGCCGCATCGTCACCTCGTCCTTTGCCGCCTCCGCTTATTCCGCAGCTCTGCCGTGAGTTACAAATATGAGCAACGGCACCGGTATCAAATACCCAGGAGTTACTACGACATCGGTAAGGTACACATCAATTACATGTATATCAAATATACCTTTGGTGTTGCCGGCCTTCTTGTCCGCTAAGTATTTGGGGCAGTTCCGCCCAAAGGACCCTTCCCCTTGCAATAAAAGCACTCAGTCTCAGGCTTGGGTCCATTCTTTGACTTCTTCCCGGTAACTTGCTTACCGGGTGCGGCAACCTCCTTGCCGTCCTTCTTGAAGTTCTTCTTGCCCTTGCCCTTCTTAAACTTAGTGGTCTTATTGACCATCAACACTTGATGTTCTTTCTTGATTTCAACCTCGGTGACTTCAAAGATAGAGAACACTTCAGAATGGTCTTTACCATCCCCTGCATGTTGTAGTTCATCACAAAGCTCTTGTAGCTTGGTGGGAGCGATCGAGGATTCTGTCAATGACCGCCTCATCGGGGAGGTTAATATTCACCGGGTCATACGGTTGTGCAACCTGGACATCTTCGTAATGTGCTCACCGACAGTAACTGTTTTCCTCCATCTTACAATCAGAGAACTTGTCGGAGATGTCATATCTCTCGACCGGCGTGAGCTTGAAAACCAGTTTCAGCTCTTGAACATCTCATATGCTCCGTGATGCTCAAAACGCTTTTGGAGCCCGGTTCTAAGTCAGAAGCATGCCGCATCGAACGAGGGAGTAATCATCAAGACGAGACTGCCAAGCATTCATAATGTCTTGGTTCTTCCGGGACGGAGGCGTCACCTAGCGGTCCTTCTAGGACGTATTGTTTCTGGCAGCTATGAGGATGATCTCGTGTTCGGACCCAAATCAGAGATAGTTGCCGCCGTCATCTTTCAGCTTGGTTTTCTCTAGGAACGCGTTGAAGTTCAAGTTGACATGAGCGTTGGCCATTTGATCTACAAGACATATGATTCAAAAGTTTTAGACTAAGTTCATGATAATTAAGTTCATCTAATCAAATTATTAATGAACTCCCACTTAGATTAGACATCCCTCTAGTCATCTAAGTGTTACACGATCCGAGTGGACTAGGCCGTGTCCAGATCAACACGTGAGACGGACTAGTCTGCGTCGGTGAACATTCTCATGTTGATCGTATCTTCCATACGACTCGTGTTCGACCTTTCGGTCTCCGTGTTCCGAGGCCATGTCTTTACATGCTAGGCTCGTCAAGTTAACCCTAAGTGTTTACTGCGTGTGTAAATCTTGCTTACACCCGTTGTATGTGAACGTAAGAATCCATCACACCCGATTAACACGTGGTGCTTAGAAGCGACGAACTGTAGCAACGGTGCACGCTTAGGGAGAACACTTCTTGAAATTGTTCTAAGGGATCATCTTATTTACTACCGTCGTTCTAAGCAAACAAGATGTATACTCATAATAAACATCACATGCAATTATAAAGTAGTGACATGATATGGCCAATATCATATAGCTCCTTGATCTTCATCTTCGGGGCTCCATGATCATCCTGTCACCGGCATGACACCATGATCTCCATCATCATGATCTCCATCATCGTGTCTTCATGAAGTTGTCACGCTAACGACTACTTCTACTTCTATGGCTAACGCGTTTAGCAATGAAGTAAAGTAGATTACATGGCGTTCTTCAATGACACGCAGTCATACAAAAATAAAGACAACTCCTATGGCTCTCGCCGGTTGTCATACTCATCGACATGCAAGTCGTGAATCCTATTACAAGAACATGATCTCATACATCACAATATATCATCATTCATCACAACTTGGCCATATCACGTCACATGACAATTGCTGCAAAAACAAGTTAGACGCCCTCTAATTGTTGTTGCATCTTTACGTGGCTGCAATTGGGTTCTAGCAAGAACGCTTTCTTACCTACGAATAACCACAACGTGATCTTGTCAACTTCTATTTACCCTTCATAAGGACCTGTTCATCGAATCCGCTCCAACTAAAGTAGGAGAGACAGACACCCGCCAGCCACCTTATGCAACTAGTGCATGTTAGTCGGTGGAACCGGTCTCACGTAAGAGCACGTGTAAGGTTGGTCCGGGCCGCTTCATCCCACCATACCGCTGGAAGCAAGAAACGACTAGTAACGGCAAGTAAGTTGACAAGATCCACGCCCACAACTAAATTGTGTTCTACTCGTGCAAAGAGAACTACGCATAGACCTAGCTCATGATGCCACTGTTGGGGAACGTTGCAGAAAATTAAAATTTTTCCTACGGTTTCACCAAGATCCATCTATGAGTTCTACTAAGCAACGAGTTACTAAAGAGAGTTTGCATCTACATACCACTTGTAGATCGAGTGCGGAAGCGTTCGAGAGAGTGGTGATGATGAAGACGTTCCCAACGTGATTCCGATCACCGATGACCAAGCATCGAAGGACAGCACCTCCGTGGTCAACACACATACGGGACGAGGGCGTCTCCTCCGTCTTGATCCAGCCAGAGTGAAGGAGAGGTTGAGGAAGACAACTCCCCTGGCAGCACGACGGCAGTGCAGTTGGTACGGCAGTTCTCGGCAGGCTTCGCCAAGCTTGCGTGGAGAAAGAGAGGTGTTGGGAGGGAGGGGCTGCGCCACAATTGTGTATTCAGCCCTCCCCCACCCCTCTATTTATAGGAGGAGAGGGCAAGGGGCCGCCCTCTAGGGAAAACCCTAGGGGAGCGGGCGGCCAAGGGAGAGGAGGAAAGGGGTGGCTTGCCCAAGCCAAGGGGGCGCCCCTTTCCCCTTAGGGTTTCCTCCTCCCCAAACCCCTAGTCAAGATGGGCCTAGGTGGGAGGCGCGCCCAGCCCACCAGGGGCTGGCTCCCTCTCCCACTTAGCCCATGTGGCCCCCCGGGAGGTGGCCCTCCCGTGGACCTCCTGAACTCTCCCGGTGGCCCCAGACATTACCCAGATACCCCAAACTTTCCTGAGTCCGCTTAACCACTTTCCATATATAAATCTTTACCTCCGGACCATTCCGAACTCCTCGTGACGTCCGGGATCTCATCCGGACTCAACAACATTCGGTAATCACATACTTGTCTTCCTATTAACCCTAGCGCCACCGAACCTTATGTGTAGACCCTACGGGTTCGGGAGACATGCGAACATGACCGAGACTACCTCAAGTCAATAACCAACAGCGGGATCCGGATACCCATGTTGGCTCCCACATGCTCCTCGATGTTGTCATCGGATGAACCACGATGTCAAGGGTCTCGAGCAACCCGTATTCTATTCCCTTTGTCTTGACGGTATGTTACTTGCTCGAGACTCGATCGTCGGTATCCCAATACCTCGCTTAGTCTCAAGTATCGCAAGTCACTTTACTCAGCATCAAGAATGCATGATCCCGTGACCAGACACTTGATCACTTTGAGCTCATTATGATGATGCATTACCGAGTGGGCCCAGTGATACCTCTCTCGTAATACGGAGTGACAAATCCCGCCTCGATCCGTGTCAACCCAATGGTCACTTTCGGAGATACCGTAGTGCACCTTTATAGTCACCCGCCACGTTGTGACGCTTTGATACACCCAAAGCACTCCTACGGTATCCGGGAATTGCACAATCTCATGGTCTAAGGAAGAGATACTTGACATTGGAAAAGCTCTAGCAAAACGAACTACACGATCTTTGTGCTATGCTTAGGATTGTCTTGTCCATCACGTCATTCTCCTAATGACGTGATCCCGCTTGTCAATGACATCCGATGTCCATAGTCGAAACCATGACTATCATTGACCAACGAGCTAGTCAACTAGAGGCTTACTAGGGACGTATTGTAGTCTATGTATTCACACGTGTATTACGATTTCCGGATAATACAGCTTATAGCATGAATAAAAGACAATTATCATGAATAAGGAAATATAATAATAATGCTTTTATTATTGCCTCTAGGGCATATTTCCAACAATGAGTCGACGCCTTCACGATCGACCAATCCTAGTACCGAACACGGCACCTCCGTGATCTCGCACACGCTCAGCTCGGCGACGTCCCACGAACTCACGATCCAAAGAGAGCTTGAGGAGAGCTTCACAAGACGACGGCGTGATGACGGTGATGACTAAGCTACCGGCGTGGGGCTTCGCCTAAGCACTACGACGATATGACCGAGGTGGATTATGGTGGAGGGGGGCTCCGCACACGACTAAGAGATCAATGATCAACTTGTGTGTCTATGGGGTGCCCCTCCCCGTGATATAAAGGAGTGGAGGAGGGGGAGGGGCCGGCGTCCTAGGCGCGCCCCAAGGGGAGTCTTACTCCCACCGGGAGTAGGATTCCCCCCCTTCCCTAGTTGGACTAGGAGAGAAGGAAGGGGGAGAGAGGGAGGAAGGAAAGGGGGCCCCTCCTAGTCTAATTCGGACCAGAGGGGGAGGGGGCGCGCAGCCTGCCCTGGCTTCCCCTCTCTCTCTCCACTAAGGCCTAACCCCCCCCCCCCCCCAGTGCTCCGGTATATGTTCAAAATCACTCGAAACCCTTCTGATGTCCAAACATAGTCATCCAATATATCGATCTTTATGTCTCGACCATTTCGAGACTCCTCGTCATGTCCGTGATCATATCCGGACTCAACTACCTTCGTACATCTAAACACATAAACTCGTAATATCGATCGTCACCGAACATTAAGCTGCGCGGACCTTACGGGTTCGAGAACTATGTAGACATGACCGAGACTCATCTCCGTCAATAACCAATAGCGTAACCTGGATGCTCATATTGGTTCCTACATATTCTACGCAGATCTTTATCGGTCAAACCGCATAACAACATACGTTGTTCCCTTTGTCATCAAGATGTTACTTGCCCGAGATTCGATCATCGGTATCTCAATACCTAGTTCAATCTCAAGCATCGGCAAGTCTCTTTACTCGTTCCATTATGTATAATCCCGCAACTAACTCATTAGTCACACTGCTTGCAAGGCTCACAGTGATGCGCATTACCGAGAGGGCCCATAGGTACCTCTCTGACAATCGGAGTGACAAATCCTAATCTCGATCTATGCCAACTCAACAAGTACCATTGGAGACACCTGTAGAGCACCTTTATAATCACCCAGTTACGTTGTGACGTTTGGTAGCACACAAAGTGTTCCTCCGGTATTCGGGAGTTGCATAATCTCATAGTCATAGGAACATGTATAAGTCATGAAGAAAGCAATAGCAATATAATAAACGATCAAGTGCTAAGCTAACGGAATGGTTCAAGTCAATCACATCATTCACTAATGATGTGATCCCGTTAATCAAATGACAACTCATGTCTATGGCTAGGAAACTTAACAATCTTTGATTCAACGAGCTAGTCAAGTAGAGGCACACTAGTGACACTCTATTTGTCTATGTATTCACACATGTACTAAGTTTCCGGTTAATACAATTCTAGAATGAATAATAAACATTTATCATGATATAAGGAAATATAAATAACAACTTTATTATTGCCTTTAGGGCATATTTCCTTCAGTCTCCCACTTGCACTAGAGTCAATAATCTAGATTACACAGTAATGATTCTAACACCCATGGAGTCTTGGTGTTGATCATGTTTTGCTTGTGAGAGAGGCTTAGTCAACGGGTCTACAACATTCAGATCCGTATGTATCTTGTAAATCTCTTTGTCTCCCTCCTTGACTTGATCGCAGATGGAATTGGAGCGTCTCTTGATGTGCTTGGTTCTCTTGTGAAATCTGGATTCCTTTGCCAAGGCAATTGCACCAGTATTGTCACAATAGATTTTCATTGGACCCGATGCACTAGGTATGACACCTAGATCGGATATGAACTCCTTCATCCAGACTCCTTCATTTGATGCTTTCGAAGCAGCTATGTATTCCGCTTCACATGTAGATCCCGCCACGACGCTTTATTTATAACTGCACCAACTGACAGCTCCACCGTTCAATATAAATACGTATCCGGTTTGTTACTTAGAGTCATCCGGATCAGTGTCAAAGCTTGCATCGACGTAACCATTTAGGATGAGCTCTTTGTCACCTCCATAAACGAAAAACATATCCTTAGTCCTTTTCAGGTATTTCAGGATGTTCTTGACCGCTATCCAGTGATCCACTCCTGGATTACTTTGGTACCTCCATGCTAAACTAATAGCAAGACACACATCAGGTCTGGTACACAGCATTGCATACATGATAGAGCCTATGGCTGAAGCATAGGGAACACCTTTCATTTTCTCTCTATCTTCTCGCAGTGGTCGGGCATTGAGTCGACTCAACTTCGCACCTTGTAACACAGGCAAGAACCCTTTCTCTGCTTGATCCATTTTGAACTTCTTCAAAACTTTGTCAAGGTATGTGCTCTGTGAAAGTCCAATTAAGCGTCTTGATCTATCCCTATAAATCTTGATGCCCAATATATAAGCATCTTCACTGAGGTCTTTAATTGAAAAACTTTTATTCAAGTATCCTTTTATGCTATCCAGAAATTCTATGTCGTTTCCAATCAACAATATGTCATCCACATATAATATTAGAAATGCTACAGAGCTCCCACTCACTTTCTTGTAAATACAGTTTTCTCTAGAAGTCTGTATAAAACCATATGCTTTGATCACACTATCAAAACATTTATTCCAACTCCGAGATGCTTGCACTAGTCCATAAATGGATCGCTGGAGCTTGCATACTTTTTTAGCATCCTTTGGATCGATAAAACCTTCATGTTGCATCATATACAACTCTTCTTCCAGAAATCCATTCAGGAATGCAGTCTTTACATCCATTTGCCAAATTTCATAATCATAAGATGCAACAATTGCTAACATGATTCGGACGGACTTAAGCATCGCTATGGGTGAGAAGATCTCATCGTAGTCAACTCCTTGAACTTGTCGAAAACCTTTCCCAACAAGTCGAGCTTTGTAGATGAATATTACCGTCGTCGGCCTTCTTCTTGAAGATCCATTTATTCTCGATGGCTTGCCAATCATAGGGCAAGTCAACCAAAGTCCACACTTTGTTCTCATACATGGATCCCATCTCAGATTTCATGGCCTCAAGCCATTTCGTGGAATCTGGGCTCATCATCGCTTCCTCATAGTTCAGAGGTTCGTCATGGTCAAGTAACATGACCTCCGAACAGTGATTACCATACCACTCGGTGCAGATCTTACTCTAGTTGACCCACGAGGTCGGTAGTAACTTGATCCGGGTTACATGATCATCATCATTAGCTTCCTCACTAATTGGTGTAGGAGTCACAGAACAGATTTCTCGTGATGTACTACTTTCCAATAAGGGAGCAGATGCGATTACCTCATCAAGTTCTACTTTCCTCGCACTCACTTCTTTTGAGAGAAACTCCTTCTCTAGAAAGGATCCATTCTTAGCAACGAATGTCTTACCTTCGGATCTGTGATAGAAGGTGTACCCAATAGTCTCCTTTGGGTATCCTATGAAGACACATTTCTTCGATTTGGGTTCGAGGTTATCAGGTTGAAGCTTTTTTCACATAAGCATCGTAGCCCCAAACTTTAAGAAACAACAAGTTTGGTTTCTTGTCAAACCATAGTTCATAAGGCATCGTCTCAACGGATTTAGATGGTGCCCTATTTAACGTGAATGCAGTCATCTCTAAAGCATAACCCCAAAACGATAGCGGTAAATCGGTAATAGACATCATAGATCGCACCATATCTAGTAAAGTACGATTACAACATTCGGACACACCATTACGCTGTGGTGTTCCAGGTGGCGTGAGTTGCGAAACTATTCCGCATTGTTTCAAATGAAGACCAAATTCGTAACTCAAATATTCTCCTCCACGATCAGATCGTAGAAACTTAATTTTCTTGTTACGATGAGTTTCCACTTCACTCTGAAATTCTTTGAACTTTTCAAATGTTTCGGACTTATGCTTCATCAAGTAAATATACCCATATCTGCTCAAATCATCTGTGAAGGTGAGAAAGTAACGATACCCATCGCGAGCCTCAACATTCACCGGACCACATACATCAGTATGTATGATTTCCAAGAATTGCTGTTTCGCTCCATTGTTCCGAGAATGTAGTTTTAGTCATTTTGCCCATGAGACATGGTTCGTAAGTACCAAGTGATTCATAATCAAGTGATTCCAAAAGTCCATCGTAATGGAGTTTCTTTATGCGCTTTACACCAATATGACTCGAACGGCAAAGTACACAAATAAGTTGCACTATCATTATCAACTCTGCATCTTTTGGCTTCAATATTATGAATATGTGTATCACTACTATCGA